>OX377622.1:106762723-107362723 GCA_947397865.1 Polietes domitor
CCTAAGTATGTTTGGACCAAATCCGTTTCACAACATTTTAAGATGTTTGAGCCATGTCCGTCCGTCTGTCTGTCTGGCAGGCTGGTGTGCACGATAACTCTCAACAGGAGTTAAGGAATCAATTCAAACTTTCTACATGGTAATATTTTCCCCAAACTTAGTTTATGTTCGAAGATGGGCGAAATTTGCACGCCGCTTCTGGTACCTCCCACACAAATTTGGCATATTCCTATGTTAAATAAAAACAAATAAAACTTCCACACTGATAGTCGGAATTAGCTATATTTTGGCATACGAAAAAGCTGTTATAACCACTTTGTGCGTACAAGATATTGCCGTTTTTGCCACGCCCCTTGTGGTACCTCCCAAACAAATCACCCCAACCTGCCTAAAATTAAAGCTGTTATAACTTATATACGGATGATCGGAATACTATGAGATTTGATAATGCTTATTTATGGACGTTTGATACCCTTGAAATATGGGCGATATTGCCACACTCCATCTGGTACCTCCCACACAAACTGGCATAAGCCTTGGAAAAAAATAAAACCGATATAACTTCCATACGGGTAGTCGAAATCAGTTCCCATTTGATATTTTTTATAATCGCATTAAACCTAAAAAATATTTATGCTTTAGCCACGCCCCTTCTACCTCCCAGACAAATGTCTCTACCCAAGGTAAAATAAAATGCTTTATAACTCCTTTACCGGTGCCTGAAATCATATTCATATTTGATCATGTTTTTACAATTATATACGAATGTGGAAGCTGGGTCCAATTGCCACAATTTTCCAGTACCTCCCACACACACAATCCGGCACTAAGTAAAATTTAAGTCCTTCCATACACATGTTCTCTGAGAGTGAGGGTATATATAAATCGGTGTAACCGACTGAAACTTACTTACTTGTTATACACTCCACGAGAGTAGTATGTCTTTGGCATTTGTTTGTAACACCCAAAAGGAAACGAGTTATTTGTATGGGAACTATATCTAAATCTGAACCGATTTGCCTCAAATTAAATAGCGTTCGTCCTTGATCCACAAAACTTACTTGTGCAATTTTTGTTAAGAACGGACTATAATTGCGACCTGTAATTTGATTACAACAATAGATGGACAGACAGACGGACATTGCTAAATCGACTCAGAAAGTGATTCTAAGCCGATCTGTATAATAAACGATGGGTATAACTCGTTTCCTTTTGGGTGTTACAAACAAATGCCAAAGACATAATACTCTCGTGGAGTGTGTAACAAGTAACTAAGTAAGTTTATATATATATATATATATATTGACAATTTAGGAGTGGACCCCGGGGAGGTTCGTTGGCCGAAATTATTCAAAATGAGCATTAAACTAATTAAGTCTTCTCTATGACAAAAAAACAGAAATTTGCACCTGTCATACTGAAAAAAAGTTACAAGGGAAATCCAGGGTGTACACCCCAATTTTATTGGAATTTGAATAAATAATAAAAATAAATTATCCATAGAAATTGTATGGCAGAGTATGCCTCCCTGCAATGTAATTTTTCGACGAATCATCATCTTTCCCTTTTTTGACCGAAAGGTGAGGTAATAAAAATAATTATACTGACATCCTTCGCTCATAAAATGGAAATTTCATTTCCACCAATGGAGTTTTAAATCAGCTTCATATCATATCAATACAAATCCTTTTATCATCCCCTTCTTATTTGAGCTTCTGCCTCAATCACCTCTAGCAAACTTAAGTCTTCATTTATTTTTCGGTTTATTCAAGCTAATTGTCAAGAACCAAAAAATGCATTCATCCATCCATCTGTTGTTGCATGTATATGTTGTAACGATTCACAATCAAAGCATACGTTTCCCCTACCCTCCTTACTTTGTCTGAAAAGAAATGCATGAATGTATGGAAATTTTATTTGATTACCTCCTTGGCATCCACACACACAAAGTGACACTCTGCAGTCTCGATTGCAAACGGAAATTACAGCTATAGTCAGTCAGTATTAAGGAAGATATCCATCGGAAACGGATTTGGGATTTATGGGGATATTCGATGGCTCGGTGGTTGGTTCTTTTTTGCATTGTCATCCTTCTTTTATTGTTATAGAATCCACAAAAATATATGTACATATCTCGCATCTCAAAGCTACCGCTGCCACTGCTGCTGCTACAACTCATGTCATTCATGTTGCAGTTTTTTTCCCGGACGTTTCTTTTTTATCTTATTCAAATGTATTGCCAAAATATCCTTCCTCCTATTGTGCTTTGCGCTGTCCTTATCAAACAAATATTTTATGTATGTACGTAAGAGTGTAAGTGTGTGTGTGTGTGGCAAATGCATCACACATAACGAATGACAGGGAGCTAAGGGGATATAAAAAGTCCCCCCTAAGTAAAGAAGAAAAATAAATATTCATTCGTACACACAACATATATCACACACATGGTGGGCAGAGAGAGAGAAAAAGGGAGGGGGAGAGAAGAAATAGCAAAAAAGCACTATTTTTTATAAATCGTCAATATTGAAGAGATTATAAGAGAAGGAGCGAGCAAAAAAAAGAAATCCGAATTTATGAATGTTTGTATATTCACCCGGGCATACTCACACCCTTTTGTGGGACCCGGCCCCTCCACTTGCTTGCGAGCGAGCAAACGGAAACGGAAATGTCGTCTAGCATTTAAAATGGCTTTAAAGAAATCCTCAATTTACTCGTTGTCGTCGCATCCCTGCAGGAATCCGTAATGCAGTGGTTACGTTTCGTATCGTAACATGCATGTTTTTGAGTGTGTGTGTGTGTGTGCTGCGAGTGTGACAATATGTTTTTTTTCGTCGACGTGACAATTTCCCAAATAGCACACTCGAACACACACCCACAGCCACCGTACACTGTCAATCACTCAGCGTCACGAACACACACAACGCACTCCCTACATACGCATTTCTGTTAACATTTTCTTGTTCATGTGTAAACTTAACATTAACAGCCATTGAAGTTTTTTAATAAAATTTTATTAAATTTTGTATGGCTCTTCTTGCTGTTGCTCGTCTAACCCCAGTATTAGGCGATAAGTGGCCAAAATGAGTACACGCTCGTTGTCATGGCAACACGGACGAGCTAATGTTCAGAAATGATGTACAATTTCTCACTTTAGAGAGGACAGTAAACGAATTATTTTCATAAATCCTAAAAGGGAGAAAAAAATCGAGTTTAGAGACAGATAGATTTTCTCCTCCGTGGTATGTTAACAAACGAAGATGCAGAGCAAAGATTTTTTGTGTTGCGTTAAGGCAGGCTTAAAGAATTACTCCTCTGAGGTATGCATATAGCAGACTACGTAGAGCAAAAGTTGCCTGCTGTGACCGCCCACAGTGAAATACTTTCATACAATCTGCGTCAAAAATTAGAAGAAATAGAGCTAGGACCTTGAAATTTCGCACACATCCCTTATATCCTCAAATTAGATCAAAAACTATTTTTTGTTTAAATCCGCACACGACCACGCCTCCCATGTAACTTAAAATGAAAAAGAAGTCATAAATTTCTTATTTTAATATATATGTTAATACAAATCATACAAATTATGCCCAATGCCAAAATAAAAATTTTAGTTTTTTTACAATTTTTGATAAAAATTATTTTATTTTTTTAATCGATGACAAACGGCTATTATAACTTTTTAAATAACTTAAGATTAATATATGCCCAATATTTCCATGCGCACGCATGCCATAAAACCTTACATCCCTAAAGTATGCTTTAAATAAATTTTCCAAAATATATTAACAGAGAATAACGAAGAAAGTATTGCTTCGTTTTTGGCATAGAAGGTTTTACCATTTCAATAATTAAATCGATGCTGGCAGCTATAATCAGAATATTATTTTTAAAATTAATAAATAAAACAATAGTTTAACAATATTTGTAAATGCCGAGGCATCTGTAGGCCTCGCGAATATAGTTCTATGTTGTAGAATATTAACAATACTAAATAAATACAACCTTCAGGTAAACCTTTTTCTGAAAAGGAAGGCAAAAACATAATTACACTTTTTTAAACGCAAAAGAACGCCTCAAAGCTCCTACTTTCTACGAACTAAACGAAATTTCAATACAATATATATGGTTTCCGTGATACATCCTAATAAAATAACCTCTAATATGATGAAATAATAATTTATAAAATTTAAATGCATCCACAGCTTAAGTTAGTCGCGATATTGGCCAAATCTTTTAGAATATGCTTAATGGGAATGTTCTTTGCAAAATTCAAGCAGTAAAATCGAGTTTGGGCGCATGCAATTTAGGGTTTTTTCCGCTGATAACACCACTGTGCGGCCTTCAGTCGGGCTTAACATTTTCACCTAAGCGATACGTACAAAGTCGGCTACGGTAAGAAGATTTTAGAACTGTACAAGCTACACCCTTCTTTTATTGTGTCATTCAAATTAGAGACTCCCGACTCTGCATCTATCGAACAGTGGGAACAGCGGAGATAAAATTGTTCTTTCCATTCATATTTAAGATACTATAGTAATCACAACGTTTTTTTCTTCAATTGACATTTTTACAGTAGATGCAGATGTATATTATCAGCGTCAAGAACCCCTAAACTTCATGAGCCACAATCTCTATTTTAATGACTGTATTCTGCAGCAGTTTTTAAAGGTTAGCGGATGTCGTTTCAAAATATTACTGTGTATGCATTTGATGTTCATAATTCATATTTTTAGAGGTTATTTTAGTGGCATGTATCTCGTAAACCATGCATCGTATTGGAATTTGATTTACTTCACGAAAAACAAGAGATCTTGAAGTATTAGATTGCATTAAATAAAGTACAATATTATTTTCGTTTTTTACCTTTTTCCACATTTCACTCCACAAAGTGCGAGTTGTAAAAATTCTGCATGTCTCAATTACTCCAGTATAAAACTATAATCGGGAGGTCGACCAATGTCTTGTCATTTACAAATTTTGATACACTGGGGTCTTAGTTAATCTTTGTAATAATACGAATTCTGTCGATTACTGCAAACCTCAATTTAATTGCAACGAATGTAAATCCTTCCCAGCCAAAGGTAAAATAAATGTAGGGTATTTTGCAAAATCCCTTAAGTATGTTGTTGCATACTTAAGGGATGTGAGGTTATATTTTATTTCTGCTAGAGATGGGTGCGTCTCACGTGATTCACGCGTGATCGTGAGCAAAATTTATTTTACTCTCGTGAGCATGTGTAAACGTGAGGAAGGAAAAAATCTTCGTTCGTGATTCATTTTTTTTTCCTTCGTGAGCGTGCGTGAACTGAGCAAAAAATTACTCATGCGTCCATCTCTAATTCCAGCTAAATTTTAAGGTAAAAAGGTATTCTTAAAAGTATACTTTAAAGTACTGCAAATTGACTGTGTTAATTGATAATACATAATTTTATTTTATAGTTATTTGCAATGATTTATAAATTAACAGAAAACTAATAGTCATCGCTCACTGAGCTGATATTTTTGTGGAACATTTTAACCCTCTAGATCCTTAATGCAGGGGTCTTTTTTGACTCTTTTGTGCAAAAGTTTAATAAAGGGGTCAAAATGCTCTACAAAAATTTACATAAAATTCTACTACAACTCTCGGAATACACCAAAATTCAACTTAAATGCCAGAAAATAGTGAAAACCTAAAATTAATTTTAGGGTTTCTGTATTGGTGCTATACCACAAAGCAGAATTTTGTGCGTGGGTGTGGTGTGCATGAAAAAAATATTATATGTCAAATTTCACTATAAGTCACCGAACAAAAGAAAGCTGTTGGATATACATATGGGCATCTCCCAGTGGCCCGGACGCGACATTCGCACGTCTTAAACTACGCCAAAAACAAGGAAGAAACTGAAAAAGTCGATCAGCCTTATCATCAGGATCTAGTAAAAATTAATACAAAATTATAAACAATTTTACATTGAATGAAAAAAAAAAACAGAAGTACTTTTGAAGCTCTTTATACACTCCACGAGCGTATTATGTCTTTGTGCATTTGTTTGTAACACCCCAAGAGAGATAGACCCATTGTTAATTACACCGATCGACTTAGAATCACTTTTTGAATCGATTTAGCAATGTCCGTCCGTCTGTCTGTCTGTCTGTCTGCCCGTCCATCTATTCTTGTAATCACGATACAGGTCGCAATTGTAGACAGAACCAAATGAAACTTTGAACGAAGTTTTTCGGGATAAGAACGAACGCTATTTAATTTGAAGAAAATCGGTTCAGATTTATATATAGCCCCCATACGAATTTCACTCCCGATTTGACACTTTTCCCTCTAGATACCACATATTACAACAGATTTTCTTCAAAATTGGCAAAACTTCTTATATTCCAACTAGAAACACCTGTGGTAAAAATGGGTCAGATCGGTTCAGATGTATATATAGCTCCCATACAAATTTCGCTCCCGATTTGACTTTTTTCGCTCTAGAAACCACATATTTTAACAGATCCTCTTCAAATAAGGTGAAATATATTATATTTGTCCTAGAAACACCCATAGTGAAAATGGGTCAGATCGGTTCACATTTACATATAGCTCCCATACGAATTTCACTCCCGATTTTAATCTTTTCACTCTAGATACCATATATTACAAGAGATTTTCTTCAAAATTGGCAAAACATCTCATATTTCAACTGGAACCACCTGTGGTAAAAATGTGTTAGATCGGTTCAGATTTATATATAGCTCCCACACAAATTTCGCTCCCGATTTAACGTTTTCCGCCCCAGAAACTACGAATTTTCACCGAATTTCTTCTTATATTTGAACTGGAAGAACTTATTGTGAAAGTTAGTCACATTTTTCCATGTTTGGATATAGCCCCGATACAAATATTCTAATCGATATGACGAATCGAACCAGGTCGTATTAGCCTATTCTTCCCGTTTTCACTTTTTTACCGAGTTGGACTGTATTCGGTTGGGAAATGGAATGTATCATATAGTCGGCCCTGTTCGACTTTAGCCTTTCCTTACTAGTTTAGAAATATACAAAGTTCAGCAATTTTTTGAGAACTTTGTTTTTCCATATTTCATTTATGAAATATGAGAATTAATTCTTAGATTTTTTTAATCTGGACAGCAGAAATACGGACGGAACAAAACGGGCGCGACAAATATTTCCACTCGTAGTAAAAAAGTAGTAATTTTCGTTATAACACTTTAACTTTTAATAAATAAAGTTAAAAGTCATTAGTGTGGTTTGATTCCATTTTTTGGTAGACCTTTTTGGGAGATGCCCAGATGATTTTTTCTCATGTATACGTATTATTGGGAAAAAATTAAAAAAATTGTTCACTAGTTATGACAATCACATGTTTAATGTGCTATACCTTGTTTGGAGGTAGTTCCAATTACTTTTAAAAGTGGTACGTTATAGCTGGGTTATATTTTTTTAAAATTTTTACAATTTTAGTCTTTTTATTTTGATTTTGTTCAAAGTTCATAGACTAAAGCTAAATAAACATCCAAGAACAAATAGGTAATACAAAATATAAAAATTATATTATTTTTTTCTGACGGTGTAATAGCACACTACAAAAAATGAAAAAAATAAATAATTTTTCCATAACCTTTTTTTCCTTGAATTTGCAGTGTTTATGAACTATTGAAAAAATTATCACTCTGATGATATTTCATTGAAATTTTGGCTGATTTTGCAAAAAAAATATTTTGAAAAAAAAAATCGTAAAAATAGAACCCCCATCATTTCACCACATCCAAACTCAAACAGTCGCTAAACGTACATTTAAGAACACTACTTTCAAATGTAAAAGAAACGATTAATGTAATCATTTCGAAAAGAAATAAATTTGTAAAATCTGTAAAAAATCTCACGGGGCGTTTACGTTCCACTTCAACTTTATATAGTTGAAATTACCTTCAAAGCAAGGTAAAGTACATTAAAATTGGTCAAGTATTTCAAGTAGGCTTTGCATCCCGGGATTTCCCGCGGGAAAATTCCCGGGAATTCGCACATTTCCATTTCCCGTATCCCGGGAAATGCGTACGGGAATCCCGCGGTAATTCAGTAGAAAATTTTACATATTTTTTCCATTATTTCCACAATAAAATTAAAAATGTTGTATAACAATTCAGATCACATAGCTTTTAATCAGGTATGTCAAATATTACAGTTGGATGACAAAATAAGCTGCGTTCGGATGTATACTCAAAATCCACTTTTTCGGATTTTTCGTGTCAAGCTCCATATGAAAAAAAATTAAAATCCGTGCAAAATAGATTTTGGCCGTGTATCCGCGAAGAATATAGAATTTAAAGCTTTCGAAGCGACAGGACAAAGAACAAACATTTCATTGAATGCTCTACTCACTATTAATGTGAACGATCGTTCTCCGTCGAGTTCACATTTTCCAATAAAATAAGAAATATTTTGAAACTTGAAAAGATGTTTGAATTGATCTCATATTGTGCTTTATTATATGAATTCTGTAACACTTCTGTAATTACTTTAATAAAATGTGAATATTTCATTGGAAAAAATAAGCTTAACTCATGGTAAACAGTATGTTGACGATTTCCCGTGCTGTCCCGGGAAATTGAAAAAATAATTTCCGTTTCCCGGGAAATAAAAAGTACGGGAAAATGCAAATCCTATTTATAAGCGATTGAATGAACATACCTTTTTGTAGTATTAGTAGTATTTTTTCACTGCTAAATTGGTTATAACTCGTGAAAAAATTCGATTTTTATCCTAAAAACTGTATACGTAATACAGTATTTTTATGACAAGAACCGCTTGACATGGAATGGCTCATATGTGTCTTATTATAACTACAAAGAAGAAATATACATACACTACAACGTTTACCATTTTGGAAAGGGTAGACATGAGCTTTAATAATATGAAACAGACAGTAAATATCGAAACATATAGGCGGGAATGGATAGATCGTCTTAGAATTTGAAGTCGATTTCCGAGGGCTGGAATTTCTTCGTTTTCTTGGATAAATGTTCTTAGAATTTTCCGTAGATTTCGTTTTTGCCTGATAATTTGTTTATTTTGTCCACACATAAAAATTGACCCGCCCTAATACATATCTCATTCTACGACACCCTGTTTATTTATTTTCAGTTTTTTCCTCATATACAACTGGGACTTTAAAGACAGCCCAAGCTGCGGATATGCGGGGACAGATGTTGTGTTCGACACTCTAAACCTAATCCGCTTAGTCACAGCTCCTACGCAAGCCCATTCAATAAATATGTCCAGCATTTGGGCGCATCAATACTGATTATTTAAATCAAAACAACATTTAAAATTCCATAATTGGATATTTCGTATTTCATGCGCTCCTTCTCTGTCAATATGCACCACTGTGCGATATACTCTTAAGAACAGATAACAAAAGTCCACCGTTTAAAGGGATCTACAAGACTTCTAATTGCGGCCCCCGTTCAAAGGGAATCCTAATTGAAAAGAATGCATGCATGCAAATAAGTTTGCCTTAAGACAACTTGTAACAACAACAACAACAACAAAAAGCAAAAAACAATAGCAAATGTTAAAACAAAAGGTTCCTACGATGATTACCCTCACATTATTTGCTTTGGCTGTAGCTGTGGCAAATGCCAGAAGAAAATGGAAAAAAATGCAGCAGCAACAACAGCCAAATAGACTAGCAAATCGAGAAAGCTTGCATTTGTTCACGTTTCCGGTTTGCTCCCTATTTAAATATGAATTTCCGGGTTTGGGCGTCTGGCTCCTGCTTTGCTCCACGCCTGGCGTCAAACTTCAAGGGAAATGAAATAGAAATTGTGGCTTCTTTTTGTGTTTTCACGTACACAAATCACGTAATACATTTCGATTTTTGGCAACATTTTCTTTGAATATTCGTTTTTTTCGCATTAAATTTATGCTCTGTATGTAGCATGCCCTGGGGAAGGGGGCGGATTGCAAGCGATGAGGAGGCGGAATAGAATTGCCATAGCACAGAGGGAGAGTGATGCAAAAATAAATTATTTACATTTGGACTCTAACAAGTGACAAACATGACTGGAAGCTAAATTCTCAACTGTCGAAGAATTGTCGTCAGTTTTATTCGAAATAAACTTTATGTTCCTTGAGGGCGTTCTTTATTTGTCGCTTCCAAGGACTTGCTGGTGGAGGGTTTTGCCTGTTGTCGTTTAAATTTAAATAACAAAGTCAATTTTAGTTCTTTGTCAGTGGTAATGTAAAATATTTTTTTTTTGCCAAATCATCATTTGGCAATCGTTCAGCACAAAAACAAAATAAAATATATTGTCTAAAATATTGAATTTAGGTTAAGGTCAGGCAAACTTTCGAATGAACAAGAGCTTGGCCGCGCTCTTTTCTATCGGAAAATTCCAGAAGGGAATATATTTTATAATTATTATTTATATTTTTTTTTAATCTTTAAGTCCGTTCACACCCCCTTGTATTTATGTAATTATGATGACTACAAATGTTCACTTTCACATGGAAGCAGTGGTTTAAGAACAGTCTCGAAAAAATTAGAACAAATTGTAATCTCACTATTTATAGTTTTTGATTTCGAATAAAATACTATTATTATTATTCAAGCTTGAGATCTTAGTAATTTTACTTCAATTCTTTATCGTGCCAAAGATGGTTGCAATATTTCGCAATCTTGTGGAATTGCATCCTCAGGAATATGTCTGCCATAAATATATTAACAAATATGTATGTAAAAAGTATGAAAACGTTAGTAGGCTAAACCGACTTATATATACACTCACCCTCAGAGGACATGTGTATGGAAAAACTAAATTTTTGTTTAGCGCCGGAGTATGATGAAGTTAATAATCGTAAAAACATGATCAAATATGAAGTCATAGTGACTGACTGACTGATCACTCCTCAGACCAAACGGCTAGAGCTAGAATCATGAAATTTGGTGTATACATTTCTCTTACAGTGTAGAGGTGTGATAAGACGGGATTTTTCGAAAACGGGGTAAAAAGGGATAAAAATGGTACCAACGCATTAACCAAACGGCTGGGCCTAGAATCTTGAAATTTGATATGGATATTCCTATAGCAGTGACATTTTAAAAATTCGTACTTTTGGGGGGTTAAATGGGACAAAAATGGTACCTACAAAATGGTTGAAGCTAGAATCATAAAATGTGGTGAGTGCATTTCCCTTACAGCGAAGAAATCAGATTTGAAGGAAGTAATTCGTACTTTTAAGGGGTAAAATGGGGTAAAGAGGGGAAAAAACCGCAATGACCAAACGGCTGGGACTAGAATCTTGAAATTTGGTATGGATATTCCTCTAGCGGCATGAAGACATTCCAAAACGTGATATTTTAAAAATTCGTACTTTTGGGGGGTTAAATGGGACAAAAATTGTACCAACAGCATGGCTGAAGCTAGAATCATGAAATTTGGTATGTGCATTTATCTACAGCGAAGAGGCCAGGTTTGAAGGGAGTTTTTCGTAATTCGTACTTTTAAGGGGTAAAATGGGTTAAAGAGGGATAAAAATTGTACCACCGCAATGACCAAACGGCTGGGACTAGAATTTTGAAATTTGGTAAAAAATCCTTTTATAGCTTCAACTCGCCCAAGAAAATATTTTTCAAAATTCGTACTTTTTGTGGGTGAAATCGTGTAAAAAGGGATAAAAATAGTACCAATAAAATGGATGGAGTTGAAACCATAAAATTCGGTGTAAAATGTTTAGAATCGCATAATGAAGGAATTTTTCGAAATTTTTACTTTTAAAGGGAAAAGGGGATAAAAAAGGTACCAACAAGACGGATGACGCTACAATAATGAAATTCGGTGTGTATATTCGTAGATCACTAATAAGAAAGCATTTTTCGAAATTTATACTTTTAAGGGATTAAATGGGATAAAAATTGTACCACCACGCTGACCAAACGGCTGGGCCTAGAATCTTGAAATTTGGAACGGGCATTACTTTTATAGCACGAATGCGACAAAGAAAATATTTTTCATAATTCGTACTTTTTGTGGGTGACATCGGGTAAAAAGGGATAAAAATAGTACCAATCAAACGGATGGAGCTGGAATAATAAAATTCGGCAAAATGACTGAATCTTTTTAAATTCATACTTTTAGTAGGTAAACGGGGAAAATGGGATAAAAAAAGGTACCAACAACACGGATGACGCTACAATAATGAAAATCGATATGTATATTCGTTTTACATCGCAAATCACTGATAAGACATTTTTCGAAATTAGTAATTTTAAGGGATTAAATGGGATAAAAATTGTACCACAGCCCAGACCAAACAACTGGGCCTAGAATCATGAAATTCGGAACGGGCATTACTTTTACAGCACGAATGCGACTAAGAAAATATTTTTCAAAATTCGTTCTTTTTGTGAGTGAAATTGGGTAGAAAGTGATACAAAATTGTACCTATCAAACAGACGGATCTGAAATTCGGCATGTACATCCCTGAAAGTGTTTACAAATGCAAATTGAATGAATTTTTCGAAATTCGTACTTTTAAAGGGTAAACGAGAAAAGCGGGATAAAAAAGGTGCCAACAACATGGTTGACGCTACAATAATTAAATTCGGTGCGCATATTCGTCGTACAGTGTAGATGAGTAATAACAAGGAATTTTGCGATATTTGTACTTTTAAGGGATTAAATAGGTTAAAATTTGTACCATCGCCAAATTGTACCAAAAGACTGGGCCTAGAATCTTGAAATTTGGAACTCATATTACTCTTATAATGCGAATACGACTACGAAAATTCATAAATTTAAACTTAGGTGTGAAATTGGGTAAAAACGGATAACAGCGGTACCAATCATGAAATTCGGTTTGTACATGTGTGTACATTTCTCCGAGTACATAAATTAATTTTTCCAAATTTGTATCTTTAAGGGCACAAGCGGCACAGAAAGAGTTATGTGTGCAGATTATATTCATTATCCCGGCAAAATAAGAGATAGATACTAATAATGTTTGTTCCATTTATAAGTTCAGATTTCAAGTCACGCACCGGTATAGAAGTTATGGTTTTAATTTTCATAGGGACTACAAAGGACGGGGAAAAGCATACATATTTTGTAGGTTTAAAGTGATTATAAAAACATTTTAAAATCTCGAATTGTAACTAATTTCAACCATACGTATGGAAGTTATATCAGTTTTATTTTGACCAAAGCTTATGTCAATTTGCGTGGAAAGTATAGAAGTTATATTAGGTTTAATTTTACGTACGGGTCGTTTGTTTTGGAATATGTACTATATGCTGTATATCAATTTCCCCCATTTCCGAATTTAAACTAAGTTTGGAAAAATAATTTGAATAAATTCTTTAAGTTCCTTCCAGAGTCATCGTGTATACCAGCGAGCTAGACAGACGTGAAAGGGACTTGGGACATACATACTTATGGTTTTAAATCTCCCCTTCAATGCGTTACACTTTTTTCTATCCCTAATAATATATACGCTCCTACTCTGTAGTGAGGGAATAATTTTCACAGCTTAAGAAAGAAACGTGCAAATAATTTTCTACATTATATGATTTTTTGTAGAAAAATTGTTTCCATTTTGTGCCTATACTTACACTAAGGCAATTTCAAAATATAATAAAATAGTTTGAATACCGATACAAACTACTGTCAATACCATACAATTTTTCCGCGTACGAAGTAGCGGGTATTTGCTAGTTACAGAATAAATTCGTTCTTCGCCCGTACTATCCGTATGTGGAATCGACTTCCGGCAAATATCTTTCCCTCCAATTACGCCATTCAGAGTTTCAAAACAGATGTCAACAGACACTACTCCCTCTTTCCTCCTTCCACCAACGCAATGTACTGCATTTATAGGGGACATTCCCTGAGTGTTGGTTCAGTGAAAAAAAACATACCCGGTCTCTTTAAGTAAATGATTCTCACAAACGAATGAGAAGCACATCGAAGGTATATTTTTTAATTTAATTTTTCAATTTGGCTATTTTCTCTTAAATTGATTGCTTGAAATTAAAAAAATATATATTACAAAAAGCTACTGTTTATACCACAAATAGAAATCTCCTGATTACTTGCCTACGTAAAATGCATTCATAAGCTCGTTAGCATAAAATTCAAATTTCAGTTATCGAAACCAAACAGAAGATACAACTTCTGTAAAAAATTGTATATCTACCTTCTTGTTCTTTGTCAACTTTCGCACTGGTAAGATCGAATATCAGAAAAATAAATCTGTTGAAATCCATAAAATCCTAATACAATCGTTTTTCTGTTCTTCTTATTCCATTGCTAGGATTTCGTTCTTCTACAATTAATTGTACTTGTGACTTTGGCTCAAGAGACGTTTCATTTCTTATCCAGATTGATTCCGCTCCCGCAGATATATGTACATGAACAGTTACATTTTTTTAATTGTCATATTACACAAATACTTTATTTTCGATCCACCTTAGTGTCTACAATATATTTTTTTGAAAATCGGCATATAAAAAGTACATATCTGGAAAATGTCATCAAAATCAGAGAGAAGTGACAAAATGTGTGTGATCGCTTCACATGAATTTACTCATATATATTGGCTGGGTCACGAAAAAAATGCTGTGGTCACCTGCCAGAAATGAAGATTAGAATGTTTAATGATCATCTGCAAAGCATAAATCAGCAGTTCATCAATCTCGTCGGCTACAGGACAGTTAGACACAAACGATACCAAATTATCAGAGTAGCTGGCGGTAGCTCACTTAAATATTTCGTCGCTGGGTTTAGCCGTCTGTGAGCTAAACGCTCCTGAAAACATTTCTAAAATCATGTTTTCCGGTGTGTTTGCATTTTTTGGCCAATTTTTTCTAAATTAATAGACCCTTGAATGCAGTTTAAATATAAATTTGTACGCTCGTCTTAAAATAACTTTTTGGACGTAAAAAACAAGTAAGGTTTTCTAGTTGAAATATTAGACGCTTTCCCAAATTTTATGGAGTGTTAAATATGTGGTTTCTAGAGCGGAAAGAATCAAATCCAACCAATGTGAGCCACTTTCGCTATAGTAATTTCTATTTGAAACATTAGCTGTTGTGCCGAATTTGAAGAAACTCTGTACAAAAATGCTATTTCTAGAGCGGAAATAATCAATTCAGTTGCGAAATTTGTAATGGAGCTATATATATATCTATATCTGAACTCATCTGACCAATTTTCACCGGAGCTGAAATATATGAAATATAAGTTGTTTGCCAAATTTGAAGAAAATCTGTTAAATGTTTTTGGTTTCTATAGCGGAAAAAGTCAAATCGGAGGAGACATTTGTATGGGAGCTACATATAAATCTGAACCTATCTATCCTATTTTTATCAGAGCTGTTTTTAGTTAAAATATAAGCTGTTTTGCCAAAATTGAAGAAAATATCTCAAAGTTTGTGGTTTCTAGAGCTGAAAGAGTCAAATCGGATGAAACATTTGTATGGAAGCTATATCTAAATCTGAACCGATTTGCTTCAAATTAAATGGCGTTCGTCCTTATCCCATAAAACATCGTTGTGCAAAGTTTCATTTACTTCTAGCAACAATTGCGACCTGGACTTTGATTACAAGAATAGATGGACAGACGGACGGACGGACATCGCTAAATCGACTCAAAAAGTGATTCTAAGTCTATCGGTATAAGCATGCTAAAATCAACACAAAATTTTTTTATGGATTTTTTTTAATTTTTACAAAAATTTAAATTTTCGTCATGGGTACCTTTAATCTTTGTACACTCATTTTGGATATATTGGTGCGATCGCACCCGTTTTATGTTCACTTAAAGATCTATGATGTCTACCAATGTTGTGAATTACGCTTTCACATAGAAACAATGATTTAAGAATATCCTCCAAAAATTTGTGACAAATTATTTTTTTTTGAAGGCACGAAAGAAATCCTTTTTTCTAAAAACAGTTTTTCATTGTTTGCCAAATTTTGAAGACCGATAAACTATTTCTATGTGAATGTATAACTCGCAATATTTGTAGCCATCAAGAGATTCCTTAATTTAACATATAACGACATATATTTAAAAAAAAATTGGAATTTTGTAAAAAAATAAAAATTTGTGATTTTGGACTTTTGTTATTGGACTTTTAGAGTCATTTTTGTGACTGTGACTGTATATATGCTCATATATATTCAGAAAGTGAAAATAGCATATATTGTGGAAATTAGTCATACATGTTACAGAAACATATTTACCTCTGGTCCAATATCGCCCATATGTACTCACCACAAATCTACAACTATTAGACGTATACTCGTGACTTTAAATGTACGAATTTCGAAAGATCTCTTTTACAGTGTCTACTTAGTCAGAAGAATGCACACACGGAATTTAAAGATTCTAGCAGCAGCCAATTGGGCTGTACCAGTTTTATCCCTTTTTCACTATGTTGACCCTAAAACTAATAATTCCGAATTAAACAGTCAGAGCGGTGTACTTGCCGAACTTCATTACTCTACTTTGAAGCTGTTCGGTTGATAGCATTTTTTTTAATAATACTTTTAGCATGCTTTTCTCGCTGTAACTTAAAAATCTCCAGTTCCTGTATGCATTCCTTTTCCGAAATCACATTCATATTCATCCGTTGTTAGATCAAAACAAAAAACACAATTCTCCGAATATATCATATGCACATCACATCCGCTTTTCCTATAACTTTTAATTAAATATATTTCTTTATGCCAACCAACTGTTTACCAACTTTATGTCTTTTATCTCTTTCCAGGTAACAACACAATACAAACGATAACTCCATTTAAATGCAAACATCCTGTGAAACGTTTAGCCTTTTTGCAACGACGAGGTAATATCAAACTGTGCTTTAATTAAATGTTGTTTTGTAAGAAAAGTGCTCATTAGAGCGTACCAGGTTACAAGTAAAAAAAAAAAAGTTCGCCGTACACCTTCGAATATGAAGTATTATTGAAAGGTAGTTTCAAAAAAATTTTTTTTATTTTTTTATGCCGAACGTAGGGGTCGCGCTTTTACATTTTTCTATATAACTTCTGCATTTATAAACGGATTTTAAAGTGTGATACATCGATGTTTTTGTCCGATTTTTTTGTCTTTGAAGTCATTGAGCTCAAACATGATTCATGATTTTATGCGAGCTTTAATTTTCGATTATTAGAGTGGTACATTAGGGTAGTAGCAACTGAGAAATGATGGGTAAGTACCAGAAGGGGGTGCTTGAGCTCAATGACTTCAAAGACAAAAAAATCGGCCTCGTCGAGACAAAAACATCGATGTATCACACTTTAAAATCCGTTTATAAATACAAGTTATATAGAAAAATGTAAAAGCGCGACCCCTACGTTCGGCATAAAAAAATAAAAATTTTTTTTTTGAAACTACCTTTCAATAATACTTCATATTCGAAGGTGTACGGCGAACTTTTTTTTTGAGGTACGCCCTAGTGCTCATGGATAAAAACTGAGGGGAAAACTATTTCCATATGAAATTTCTATACGTAAAGCATCATGATATGCTAGGAATGCCCTGAAGGATGGCCACAAGAACGGGGAAAAAACCCAAAAGCATTTGGAGTGTCAGTGCCACACAAATTCCAGCAAAATGTGATAGAGAAATAAAACAAAAAACGAGGAACAATTGGAATTTCTGTTTCAATTTAAACAATAACTGAAACCCCCCAAAAAAATAACATAAAAAACTTACTAAACTTTGGACAAAGTGATGGGAGGGGAGGGGATGGAAACTTATGTGAAACTTGCACTTGCACAATGATTAGACACTCGAAGATAAAGCTGGATAAGCTGAGAAAAATATACTGAATAAGCTGAGAAAATCAATTTGGGTTATTATGTGGACACCTGAAGGACAATTAAACGCAATAAAAAGTGATAAAATATATCAGTCAGGGCTCAACTGCCGTTAGCTCACTTAAGCTTTAAGAAAATCGGTGGGATTTTGGATATCTTAGGGTTGACATACAGGTCCCCATCTTGTGTTGTGAAAAATTTTTCCAGATATTGCCAATTTTTCGAATGTAAACTGAATATGTTTCGTTCTGCAACCTTTTGCTTCGTACCTTTGTTATCCCTCTAAAAGTACTAATTCCAAAAATATTTTATACTGTGCTGTCAACATCGCCAGAGAAATGTCCATCCCGAATTTTAGGATTCTAGGTACAGCTTTCTATTTTTATTTATTTTTTACTATTTTTATCCCCATTTTGCACCATTTCCGTTCTAAAAGTACAATTTTCGAAAAATTATTTTAGCTGCGCTTCCACACAGTCAGGGGAATGTCCACACCGAATTTTAGATTCCGGCTGCAGCCTTATAGGTTGGTACCATATTTATCCCCTTTCGCACCATTTTCCCTCTAAAAGTACAATTTTGAAAAAAAAATTATGCTCCGCTTCCACACAGTCAGAGGAATGTCCATACAGCATTTTAGATTATAGCTGCAGCCTTTTGGTTGGTACCATTTTTATCCCCTTTCGGTCCTTTTCTCCCTAATAGTACAATTATCATGAAATTATGTTAAGCTGCCACACAGTCAGAGGAATGTCCACACCGAATTGTAGATTCTAATTGCAGTCTTTTGGTACCAATTTTATCCCCTTTCGATCCTTTTCTCCCTAATAGTACAATTTTCAAAAAAAAATATTTTAATCTGCCACACAGTCAGAGGAATGTAATCACAGAAATTGATGCTTCTATCTGCTGCATATTGGTTGGTACCAAATTTATCCCCTTTAGCACCATTTCCCTTCTAAATGTAAAATTTTTCGAAAAATTATTTTAAGCTACACATCCAAAAAGTCAGAGGAATGTCCACACCGAATTTTAGATTCCGGCTGCAACCTTTCTCCCTAATAGTACAATTTTCAAAAAATTATTTCAAGCTGCCACACATTCAGAGGAATGCACACACAGAGTTGTATGCTTCTTTCTGCAGCCTTTTGCTTAGTACCACTTTTATCCCTTTCGCACTATTTCCCTTCTAAAAGTACAAATATCGAAAAATTATTTTAAACTACGCTTCCACACAGTCAGAGGAATACAATCACAGAATTTTTTGTTCCTTTCTGCAGGATTTTGGTTGGTACCATTTCCATCCCCTTTTGTACAATTTTTCCCTAAAAGTAAAATTTTCGAAAATTTATTTTATGCTACGCATCCACACAGTCAGAAGAATATAATTACAGAATTGTTTGTTTCTTTCTGCAGCCTTTTGTGCCAACCATATTTATCCCACTTCGTACCATTTTCCCCCTAAAAGTAAAAAAAAATCGAAAACTTTTTTACGCTGTTTGTTTAACCGGTGTGAGGAATTTATTCACCAAATTTTTATGATTCTGGCTGGAACTAATTTATTACGTTTTTCCCATTAAGGGAAAAATTTTACTATTTTTTGTACCTTCACAGTCAGAGCGACGTATACACCGAATTATTATTCATTATTCTAGCCACATCAGTTTGGTTGGTACCTTTCTTATCCCCTTTGGCCCGTTTTCCCTTAAAAGTACAAATTTCGAAAAATGTCTTTATTTTGTACGTCTACGGGTACAGAGAAATATAAACACTTCGTTGCACTTTATCCCCATGCAACCTTTTCGTTGGTACCAATTTTATCCCTTTTTCCCCAATGACTAACATCAAAAATTGTCCTATTTTTCGGGTCGACGCAATCAATTATACACACAACTTCAATATTTTACCCGTATCCATTTGTTCGGTACCAATTTTATCCCTTTTTCCCCATTTTCACCCTAAAACTATGAATATAGAAAAGTTGTCTTATATTTCGCGTCTACACAGTCAGAGAAGTGTACACCATAAACTTCATGATTCTAGCAGCAGTCATTTGGTGGTACCATTTTTATCCCCTTTCCTCATTTTTATCCTAAAAGCACTATTTTTTTTAAATTCTTTTTATTGTTGTGTCTACCCAGTCAGAGAAGTGTACACTCCGAAATTTATAATTGTATCCGCAGCCATTTGATGGTACCATTTTTATCCCTTTTCCCCATTTTACCAGTTAGCTGAATGTACACCACGAACTTTATGGTTCAAGTCGCAGCTATTTGGCGATAGATAGTGCGTCAGTCAAAGTGTACACTCCGACATTTATAATTGTATCCGCAGCCATTTGATGGTACCATTTTTATCCCTTTTCCCCATTTTACCAGTTAGCTGAATGTACACCACGAACTTTATGGTTCAAGTCGCAGCTATTTGGCGATACCATTTTTATCCCCTTTTTCCCAGTTGGAATTTTTAAAAATCCCTTTATTTTTCATGTTCAAGCAGTCAGAGGAATTTTATTCGAATTTTATGAATCTAGTCGCAGTCATTTGGTAGTATCATTTTTATCCCTTTTTCCCAGTTGATCCTAGAAGTGCGAATTAAAAAAAAAAACTTTATTTTTCGTGTCTACACAGTCAGAGGAATATACAGCTCGAACATTATGATTCTAGTGGCAGCCATTTGGCGGTACCATTTTTATCCCCTTTTTCCATTTTGATCCTAGAAGTAGGAATTTCTAAAAATCTCTTTATTTTGCATGTTTACGCAGTCAGAGGAATATATAGCACAAACTTTATGCTTTATTTTTCCCTTTTTTCTACGCAGTCAGAGGAATATACAGCTCGAACATTATGATTTTAATCGCAGCCATTTGGCGGTACCATTTTTATCCCTTTTCCCAGTAGGATCCTAGAAGTAAGAATTTTTAAAAATCACTTTATTTTTCATGTTTACGCAGTCAGATGAATTTATGTTTCTATTCGCAGGAATATACAGTTCCAACTTTCCGCTTCTAGTGGTACCATTTTTATCTCTTTTTTCCAGTTGGATCCCAGAAGAACGAATTAAGACACCTTTATTTTTCATGTCTATGGAGCCAGAGAAATGTAGACACCGAACTTTATGATTGTACCTGCAGTCATCAATGGTTGGTACCATTTTTACCCCTTTTTCCCATTTTAATTCGAAGAATACAAATTTCCAAAACAAATCTTTATGTTACGCATCTACATAGTCAGAGGAATGTATACGTCGAATATCATGATTTCATTCGTTTGAATAGTACTATTTTTATCCCTCTTTTTCCATTTATGCCTTAAAAGTACGAATTTCACAAAACATATCATTTCAAGTGTCTACGCAATTAGATGGATTTATACACCGAATATCGTATTTCTATATTTCTGTTGTCATTTGATTTGTACAATTTTTATCCCAATTTTTGCCCCCATTTTAACCCCTAAAACTATGAATCAAGGTGCCTAGAAATAAATTAAGGTGCCTAGAAATAAATAAACTTAGAAACTTTAAATATTAGGTGTGATTGGGGGTATTTTATGCCCATACTAAGGCATTTTTTTCCTCAGGGCCGATTGCGCTCGGACGTTCGGTGTAATGCACCAAAGACGTAACTTAAGTTCCATGGCATTTTTGGATCCAATCCATTTCACAACTTTCTTCCGACGAAAACTCAATCGAATTTTATGAAAAAATACTTTTCTTACGCTCACACAAAATTTTAATAAAAAAATATGTTTCCACGAATTTCCCCAGCATATTTGCTTGAGTCTCAGCCAACCATATGGACACATGTGGAAACATTGTGGTGCACTCAAACGCACACACACACGCACTCAAAAAAAAACACGAACAATACCTTCCTTCGTACACATAACAAGGATGGCAAATAGAAAAACAATGCAGAGGCAAGCAACCGACAACATTGTGGCTTATCAGCTCAAAAACAGACAAAAAGGGACAACACACACGCACTCACTCATCCAAAGAAACAATACGCAACACTTTATGCCACAAATAAATTGTATGCCAGTGTGTGTGTGTGTGTGTGCGGTGTGAGCTTTAAATATGGTAAACAAAAAAAACAAGAAACTGTTTTTCCAAGCAACATTTAAAAAACAAATTCAAAAGTTATCTGTGCTTTCGAGGGCCAAGATCAAAGGATCAGACGTAGACGACTTGAAAATCTCCTTCAGACGTCGGCGCATTAAAAAGACCTCAAAATCTAGAAAAACGACAACACCTTGTTTGGGTGTTATGTTGGCTCTGAAGCGATCATATATGTGAGACCAGCCAATAAAAAGAGAGAATCCACTGAAGTGAAAATCTTGTGATTGTGAAAATTGGAATCTTCAGCAATGAATTTAACATGATATTGTCATAGGAGGGATGTCCTTTATTTTGAATGTCGAAAAGTTCATTTTCGATAGTGGCAAATGATGCACTTCTTCACTACTTTCTATTTCATTCTCAAAATCCGCCGAGGGCAGAACAATAATAAAATTATACAAAATAATAATAATATAAATAATAAACAAGTAAACGGTGTTAAGTTCGGCCGGGCCGATCTGTATATACGCTCCACCATGGATTGCATTCCGCAGAGGTTGTCGGTTTTCGTAGAAGTGCAGTAATATTACAGGAAAATATAAATTTTGTAATATAGCCAAACCAAAACAAATAAAAATATTGAAAAAATAATTTTTATAAATAAATATAATATTTTAATTATTTCAAATCAAAAAATAAATATTCTTATATTTATATTTTCAAAAAGCTTAAATACCATAAATATTGGTAGATAGTGGGTGCTACAGTTGGTTGTATTTCCATACTATTTTAATTCCAAAAGTAAAAATTTTAAAAATCCAGAATTTTGAAATTAGAATTCCATCATTCCAGCTGTAGTCATTTAGTTGGTACTATTTTTACGAATTTCGAAAAATCCGTTTATTTTCCGTGTCTACGCAGTCTGAGGAATGTATACTCCGAATTTCATGACTCTAGCTGCGGTCATTTGATTGGTACTATTTGTATCCCTTTTTTCCATTTTAACCCCAAAAAGTACGAATTTCGAAAAATTCGTCTATTTTCCATGTCTTCGCAGTCAGAGGAATGTGTACTCCGAATTGCATGATTCTACCTGAGTTCATTTGATTGGTACTATTTTTCATTTTAACCCCAAAAGTACGAATTTCGAAAAATCTGTTTATTTTAAGTGTCTGCGCAATCAGAGGAATGTGTACACCGAATTTCATTATTCCAGGTGTAGCCGTTTGGTTGGTACCATGATGACTCATTTCATGACTCTAGCTGCGGTCATTTGGTTGGTACTATTTTTATCCCCTTTTTTCTATTTTGACCCCAAAAAGTACGAATTTCGAAAAATCAGTTCATTTTCCGTGTCTACACAGTCAGAGGAATTTATAATCCGAATTTCATGACTCTAGCTGCGGTCATTTGATTGGTACTATTTTTATCCCTTTTTTCATTTTAACCCCAAAAAGTACAAATTTTGAAAAAATCCGTGTATTTTACGTGTCTATGCAATCAGAGGAATATATACACCGAATTTCATTATTCTAGGTACAGCAGTTTGGTTGGTACCATTTTTATCCCTCTATTCCCATTTTACCCCTTAAAAGTACGAATTTGGAAAAATACTTTTATATTATTTAGCTACTCAATTAGAGGAATGTACACACCGAATTTCGTGTTTCTAGCTGTTGTCGTTTAATATGTACCATTTTTATCCCTTTTTGTCCCATTTCACCCCCTACAAATAAGAATCACTTTATGGTGCACGTTTTTGCTATAAGGGGAATGCGCATACCAAATATGAAGCAAATATAAACAGACATATTCAAAAACATGCTTAAATACTCTAAAATATTAGGGATTTTTATGGGTATTTTTAGTCCTTGTGGGGGAAAATTTTTTCCCTTTTGGCCGATTTCGCCCCGTTTCAATCCCATCCGATCTACAACTATAAGACGCATTTGTGGAAAATTTTAACGTTCTAGCTCCTTTCGTTTAGATGCTAGCGTGCTTTCAACAGACGGACGGACTGACATGGCTAGATCGTCTTAGAATTTTATGACGATCAAGAATATATATACTTTATAGGGTCTCATGTCGAAATTTTAAGGTGTTACAAACAGAATGACAAAGTTAGTATACCCCCCTCCTAGAGGTGGAGGGTATAAAAAATCTTTCTATTAAGACAGAAGGTCAACCTCAATGAGCCCACATACATACTTACATTAAAAGGAAAAATTAAACGATGGACTGACAATACTCAACTTCACAACTGTGGTCATGAAAATTTCATTGAAAATTTTCTACGTGTATTTTCTATTTCAAAACTGTATACTTCCATTGTATGAAGGTGCAAGAAATCATTAAATCTCTCAATAAATTTAAGAGTCAATTAATTGATAATATTATTTTGATAGTGGGCTCTGATAAGTCGTACTTTTTATCCATGTACTGATGACGTTTTACCTTTGCAATGCAATTTCGTATCTAAACCTGAACCAATTTTCTTCAAATTCATAAGCTTCCGTCGTTGAAGTGTAAATCTGCTGGGGTCATTTAATGGGCAGATTACGACAATCTTGCGCTTAATGAATGACCCCCCTTGAGTTAGCGAAGTACCTTCATTGAGGTAATCGTGAATTTTATAAAAGATCTTCGATGATGTAATCACTTCAATGAAGACTCTTCGATGAGGTAATTGTTTTATGGAAGTCTCTTCGATTTCCGTTTCACGGAAATCGCTGAAGTTTACTGGGTTTTATCCAAGTTTCTCCAATGAGGTTATGGTTTTTACCTTAATTCAATTAAGGTTTTTTTACCTTAATTCAATTAAGGTTTAATGCCGCAGTATTTTCATCATTTAATTGTGGTTTTACAAACGTTACAATTCTAATTCTGCAATTGTCTTTCTAATCCCTTATCCATGATTAATAATGACATCTCTTCAAGTCCTTCTTTAGCATTGATTAAGACTTCATCGTAGCTTTATATTCCTTTTTTTAAGTAATTAAGTGACTGTCCTTGTAGTCCATTTCTTTAAGAATGTAAATTTCCTAGAGTTCATCGGATTTTCAGTCAATTCATTTTTGACGTATGGCTGTTATTTTAAAATTGAAATAATAAAACTGTGCCACAAAAATTATGTCGAAGGATTATGTATAACATCTGATGTATTTCGACTTTCTAAACTCGAAAACGTTATTAATTTTTTTATATTTTTTTAGACTTGAAGTACCCTTAAAGAATTTCTTGTGGATTTTATTTCTGGCCATTGCAAGAGTTAATCAGGGATTATATTTGAGTCCGTTTGAAGTCATTAAGTTAAACGCCGACTTTATTTAAGGCATCGTGGATTTTAATTAAACAATCTTTAAGTGGCTATAATTATTTTTAAGAACTATTCACGCTTTTCTTTCAAGATCTAATCCTTGACTGTCACTGGAATCTTTTTATATTTAATCATGACTGTCACTGAAGTTTTTTAAATATTAGTTTCGCTTTTCGTCTTTGAACCGAAAAAATCACTTGCATTGCAAGAGTAAATGAAATTCCAAGACGATTGGTATGATGTGATGATGTGTCTAAACGAAGATACTTCTTTAAGTTCAACCTAGACTTGTAATTTAGCCAATCTGCTTACTAAACCCGGAATATCTTTTAGCTAGTTTTAGATCAGCCATATTCTTAGATTATCCTCGTTTGCTAAATCATTTCGTTGATATACAACCTCTCATTTATGACCTGTCCATCCAACTGTCGTTTTTTATTAATGTTTTCATAAGCTCACTTGTTCCACAAACCAAATGCCCGACCTAACATACCACCAATCCGCCAACATTCAAGGCCTGCGTGAAGAAAACAACGTTTTTGTGAAACAATGGCAGCAAATTTCCTGGCAATATGTTTGACGGTTTATGGCTTGTTTTTTTTCCTGGAGCGTTTGTTTGTTTGTTTAAGTTACACGTGAATTGCCACCCATTAAAAAATGGCTGAATTTTAAAAAAGTATCTACACGTTGTTGTGTTCATTGTTGGCTCTGGTGGAGGCTGGCGTTGATGTAGATGATGGTTCCCAGAAAGCATTTAAAAATATGCACAACACCCAAAAAAGGGAGAGACATTCCAACACGTTAGAAAAACCCCCGAGGTTGCTGGAGCAGAATAAATTTTCATTACAGTTTTGCCGCAAAGAAAACCCAACAACAACAAAAATATTCTTGGTTCCCAGAATTATGTACGCTAATGTTTGGCTTAATGTACTTTTGTTATGTAAATTGAGTCAAAATTAAAATGCTAATGAATTTGTGCGGGGCCCATCATAAAACAGCAACATCGGGGAAAATAAATCAGAGCCAAGATCGATTACTAAGGTTATTACAAATTACGTGTAATGACTGGCCAAGTGAAAGACCTTTATTTCATCTGCGATATTTTTAATTATTCAATTAACTTTATGCTAAATAATGCGCCAACATGTGCTACATAAATAATGTGTGTATTTCTCCCAGTCGCATTCATTTTCATCACATTTACCCGGTAATATATTACATGACACGTGCAAGATGATGGTCTTGCATGGCGTATGATTTATATTAATTCTGTCGTCTTCAATTAATAGCACTCATACGTTCAGGTGTCATGTGATTTTGGTAATTGTTTGTGAGAGCAAAGCTTCAGCACAGAGCACGCGGTGCAAGAGCTGAAGCGCAAGAGGGAGGGGGGGGGCAAATGATTAATAAGTGTCACTCTCGACTGCAAGGGGACAATACGTACTGAAAAACCATCCGTGTGCATGGAGAAGAGTTTGCCATCTTTGCATGAATTATGAAATATTGCAGGTGACATTCAAGTGCATAAGTTATTTTAAATTCCTTAAAAGACTACAACGTGTATTTGGAATTTGAGATATCGTCAACTTAACTCTAAAAATGGGGAATGGACGAAAATAGCATTGAGCTTATGACATGACATTAAACAACTTCACTGTTAGTATTGAAATTGAAATTATTGCCACTCAAACCATTCCGCAAATTGACAAAAAAAGGAAGAATTGCGGATTTATAAAAATTAAACAACTATAGTTGTAAAAAACTGGCTAGCTTACGAATGGGCAGTGAAAAAGCACATATTAATTTTAGTTGGAAACAACCACAAGTTCTCTTGAAGCTAGTCTAAAATATGTTGTTTTATTTTTATACCCCTATTACTATTATACTAACTTTGTCATTCCGTTTGTAACACCTTGAAATATCGACCTGAGACCCTATAAAGTATATATATTCTGGATCGTCATAAAATTCTAAGAAGATCTAGCCATGTCCGTCCATCCGTCTGTTGAAAGCACGCTAGCATCTAAACGAAAGGAGTTAGAACGTTCAAATTTTCCATAAATACGTCTTATAGTCGTAGATCGGCTCGGATTGAAATGGGGCGAAATCGGCCCAAAGGGAAATTTTTTTCCCTCACAAGGACTAAAAATACCCATAATAATCCCTAATATTTTAGTGTATTTATGCATGTTTTTTTGAATATGTCTGTTAATATTTGCTTGATATTTGGTGTGCGCATTCTCCTTATAGCAAAAACGTGCACCATAAAGTGATTCTTATTTGTAGGGTGTGAAATGGGGCAAAAAATGGATAAAAATTGTACATATTAAACGACAACAGCTAGAAACACGAAACTCGGTGTGTACATTCCTCTAATTGAGTAGATACATAATATAAAAATATTTTTTCACATTCGTACTTTTAAGGGGTAAATGGGAATAGAGGGATAAAAATGGTACCAACGGCTGCGCCTAGAATAATGAAATTCGTTATATACACTCCTCTGATTACCTAGACACGTAAAATAAAAGCATTTTTCGAAATTCGCACTTTTTAGGGATAAATGAAAAAAGGGGATAAAAATAGTACCAATCTAATGACAGCAGCTAGAGTCATGAAATTCGGAGTATACATTCCTCTGAGTGTGTAGACACGGAAAATAAACTGATTTTTCGTAATTCGTACTTTTTGGGGTTAAAATGAAAAAAGGGATACAAATAGTACCAATCAAATGACCGCAGCTAGAGTCATGAAATTCGGAGTATACATTCCTCTGAGTGTGTAGACACAGAAAATAGACGAAATTAGTACTTTTAAGGGATACAATGGTACAGAGGGATACAAATAGTACCAACTAAACGACTACAGCTAGAATGATAAAATTCTAATTGCGTAGAAACGTCAAGGGGGTAAAAATGGTACCAACCAAATGGA
Organism: Polietes domitor; assembly: GCA_947397865.1. Taxonomy (NCBI): domain Eukaryota; kingdom Metazoa; phylum Arthropoda; class Insecta; order Diptera; family Muscidae; genus Polietes; species Polietes domitor. The sequence goes on from OX377622.1 coordinate 106,790,863, forward strand.
ATCATGGAATTCGGTGCATACATTCCTCTGACTGCACAGACACGCAAAATAAAAAGTTTTTTCCAAATTCGTACTTTTTCTTTTACGGCAAAAATTGGTTGAATCATGAAGTTAGGTTATTTTGCACTATGTACGTCTGATAATGGATTTTCAAAATTTGTACTTTTGGAATTCAAATAGAATGGAAATACAACCAACTGTAGCTCCCACTATCTACCAATATTTATGGCTATGAAAATATTTTTGAAAATATAAATAAATATAAGAATATTTATTTTTTGAATTGACGTATTGGTAGCATTACTTTATAAGCGTGGTTTGAAATAATCAAAATATTATATTAATTTATAAAATTAATTTTTCAATATTTGTATTTGTTTTGGTTTGGCTATATTAAAAAAATTATATTTTCCTGTAATATTACTGCACTTCTCCGAAAACCGACAACCTCTGTGGAATGCAATCCATGGTGGTGGTTCGGTCCTGTCGAACTTAACGCCGTTTTTACTTGATCTTTATATATTTTGTTTATAAGGTTATTTCGCAAATGTTTTAAAAATATATTCAATGGTTTATACTCTGGCGTAAAATTTTCAGAGAACATAGAAAACATATGTATAATGATTTTAGGGGAAAATATTGTTGTAATCATTTTTATAAATCGAGACCAAAATTAAAAATAATGGCAAACATTAGATGTAAGATTGCTATGTGTGCTTTATTACTTGATGCGATTGTTTTTGACTGACATTTCGAAAGTGAGTGGTGATTCTCATTAATTTTGGTGAATTATTTAATTAAAGAGTCCTTCCGAAGAAGGTCGTCACGGGTCGGGAATTATGATAGAGGTAGTATGCAGCCAAGTAATAAATATCACCATGTCATTTGTAAATAAAATTACATTCCATAAAATAATATAGATGCAAAAAGTCTTGAACCAGAAAAATATCCCAGTTCAAATCAAAAATAAAAAGTAATTTAATATTTATAGGAAGTTACTAATTGAAGTCCTCTTTCAGTCCTTTCAAACATGGAACTATAGAACTTCAAAATAGTTTTGCGAAATTCAATGATTTAAATATATACTTGTCGGCAGGTTTTTCAATTTTTGTAGAAATTACAATGCCTATAACTCTGCAAATAAAATTTAAAGAATTTTTTCCTAAGACGCGTATAAAATATTTTTTAAAGAAACTTTCCTGAGATTTTGATCACGTCATGTCATGGGCTCAGGAGAAAATATTTGCTGTTTGCTTTGAAATGGAATGACTCTATAGCAATTTCAGACCAATAGTGAAATGACAGGAAATAATAAATCGATAAAGCAAAACAATAAATAAATAAATCGGTAAATAAATTAGTCGATAAATAAACTGATTGATAAAATAAATCAGTCAATAAATATTAATTAATCGATAAATAATTTTTTTCGCGAATAAATCAAACGATAAAAATTAATAATAAATAACTCGATAAATAATTCAAACGATAAATAAATAATAATCGATAAATGAGTCAATCAATCGAAAAATCAATGAATCGATAAACAAAAATAAATATATCGACAAATAATAAATTAATCGGTAAATAAATAAATATAGGGTCCGCAAAATAACTTTTTTTTTGAAAATGCTATAAAAAAAACAACTGAATATTTTCTCAAATTTCTTTTTTATTTGAAAGCACAATCCTTCCGGTTAATAATGGAAAATAATTTCATTCAAATGGCTGCCTCGGGCACCCCACAAATAATAGTCCAACGGTTGAATAGTTGAAAAAAAACGTTAGATGACGAACCCTTTATATTCATCCAAACTAAAAAATAAAGCGATAAACAGAATGGACAACTCGATAAATAAATCAATCAATCAGTGAAAGATGAACCGATAAATAAATTAAACTAAAACTAATTAAGCAATAAACAAATATATCGAAAAAGAAATAAGGAAAGGCTACCCTACACCACTCCCTGCGTATAAAAATTCTACTTTAGCCAAATTTAACGAATATGGTAAATAATATGGTAATTTATCCAATTTTCCGCAGATATTCCGAGTAAAGTATATATAAAATGGAAACTGGAAAAATTAATTAGGATCCAATGACAAATACAGATTATACAGCGGTAATAGGATGAATCGGACGGACATTTGAAGGAAGCCTGTGAAAAACCATGATCCTATCTATATATTTGACTTTCATAGTATGTATTCTTAGTTGAAATATAATATAATCTGCAAGATTTGGATAAATTTCCGATGTAAAATGTGAGTCCTAGAGGGGTAATAATAAAAATGGGCACTTCATTAAAAAGTGGGCCCTTATAGATCACTTTCAAAGTAGGTATTCTTTATTGAAATATAACATGATCTGCAAAAGTTGATGAAGATCCAATGCAAGATGTGGGTTCTAGAGCGATAATACTGTAAACCGGGAGCCCATTTGTATGGGGGCTATACCAAAACATTGACCTATATAGCTGGCTTTCAAAATATGTGTTTCCAGTCTAAATGTGTGGGAAATTTGATCAAGATCCGATGAAAAATGTGTATTTTAGAGCAGTAATTTGGTTGGGGGCTATATCAAAGCATGGACCCATGTGGTCCACTTTCCCCTTTAGCTGTTACTAGTTCAAATATATATTTTGTCATGATCCCATGTAAAATGTGTATTCTAGAGCAGTAATAGTGTAAGTTATAGGGATATTTGTATGGAGGCTATATCTAAATCTGAACCGATTTCCTCCAAATACAATACCAATCGTCCTTGGCTTCTACCAAATTTCTTGAGAATCGGGTAATAATTGCGACCTGTAGAGTGTGAACACGCTTAGATGTACAGCAGACGGACAGTCAGACATCGTTAAATCGATTCAGCTGGTGATTCTAAGCTGATCCGTATACTTAAAGGTGGAACAATACCCTAGTCCACGAAAAAACACAAAAAAAAATAAATTTGAAATATTTCACAATCTTAACTAGCATTGTTTGCTAAAAAGTATGTTCCAAAGATGCCTCCAGTCCAAAATCCACATCCACATAACAATCATATGCAGGCTCTCTAAATCCCAAAGCGTAAATTTCGACAAATAACGAAGGCCTCAAGATGAAAATTAGCCTTATCGCTGAAGATTATTTCGTTGCAAATCTCCGTAAGTTTTAAAATATTTCTCTACAATGAAGATGAGTTGCGATTTCGTGTGCCTCCCCATTTTTACTAAATCTAAACTGTTAATTATTAAATTTGTTTCAATTTTTGGTTGGCAACAATCTTTTCTTGAGACATAATATTGATGTCATTTTGTTTATAGCTTCTTGGGATGTATGTATATGGTATTATAAGTTTATTTAGTTAATTTTATTGTTCATAATATAAGATGGAAGTATTTTGTAACCATATAAGGCCTATCTGTCTCGGTTATTTATTTTTGAATAATAAAATAAAATAAAATTGTGTCCAAACATATTCTTCCAATGTTCCCCATGGCGTATGTTTTATATTAACTCCATCATCTTGCATTAATAATACTCATACGCCCTAGTGTCAAGTTATTAAACTATCTGAAATGAAAATGAAAACCACCACCACTAAAAAGTGGACATTGTTGCTTCCACAGCTCGTCCATTAAAAAATCATTTCACCATAAAATACCATACGTAAAACAGAATAAATTTTCTTTCAAAAATCTTCTCTTTTAAAACATAGTATCTGGAAATCTCCATCATAAAGTATACCACTGCCATGGCCATCCGTCCATCATCTCCTCCGGTGCACTTTTATTGCATGAAAGTGCATCTCTGGCAAAAAAAAAAAAAAAAACCAAAGAAGAATTTTCATCTTCATAACCTTTGCATGAATTATGACATTTACGTTGAGCTTTTGGTGAGAGCAGCACAAATGGCAATTTAAAAAATTTGCAAACATAAAAAGGAAGACATCGCGCTTAATGGAATTGCTGCTTGAAAATTAATATTGTCACGGTGAAGATGTTGGTGATTAAATACACTTTTGTAGTTGCAATTTAAAGGAGGACATTTTTTAAAAGAGTCCTGCATAAACTACTTAGCAACTCGGGACCAGGTAAACTTTGCTTCGTGTTCGTTTTGCCAGCAATATTCAACTTACAATTACAAGATGCTGGATATTGAGTTTTTGAGTAGGAGCTGTGCTGGCGAGAAGGAGCGAGGACGTCGAGTCGAGTATTTGATATGTCTTTCTCTAGAAGTCTCTATTGGGTTGTGCTTCCTTTGAAGACTTGCTAAAATGTTTCGTGAGCCACAGGGAACCTCTTCTGGTCTGTGTGAGACACATGCTTGCATTCTGACTGCCATCACAACCAAATCTAATGTATTTTAATCATTTTGTACCCTTGGTATATATCGTATAATTTATATTAATTGTGTCGCCTTATTGTATTAATAACACTCATACGCCCTGGTGTCAAGAGATTTGTAAACAGGGAGCAACGAGATAGATAATGTTTTAAGGCACTGGGAAATGGGAAGGCAAATGATGGGAAAATTGCAATTATCTATAATATAAGGACATATTGTCATAAAACGCATTCGCGGATTGGCCTTTGTGTGAATTGTGAAATTTTCGTTGACATTCAAGTGATAAAAAACTTTTGCAAATGCTCATTGTCATTTGAATTTTGTTGAATTTACTGAAATTTGGTAGAATATTTGTTGACATTCATTCATTTCAACACATTCCATCCACGAACATTTATATTTGCCTTGTTAAATTAAATTAGCAAATTCGCATTTGCTAATCGTTCTACATGGCGTATAATTTATATTAATTCGAGCATCTGCTATTATTAACACTCATACGTCCAAGTGGCAAGGGATTTGGGTAATTGTATTTGACATGACATAAATGTCACAACCATATTCATGTGATTTCGCCAAAATCCTATTGAAAAGCGCAGCATCTGGATATCAACAATTTAGAGTAGTGATTGTAATGACAGTTTCAACCTCCACATGAATATTCTACCCCCGAATCGTTCAGCATTTATGGGAAGAGCAGAATTTCTGTTTTATATCAACAAAAATCATAGCGACATTAAAGATACTTTTGCAAGTATTAAAAATAAAATTTGTAATTCTGCATGAACATCAGCTTTGCTCAATCAGTGAAAAGCAATCATAACACAGTGGTTCCAATTCAATTTTTTATGGAATTAACACTGTAACTTTCGAACGGAAAATATCTCCCCGATTTTTAACATGCTTAGAGAAGACGTGTTTGCATAACTTTGGATCCTTAGTGGGTATGGGGGCTACCCTCCAGAGTTGGTCTCCTCGATGATATCAGATTTTGAAATGACTGTCATATGTACAATTGCACAGTGCAACACGAAAAATATAACCATATACGGACACCACTACGTGATAAAAGACCAGTGTCTCCCAGTTTTGCCCAAAGTCATGCACTTTTTTATGGACCTTTACCCATTAAAATATATTTTTCTATAAAAATGATTACATGTGTATGTAGCTCAATAAGTTTTAGAGACGTTTGAGTTACAAGAAAAAAATCGTATTTTTAGGCCAGGTTGGTCTCCTATTTTTAACGCTAGGATCTCATTATGAAACCGATTTCCATATTATTTATATAGATTGCTTGTAAAATTCTAAATAAGCTAGTGAAAGATTTCTGCAAATGTCTTAATTCAATCAAAAGTTATACCCTAAAGACAAAAAGATAAAACTTCCAAAAAAGTTTCAAATTCTTTTTTAAAAAAGGCGACGGTATTATTTCGCTTGTAATTGTTTTTGGTTCTACCAGCACTTGCAAATTTCTTCTAGTTTTCGTAAAGAATATATAATTTAGTTGCGTTTTATGCCTGAGTTTTTTAGTCAACGGACCTGTCCGGTATATTCTCTCCAAAATTGTAAATTTTTCGATATAAAACATTTTATTTACCAAAATTCTCAAATCACAAAGCATCGATTAATAATATTTAGTATAGTAATTATTGTATTGTATATTGTATATTTTTTAATCCCATATGATGGCTTTTTACTCAAGAAGTATAACCACATCCCTGTGGTAAATAAAGAAATTGTCACCATTTGTGTAAAAAAAATCAAAATTTTGGATCATTTTTTTCGCAACTTTAGGAATTAGGATATTTTATAGGGAAATACGAAAACACTTCCGAACACAATTCCAAAAACTTCGTTATGATATATCAATTTTTATTGATTTTACGTACTTTTCAATATGAATTTGTTTTTCGAAAAAAAAAATGTACTTTTTATGATTTTTTTAAGTGCAATGAAGCATAAAAACTGATTCGCTATTAACTATCAGGTACTTATTATTCAAGCCCTTGTTCTGGCCTGTCCAAAATGGTACACGATTAAAAATATATATATATAATTAATATTTTCTCCCCTCAGTGTAAATGCCGCATACCATGGAAGTCCATAAATGAGGGTATATAATCTAATCTGATTTAGTCAATTTAGTTAGAGTACATATCATATACACTAGAGTACATATCATATAAAGTCGATTGGGAAATATGTCTTCTAGAGTATACATTAATTTGAATGTTAAGATTTTCTTTTATTTTCACAGACGTTGTCTTCTTATCTACCTTCACAAAGATATAAATAATAATATTATACATTTTGGGAATAGAACTTCATTTAAATAAAAGCAAAAGAATCAAGAACTGAATAACTACAATAATTCGCTAAGCCTCATCACAAGAATATGAACAATTCTCATAAAAAATAGTTTATTTAGGTAACTAATTCTTGAATCCCAAAGCACCAATCTCAATATTAAAAAAATATTTTATCCACTGATGGAACTACTGAAGCATTTTTTCTTCTGATCCTCGATCGAAATTAAAGAATAGCGGTAATTTTTCTAAAAATCACATTTTGAGATTTATTTTCTCTGTTTTAGGTAGTGTTTGATTTTCATATGTGATTTTTTAAATGTAAAACGATTACAAATTTTTGTATTATGATATAGATGGAATCGGCTATAAAAAAGTACTGATTAATTGTTCAAATTTCTGGTTTATTGGAAAGGTTGAAATTTGTCATTTAATAATGGAACACAATATCATTCATTCATGACTACCACGATTGGCTCGGCAGTATCTCATCCGATCTACCCAATTCTTCAGTACATGGCCCAATGATGCCGCCAGCCCAAAATCCACACAATAGCAACGTGTGGGTTCTCCGAATCCCATGTGCGGCAATTTTGTTTATTAGCATAGCCACCAAGATGAAAATGAGCTTCATCTGAAAAGACGAAAATTTTCCCAAGACTCACTACTTTGGAAGTAAGTTTTTAATATTTTCCAATTTTGTTCGAGGGGATAGTGTCGCATTTTTCAAATGTCAAACATAAGCCTGATAGTCAAAGTACTCGGTAGTACAAATTTAAATTGCTACATGACCCACCCTTTATCTTTATATCTTTGTTATATCTCATATAAAAATCATACAATTCTTAAAACGGCGTAAATAAATCACAAACATTTTTTGTTATTTTTTATATCGTTACCAAAATATAAAAAAGACTCAACTAACATTTTTTGCAAGTCGAGATTTTTGGCAAAATATAAACAAAAATATCGATTTGCAAAAAATGTTAGTTGAGTCTTTTTATATTTTGGTAACGATATATATAAAAATAACATTTCGATCGTGGGTCAGAAGAAAATAATAGTATTATCAGCCGCGACAATGGATCAAATTAAAAATGTTTCCTTCACAAGGACTGAAAATACCCCTAATAAACTCTAATATTTGGAGTATTTAAGCATGTCTTTTCAACATAATAATGGCAACAGCACGAAACTCGGTGTGTACATTCCTCTAATAAAAGCATTTTTCCAAATTCGTACTTTTAAGGGGTAAAATGGGAATAGAGGGATAAAAATGGTACCAACCAAACCACTGCACCTAAAATAATGAAATTCGGTCTATACATTCCTCTAATTGCGTAGACACCTAAAATAAGGCGATTTTTCGAAATGCGTACTTTTAGGTGTAAAAATGGAAAAAGGGATAAAAATTGTACCAACCAAATGACCGCACCTAGAGTCATGGAATTCCTCTGACTGTGTAGACACGAAAAATAAAAAGTTTTTTCCAAATTCGTACTTTCAATGGAAACAATGGGAGCAGAGGGATAAAAATGGTACCAACAGCTAGAATAGGGAAATTCGCTGTGTACATCACTGTAATTGCGTAGGCACGTAAAATAAATAGATTTTAGAAAGTCGTACTTTTAAAGGGAGAAAATGGTACCAACCATGTGGCCGCAGCTAGAATCTTGGAATTCGGCGTATACATTCCTCTGACTGCATAGACACGCAAAATAAAAAGATTTTTCCAATTTGGTACTTTTTTACTTTTACGGCAAAAATTGATTGAATCATGAAGTTTGGTTATCTTGCACTTTGTATGTGAGAGATAATGCACTTTCAAAATTTTTACTTTTGGCATTAAAATAGGATGGAAATACAACCAACTGTAGCATCCATTATCCACCAATATTTATGGTATTTAAGCTTTTTTGAAGATTGATGCCTTATATTTACTTTTTGGATTGACTTGAAGTATTATTTCGATATATATAGTACAAACGTATTGATTACCTTGTCTTAAAGAAATACAATTTTTATATTTATTTATATTTTTTTAATATTTTTATTTATTTTGGTTTGGCTGTATTTAAATAATTGACATTTGCTTGTAATTTTACTGCAATTCTACGAAAATCGTCAGCGTCTCTGGATGTAATCCACGTTGGAGGGTATATAAAGTTCGGCCCGGTCGAACATAACGCAGTTTTTACTTGTTTTCTACTATAAGGATCACTTCTATATTTGCCATAGATTATAATAGGCCTGGTTTTCTTCGTAAGGATCCCACCTATTTTAAAACGAAACAATTTGTAAAGCGAATTTTCGCGCTTTTTAACCATTATTTTTTGCGCCTACAAAGAGTCTACATTTCTCCATAGATCTTTTATATGTAGACATTTTTTTCTGAGTTAGAATTTTGGCTAAAAGAAAATTAAACAATTTTCTTTTCTTTTTTATTTTTTGCGATTGAACATATAAGCGGGTGTGATCGGACATACTATGTTTCCAAAATAAGATTACAAAGACTAAATATACCTTCACAAAATTAGATTTTTAGTAAGATAAAAATTATTCTTAAAAAACAATTTTTTGGCCTCGAACACATTTTTTTTGCTTTCTTCCTTCGGTCTAATACATTTTCTTTGAACTTAAGCTTCCTGTCTAAGATAATGCCAAGTTACTTCGCACTGTTCGAAAAAAAGACAGCTCCAAGACTTTTATTGCGGGAGGGTTCATAAATAGAACCAACTCCCTTTATGTTGCCCGTCTACATCGTACGAGATATCTAGACATCGAATTTCACGATTCAAGCTGCTGCACTTTGGTTTGTACCATTTTTATCCTTTTTGTACTGCTTCCCCCTAAGCTTACGAAATTAAATAATTATTTAAAAAGGTAGTGGCGTATAGCTAATCCTAGAAAATATTTCGTTGTAGCTATGTTATTTACGAGCAAAGAATCTCGGCAAACATTTATTTCCACTCTATTTGCTTTGTACAAAGTCATCTAAAATCTGAATAGAAAAATCCTTCCCTTAACGTATGATTTATATTATATTTCGCGGTGGTTTATTTAAACACTGACCTTTGGTTTTCAAATGGCATTTCAAACAGTTTTTCACACAAAAGGCTATCAGTATGCACGCAAAAAAGAAAATATTCATTTGAATGAATGCTGGCATTTGCAGGATATTACGACGTTCTTAACAAAACTTTTGATTAATTAAAAATAGAACGAAAAAATAATAAAATATTTTGGATTATCATATTTCACTTTCAGTTTTTGTCGCTTGAAGAAAAGATTCAAATAGAATGGCTTATCATTTGCAGTTCTATCTTTAATTCAACGTTCTCTTTAAAATAAATTCCTACACCAAACGTATGATTTATATTATTTTTATCATCTCCTATCTAAATACAACACTCATACGCCCATGAGTATTTATTTGTGCCTTTGGTCGTGATGTCCACAACAAATAGTCGTCCCAAAAAACGCATCAGTATACCGAAAAAAGAAGAGTTTCCATTTCGTATCCTTGGCATGATTTATGGCTTTTATACTGAAGCCAATTATGGCAAGCGTTGAAACAAACAAAAAATGCAAATGGTCACTTTAAAATCGTAATAAAAATGACAGCCAAATTAAATGGATGGATATCATTGAAAAATTTAAGTGTTATGGTTTGAAAGTGTTGAATATAACGCAAATTTAGCAGTTTTTGAATAATTCTCAACGTTATTCGTTTAGTTTTATTGTGTCGTATAAAATAAAATAGTTGCCCTTGGGCGTATGATTGATATTAATTTGCTCGCTTTGCAATAAGAACACTCATACGCCTCAGTATTATGTGACATCTTTAAAATTTTCCATTCAAAAGTTAATTAGCAAAATTAAATTAAGCAATTACAATCTCGTCACCACAGGGCGAGTAGACTATGGCAGCAACTTTGTGTGCTTTTATGAAATTTACCCCCGCCCAAGTAGAAATTGATTAGCTGGTAACAAAACTCTGCAAAACTTTTGTGTGCATCTAAAGGAAAATAGGCACCCTGTGTCGTATGATTGATATTAATTTATTCGCGGTGCATTAATAACACTCATACGTCATTTCAGAAATAAGAAATTTAAAAAATAATTAAGAAAATTAAACATTAAAACATCAAATCTCCCCATCGCAGGATATTGTGGTGAAGACTTTGCCAGCTTATTTACCCAGACCAAGCCGAAGTGACAAAACTCTGCATAGCCCTGCGTGAAGTGCCTTTCAGTTACTTTCGTTTGCCAGCGAAACTATTCCGATTAAAGTAAATGTTTACACGGTGCCACATAAAATAAAATGGTCGCCCTTGGCGTATGATTGATGTTAATTTGCTCGCTTTGCATTAAGAACACTCATACGTCACAGTATAATGTGACATCTTTAAAATGGGAAATCAGAAATTAAAGTTAATTAGAAAAATATAACAAAGCAATTACAACAATTACTTACAACTTTCCCCAGCCCAAGTAGAAATCGATTAGCAGTTAACAAAACTCCGCTAAACTTTTGTGTGAATATAAAAGAAAATAGTCACCCCCTGGCGTATGATTGATATTAATTTATTCGCGGTGCGTTAGTAACACTCACACATTACAGTATTATATTATTTTTAGTAAATAAGAAATTCAAAAGTTAATTAAGAAAATTAAACCTAATGAAATATAACTTTGTCTGCTTTTTAACAAATATCCACAGACCAACTAGAAATCAATCAGCAAGTGAGTGCATAGCCCTGCTCGCTTTGCATTAATAACACTCATACGTTACCGTATTATGTTATTTTTGTTAAATAAGAAATTCAAAAGTAAATTAAGAAAATTAAATAAAATTAAAAAATTAAAAAAATGCAAACGAAAAAACTAAAACTAAAAAAGTTAAACTTAAGCAAATCCAATCTCGTCACCACAGGACATTATTCCGATAACTTTGTCTAATTTTATGAAATATCCCCAGACCAAATATAAATCGGTTACCAAGTAACAAAACTCTGCATAGCCCTGCGTGAAGTGCCTTTCATTTGCTTTCGTTTGCCGGCGAAACTATTGCTTATTAAAGCAAATTTTTACACGGTGCCATATAAAATCAAATGGTCACTCTTGGCGTATGATTAATATTAATTCGGTCGCTTTGCATTAATAACACTTATACGTCGCAGTATTATGCTATTTTTGTTAAATAAGAAATTAACTACGAAAATTCTACTTAAGCCAATCCAATCTCGACACCGTCAGTCACTTTGTACGTTTTTTATGACATGCCACAAGAACAAGCTTAACACTATGTAACAAAGAAGAAGGTTCATAACTTCTACATTTATCCATGGACTAGCTGAACCCCGCCCGCTTCGCCAGGCAAAAAAAACAAATGGTAAAATTAAAATCAGGTTTCATATTGATTTTTATCGTGGTCAGAAATATATACGTTCCAATTTTCAGCCTTTTTGGTGATAAAATTAATTTTGCCACCTCCCACCGCCGACGAAACGAAAATTCAAAATCCGGCATCATTTTTATCTTTTTCGTGATCAGTAATATATACGTTCCAATTTTCAGCCATTTATGTAGCTAAAAAAACACTTTTGCCACCGACCTCAAAATTTCGGTATCATATTTCTCTTTCTCGTGGTCAGTAATATATATGTACCAATTTTCAGCCTTCTAGCTCTCAAAAATACTTTTGGCAAGCCCTCAACGCCAACGAAACGAAAATTAAAATTTCGGCATCAAATTGATCTTTCTCGTGGTCATTAATATATACGTTAAAATTTTCAGCCTTCTAGCTTAAAAAACACTATTGCCACGCCCACTAAACGAAAATCCAAATTTCGGCATCATATTTATCATTCTCGTGGTCAGTAATATATATGTACCAACTTTCAGCCTTCTAGCTCAAAAAACACTTTTGCCACGCCCACTCCGCCCACAAAATGAAAATCCAAATTTCGGCATCATATTTATCATTCTCGTGGTCAGTAATATATATGTATTATAATACAGCTATTACAAAATATAATAAAATATTGACTTGTCTAATTTGTAAAGCACAAATTTAAAAAATCATAATTTTCTGCGTTAAAATGTTATAATATTTAAAATAAAATAAAATATTTTTAAATTTTTGTGATTTTTATGTCATGAAAAAGTCAATTTTTTCAAATTTGGAGACTGTTCTTAAACCATTGTTTCTATGGACGTTTTAATAGATTATTTTCGTACTTTTCTGAATGATAGAAATATTTGTTAAAAATACCTCAAACCAAACATACATCTGCCATTATAATTTTCTCATCATAAACACATTTGAAAATATCCCTTAAAATAAAAATAATAAACTTTATTTAAAGTTGAAATAGTTCCTAATGCTAAGTTAATGCAGACAAACTCCTGAAATTAAAAGTATTTTTAACAAACATTCTTCTCTTTCATTTGATACCCATATCACATTTGTATGGCTGGCAAAAGTACGAAAATAAATTATAAACATTTCTGGATCCTGTAAAAAAATATTAGAAGATGAGAAACTGAGCATACAGCTTACCTACATACGATTTCTAGTTTCAATTCAGCTGCAATGAAAAAAATGTAAAATTTTCGCACGGTGTAAAGGAATCTAACGTTTACAGCCTGCTAATGCTTTTTAAATTATAAATAAATTCAAATGGTTTTAGTCGGTGCTGAGCCCCGATTGTCTGCAATACAATTAATATAACTCATACGCTATGGTAAACTTTCGACTCCAATATAAATAGACAACAGACAGACAGAATATTAATACATATGAGTTATTCCTCGATAGCTGCGAGGTCAAAAACCGTACCGCTTGACATGAAATTACTCATATATAAAGAAGTACGATTAAAATAAATAAAAAATAAAATATTATATTTTATAATAAAAAATCTCTAATAATTCTTTGTATGTATCAACATAGAATACTTTAGGTTCAATACACTTCATGCAAGGTTTTTCGAATTTTTCGAACATCTTTAAATATTTGAAGGGAAGCGAGATAAGTTTTTGTTAGAGCCAATATGCAGCCAAATGTATGGAACTTCAAATGAGAGTTTGCGAAACTCATTAAAAAGAAAGCAAATATGCCAAAAAATTGAAGTACTTCCGTAGGAAGCACATTTTAATCGCATCTCAAAATCCAAATCTGCACATATCTCGCTTTTGAGGGAGTTCTTTGAAACAACTTCCAAAAACGTAGATATTATGTTAATATCCCGAATAGCATAATATCGACGACGAATTTACGAATAACATTTTCACTAGCGAATGGGAAAGAATTTTTAGTATGGGGTCACAGAGGTAAGGTGTCCGCTTTGCACCCAGAAGGTCTCGGGTTCGAATCGTGGCTTGGGAAAAAACTTTTTTTGTTTTTTTTTTATTAAATAAACAATATTTAATTTTGTATAACTTGAACAATTTAAACATCTTTGCTTAAGAATTACAAGTTTATTGCTTTATTAATGTACTTCAATTATTAAAAAAATAATAAAAATTAATGCCAGTAAATTTAAGTAGTTTTAATTTATTTAATACCAATTTAATTTAATATTTATTATATTAATAATTAGTTAATTAATATTAGATACATCTTTTGTTAAGTTTCCTATTGTCAGTTCTAACGAACAAAATGGTTAGCTTTAGTTATTCACCACTCACAACAGAGGATGACTGAGATGGTAAGAGTGCCGTAGGAGCAAACTACCCCGGTGAAAAAGAGGTTCCTTTGCACCACTTTAAAATAGCTTTTAAGTCTATCAAAATAAAGGACATCCCCCCTAAGACAACTCCATGTTAAATTCATTGGCATCTCGTTTTTAAATTTAAACGTGTGGTTTCTCTTCTGACAAAATGTGGATTAATTTTCCGGTTCTGTCTATCAAATAGAATTTCTAAATATCAATTGATGGGTTCTGAATTTCAAATGGACAGAATTACAATTGATATTTTCTGAACTATATTTTAAAATGGCGTAGATCACGAAATTATACTAATCATAGGACCTACGAAGTCTTCCAGGCTAAGGATTTTAGCTTATTTATTGTAGGCTAATTTTGAATTATTACAACTTTAGAAGGTAATTTCAGCGCAAATCCCGTGTGCCAAAAATTCAACATATTCGTCTGAACTATCCACGTAAGTTGTGTTTATTTTACACAACATAACCATGTGTGTTTTGCATACATTCTTCTATAATTAAGAGCCCTCAATGCATATGTTCCTGATCTGTTGAAAATCAAAAAATCACATGACACTTTAGCGTATTAGTGTTATTAATACATGATCACGAAATTAATATTAACTTTGGTTTATGACAACCTTCCTATTACATTTTAATGGACAAAATGTGGTCCTACCATGGATCTTATCAAAACTCAACTAATTAAAAGAAAAGTCTATCGCCACACTACGACATAACTGAAAGTGGTTTTATCATGTTTACAGTTAATTTCAACAAGGATCCCTAAAGTCTTCTTAATATTAAAAATCTTCACTGTGACAGTTTTAATTTGCAATCAAATCCATTAGTCATATCTACCCTTAATAGGTATCAAAACTCATCTTATTGTTCTGCTGATAATACAATGAGAATTGAAAAAATTCCATGACTCTTTGACGTATTAGTAATATTAATACAAGATCACGAAATTAATATTAATCATACGCTACGCTTTTTATATGTTTCATATATTCATCTCGATATACCTAATCTACAATTAATTGGTCCTATAGGTTATGCTCCTGTACAGCTGCTGAGTAAATTTTAAAGGTCATTATAAACACACAACTAGTTGCGCTAGACGACGCTTTGCAACATTTACAACATCTAATTGTGGAGCAGCTGCGGCGTGTGTTTAAAAAACCCATATTTAAAAATTATATTAATTTCGTGTTATTGTGGCGTATTAGTGTTATTAATACATGATCACAAAATTAATATGAATCATACGCCACAAATGATTAATATTGATATCCACACGAATTTTAAGCTGAAGTATTTAAATAGTGGTTAAAAGTAGTATGAATCATACGCCATATAAATCTTCAACAACAGAAGTATTTACATAAAGGTTTAAAGTAATAAAAACAAGAAAGAATGCTACCAAGACAACGCATCTCCTTATACAATATAAATATCTCAATTTCATTAAGTGAATAAGAACCATCTTCATTGTCTAGGCTCTCTTAGCAATAACGTTTATAATCTACAAGAAAATCCATTAAAAATGTCTTCTTTTTGAGAATTTATTACACGATTTTCCTATTTCGGTTCACAGGACCATAATTCATCGGATATTCAGGCAGAGATTGTTTCAAGCTAATCGCTGATGCATTTTTTTGTTTGGCGAATTATTCTTGGCAAGTAGTTGGTGGTTGTCATGACTATTTCTATATTAATTTGTGGGAACAGTGGTCTGCCGAGGCAATTGTGGATACTTGTGCAGAGGAGGTATATAAAATAGGAATTAATATAACTTATACGCCACTGTAAACCTTCGGTTGGAATGGATTACGGGGCAACCCAACTAATGACAGCAAACTTTAATCGTCCGCTATGTAATACTATTTCTTGGGTAGCCTTCCTTCCAAACCGTTCATGGTAAATTTCAATAAAAAATCTTGCATTACTTTGCTGATGTTTGTCTTAAGGAGTATAGCTTTCCATGGCCCGTGCAGCCATCCAGATTAATATGCAATTTCCAAAATAATGTTTTTCTATGCCTGATTTTTTTTTAATTTTCAATACAATGGTTGCCATCCAGACAAACACTGACATCACCTCCAATCGCCTTAGATTTTCTCAAACCTCTGTTGACTAGGTTCTCCTGTAAATATTTCGATGTATAACAGAATCTAAAACAAAATTAATCCATCCCATGATGGTGCTTATCCAAATCCTTATCTAATTAAAAGCAAAACCCTATCTCCACACTACGATCTAACTTTAAGTGCCTTTATTATATTTACTTTTTCTATTTAATTTCAACAAGGACCCCTAAAGTCTTTACTTCTTCCTTGTGACAGTTTTAATTTGCAACCAAATCCATTAGTCTATGTCTTTGTCTGCTCTCATCTAGTTTATTTTGCCTTTTTCATTTATTTACAACATGACCTTGAAGAAAGTTTCATAATTAATAAAATGATTGTAAAATGTAAAACTTCTTGCTCCTTTCATACGTTAGGATTTTACGAGGGCAAAAAGTTGCCTGTCATTATCCTTTATTTTCCCCCTCAGTGTCATATCATGTTTATGTCCTTGATCTACATATGTACGGGTGATGGCAAAATTAGCTAAATCATATGGCACACATGGGCGTATGATTATTATTAATTCATAGCTATGGTACCAATATAAATCATACGCTCGGTGAACCAGTTATACAAGTGGCAAAATAATATTTAAAAAGAATCATCTTATCTTCTGTTCTTTTGAATTGAATTAAGAATAATATATCTGTATAAACAAATAAATAATTTAAATATGTTTTATTTTCGGGCAAAATGTGTTTTAATTGTCGGCCCTTTTTCTTCTATCATTTTGGGCACAGATGGGCGTATGATTATTATTAATTCAAAGCGATGGTATTAATATAAATCATACGTATGATGAACCAGTTTTAGCAGTAGAAAATAAATATATATAAACCATATTCTCAAAAGGATCGTTTTAATAAAATATATTAATTTGAGTATATACAAATGCAACAGCGCACAGTGGTTCAGAATCAAATTCGATCGGCCAAAATTGAATAACTTTTGATTTAGTAAACATAGTAAAGTCGAAATATTAAATTACTTTTTTTTTAATTTTCAAAAACTGAAAAAGGTGAAAATCTGTTAAACGGAAACAATATTTTTTCTGTGCATTGTGAGAAATACGCAAAAATATACAAAATAATAACAGAAAATAAAAAATAACAATTTCACTTTTCTTCAAACTTCAAATTACGGCCAAATTCTAAAATATACCAAATCCTTGAAGAATGTTAATATCTCGAAGTAGTCCTTGGGCCCTTGCCTAATTTATTTGTTTACAAATCTCTAAAATGTTTACTAGATTTATTTGAAATTTGGGATTAAAATATGACAGACAAAATATTTCATTTTCTGGTTAATTTGGATTAATTTTTCGGTTCTATTTCCTCTGCTATTTTTGTTTTATATACATCCTTGATCGATCTGCTGCAAATTGAGAAAATCATAATGCACACATAGACGTATGATTATTATTAATACAAAGCGGTGATATTAATATTATTCATACGCTCGGTGAACCGGTTGTAAAAGTTGCAAAATAATATAATCATGGAATTAAAATGTGATTTGAGGAATTCTATGATATGTTTGTTAGACCTCAAATAAAATTTTGAGAGATGTGAAGTGGAATGATCACTCCACCAAATTTAGTTTTGGTGAAAACTTTAATGACTCAGTCAATTACCGACGGATTTTTTAAAACAAGTTAGTGTTTTATAACTTTTTAAATACCTTTTTCAAATAAATTTATCAACAGTGCAGCTAAAAAAAAACAATGTGCAAAAACATTGTCAAAGTTGAAAATTAAACGAAAAATTGCAAATAATGTGTTTGCTGGACAAACAGATTTCTGAAGCGAAATATTCTCAATGAATACATTAAGTGAATAAAAACCATCTTCATTATCTAATCTCTCTGCTTTTTAACAAATTATTACGCGTTTGCCTTCTCCGGTTTTACTCGACAATATGTTATCATATTACATGGCGTATGATTACTATTAATTTCAAATTATTCGCTCATACATAGACTTTTTCAACTAGGCCTTGTTTTTTTTCGTTAAAATGTCAGTTATTACAAAATAAAATAAAATATTATTTTATCTAATTTGTAAAGCGGGGTTTCGTACTATTATATCATAATTAAAAAAAATAATTTGCGTCTAAAAAAAGTTTCACATGTTCTACTTTTATCCATAGATCTTTTACACGAAGGCATTGATTTCTGCGTTAGAAAGTTAGCAATTACAAAATAGAATAATATATTTTTCCATTTTTTCTAGGTTTTATGATTTCTTCGTTGCGATCGCAGGTATTAATATAAATCATACGCTCCGTGGATCGGGTTCATAACTTCTACATTTATCCATCGTTTTTCTCTCATTTTTGGCTTGTTATCTTCGTTGAGATGCCAGCTATTACAAAATAAAATAATATGTTACTTTCACCAATTTGTAAAGGGGGCGCTATTTATAACAAGTAAGGAAAGGCTAAAGTCGGGCGGGGCCGACTCTATGATACACTCCACTTTCTATCCAAATACAATTCAATTCAGTATTAAAGTGAAAACGGGAAGGATTTTTGTATCCTGTAAATGTATGTGTTTGACAAAAAATTTTAAATCGGAAAGGACAATATAATATGAATAGTTTGGCCAAAATCGGTTAAAAATTTGGGAGCAACATTTGTATTTGCGCTATATCTAAATCTGAACCGATCTTAGCCACTATCACCATAGATTTTTTACTTGGATTATAAGATGTTGTGCCAAATTTAAAGAAAATCGGGTACAATATGTGGTTTCTAAAGCGGAAAAAGTGAAATCGGGAGCGACATTTGTATGGGGGCTATATCTAAATCTGAACCGATCTTACCCAATTTTTGCATAAGTGTTTCTAGTTGGATTATAAGATGTTGTGCCAAATTTAAAGAAAAGCGGGTACAATATGTGGTTTCTAGAGCGGAAAATGTCAAATCGGGAGCGACATTTGTATGGGGGCTATATCTAAATCTGAACCGATCTTACCCAATTTTTGCATAGGTGTTTCTAGTTGGATTATAAGATGCTGTGCCAAATTTAAAGAAAATCAGGTACAATATGTGGTTTCTAAAGCGGAAAAAGTGAAATCGGGACCGACATTTGTATGGGGGCTATATCTAAATCTGAACCGATCTTACCCAATTTTTGCATAGGTGTTTCTAGTTGGATTGTAAGATGTTGTGTCAAATTTATAGAAAATCGGGTTCAATATGTGGTTTTTAGAGCGGAAAATGTAAAATCGGGAGCGACTTTTGTATGGGCGCTATATCTAAATCTGAACCGATATGCCTCAAATTAAATAGCGTTCGTCCTTGATCCACAAAACTTACTTGTGCCAATTTTTGTTAAGATCGGACTATAATTGCGACCTGTAATTTGATTACAACAATAGATGGACAGACAGACAGACGGACAGACAGACGGACAGACAGACGGACAGACAGACGGACAGACGGACATTGCTAAATCGATACAAAAAGTGATTCTAAGTCGATCGGTATAATTAACAATGGGTATATCTCACTTCCTTCTGGGTGTTACAAACAAATGCACAAAGACATAATACTCTCGTGGAGTGTATAAAAAATAAAAATCATAATTTCTTAAAAAAATTTTTAGCTTCTACAAAGATGGTCACAACTCCTACATTTATCAAAAGATCTATTATATGTAGACATTGTTTTCTACTTTAGAATGTAAACTATTGCAAAATAGAAGGATTTTATAAGGTTTTTTCTATTCTTTACTTCAATCTATTTTTTTTTTTTTTTGAGAAAGCAAAAAAAATATTTTTTTCGAAAATTTTTTTTTTCCATTTTTTGAAAACTGTTCCTAAACTAAAATTTTTATGTGAAAGTTAAATTCTCAACATTTGTATCCACCATAATTACTTTTAATTTAACATATGTAAATCAGGGTGTGATCGAACCTATATTTCCAAAATGAGAATACAAATATTAAATGCACCTTCCACGAAAATTGGCATTTCAGAAAAAGGATTTTTTATAAAAATGTATCCATAAAAAATTGTATGCTGATTTCATGAATCAGTATGCACACCAAAAATAAAATGTTAAGTCTCGGCACAATTTTTTTATTTTTCGTTGCATTGTGATATCAGTATAAATAAAAATGACGTTAAATTTGACCGATTGTAATTTAGAGACGTTTTATTTTTATTATTTTTCTGAGGGTGAACATTTTAAATAATAGCCATATAATTGGATAATATGAATAAAACTATTTAGTTTCAATATTTTCTGGACGCTTCGTCAGATTAATTCCGACATCATCTGAATTTTATTTAAAACTTTAACTTTTCGGATTTATTTCGTCCCTCTATTTTTGGTTTTTTTTTATGTATATCCTTGAAATGAAATTTTTAACATATGTTTTTATCTTTCATTTGATACCCATATCACCTGTGTATGTGTAGCAAAAGTATAAAATTAACTTATATATCTTTTCGTAATTAAATGTCCTTGAAGAAGGATAACATATCACAAAAACTAAGTACACAGATTTTGTACATACGATCTTTAGTTTCACGTGTTCAACTCCAATAAAGAAGTGTAATTGTCCCATCATACCACATGGCGTATGATTATTATTATTACAAACCGATGGTATTAAAATAAATCATACGCTCGGTGAACGTGTTTAAAAGGTCGCTGTTGGCAGGACAAAATAATATAAAAAGTCACATTCTCATATAATTTGAATTAATTAAATAAGTAAATAAATATAAGAATCAACAAATAAAATAATGTCCGATTAAATGTTAAAGATGTTTGTTTTTTCTTTTAGCAAAATTTGGATTAACTGTTTGCTTCTATTTCAATTGTTATTTTTCTTAAAGGCAGCAGAACCTTGTGCTTCTGATCTTGATAGCGCCAATGTCCTTTTACTAAAACCGATTCATATTTTTTATGAAAACTTCAGAGGACAGATGTAAATAACCATGTTTAAACAGTCCGATGGGAAGAACGAAATTTGATCATAAATCCTAGATTATTTTACAGATTACTTTTGATTATCCAATTAATTTGCATATTTCTGCTAACTGGCATGGCTACCTTGGAAGCTCCACAAAACTACTTCGTTTAAATCTGTTTCCTACAAAAATAAAAAGTTCATCTCACAAATCACAGCATCCTTAATTTAATTGTCTATTCCCAGAAGAAGAAGATGCAGATGAAAATGAAAATGTTATTCACCCTTAGAGAATATGCTGGTGTTACCAATCACTTGTAATTGAATTAGTTTTATTTCACACCTTTTTTACAACGTAGCTAACTTTCCTTCACCCTTCCTTCACACAGGGAATGTCTACTACCTTTTGGGTATAGAACGGAAACACACAAACCTCATCTAAATTCTATTAATGTTGCACTACTTTATGTTATAGCCGTTCTTTTTATTATTATTAGAAAGGTTTTTTCACACTTTGGTTAGTTTCATAAACCACCGGGGCGAAAAAGTGTAATCCTTTTTTCAGTTTCAGCAGTACCAACACACATTTAAAATTCTAGTTACGGCACACTCACTCACTCGCCGTTCACGCATTTAAAATCGTATTTACAAAATACATTTGCCCCCACCGAACACTCACACCCCTCGGTGAAACTATTTTCAAAGCCTTTGAAAAATAAAGACGTATCTTCAACACACACACGCACGCACAAAGGATATCCTTTGCTTAGTTTGGTAGGTTGCTGCCAATGACGTTGGACAGTGATTTTCTTGGGCTTCGTTGAGAAATATTACTTGTTTTATCATAAATAAATTGTATCACAAAATTGTATTATTTTTATTATGTTGAAAATTTTAAAAATACGCCAAAACAAATAAAAAGAAAAGTCTCCCCCAAAAAAATCGAAAAATTTAAATTCGGCGTTTTTTTTTGGGGAAAATCGGTCAATTTTACAAGAAAAGCGCTAAATTGTCATTATATCACTATTTTTATTATGTTTGAAAAATTAAAAAATACACCAAAATCAAAAAAGTTTAGTCTCCGCTAAAAAATCGAAAAAAAAATCAAATCGGCGATGTTTCAGGAAAATCGTTAAATTTTACGAGAAATTTAAATTTCCAAAATAAAATTATTTTTATTATGTTTGGAAATGAAAAAATACACAAAAAGATCTCCCCCAAACATCGCCAAAAATTCAATACGGTGATTTTTTTTTTGGGAAATTGTTCAATTTTACGATAAAACGCTAAATTGTCAAAAAATCTTTATTTTTGTTATGTTTGAGAAATGAAAAAAAATACACCAAAACAAAAAAGAAAAAGAAAACTCTAAAATCTCCCCCAAAAATCACCTTAATTCAATTTGGCGACTTTCTTGGAAAATCGGTAAACTTTACCGGAAAACGCTAAATTGTCAAAATTTTATTATGTTTGAGAAATGAAAAACTTCACCAAAACACAACAACAAAAATTCTAACATCTCCCCAAAAAAAATTAAATTTTACGAGAAATGCGTTAAATTGTCAAAATATAATTATCTTTATTGGGTTTTACAAATGAAAAAATACGCCAAAATCAAACAAAAAAAGTCTAAAGTCTCCCCCAAAAAACGCCAAAAGATCAATTCATCGATTTTTTGGAAATCATTAAATTTTACGAGAAAGGCGCTAAATTGTCAAAATATAATTACATTTATTGTAATAGAACAAAGAGATAAGTCTACCTCAAAAAATCGCTAAAAGTTCAATTTTTTTTGGGAAATTGTTCAATTTTACGATAAAACGCTAAATTGTCAAAAAATCTTTATTTTTGTTATGTTTGAGAAATGAAAAAAAATACACCAAAACAAAAAAGAAAAAGAAAACTCTAAAATCTCCCCCAAAAATCACCTTAATTCAATTTGGCGACTTTCTTGGAAAATCGGTAAACTTTACCGGAAAACGCTAAATTGTCAAAATTTTATTATGTTTGAGAAATGAAAAACTTCACCAAAACACAACAACAAAAATTCTAACATCTCCCCAAAAAAAATTAAATTTTACGAGAAATGCGTTAAATTGTCAAAATATAATTATCTTTATTGGGTTTTACAAATGAAAAAATACGCCAAAATCAAACAAAAAAAGTCTAAAGTCTCCCCCAAAAAACGCCAAAAGATCAATTCATCGATTTTTTGGAAATCATTAAATTTTACGAGAAAGGCGCTAAATTGTCAAAATATAATTACATTTATTGTAATAGAACAAAGAGATAAGTCTACCTCAAAAAATCGCTAAAAGTTCAATTCGGCGATTTGATACGCACAAAGGATATCCTTTGCTTAGTTTGGTAGGTTGCTGCCAATGACGTTGGACAGTGATTTTCTTGGGCTTCGTTGAGAAATATTACTTGTTTTATCATAAATAAATTGTATCACAAAATTGTATTATTTTTATTATGTTGAAAATTTTAAAAATACGCCAAAACAAATAAAAAGAAAAGTCTCCCCCAAAAAAATCGAAAAATTTAAATTCGGCGTTTTTTTTTGGGGAAAATCGGTCAATTTTACAAGAAAAGCGCTAAATTGTCATTATATCACTATTTTTATTATGTTTGAAAAATTAAAAAATACACCAAAATCAAAAAAGTTTAGTCTCCGCTAAAAAATCGAAAAAAAAATCAAATCGGCGATGTTTCAGGAAAATCGTTAAATTTTACGAGAAATTTAAATTTCCAAAATAAAATTATTTTTATTATGTTTGGAAATGAAAAAATACACAAAAAGATCTCCCCCAAACATCGCCAAAAATTCAATACGGTGATTTTTTTTTTGGGAAATTGTTCAATTTTACGATAAAACGCTAAATTGTCAAAAAATCTTTATTTTTGTTATGTTTGAGAAATGAAAAAAAATACACCAAAACAAAAAAGAAAAAGAAAACTCTAAAATCTCCCCCAAAAATCACCTTAATTCAATTTGGCGACTTTCTTGGAAAATCGGTAAACTTTACCGGAAAACGCTAAATTGTCAAAATTTTATTATGTTTGAGAAATGAAAAACTTCACCAAAACACAACAACAAAAATTCTAACATCTCCCCAAAAAAAATTAAATTTTACGAGAAATGCGTTAAATTGTCAAAATATAATTATCTTTATTGGGTTTTACAAATGAAAAAATACGCCAAAATCAAACAAAAAAAGTCTAAAGTCTCCCCCAAAAAACGCCAAAAGATCAATTCATCGATTTTTTGGAAATCATTAAATTTTACGAGAAAGGCGCTAAATTGTCAAAATATAATTACATTTATTGTAATAGAACAAAGAGATAAGTCTACCTCAAAAAATCGCTAAAAGTTCAATTCGGCGATTTTTTGGAAAATCGTTCAATTTTACGAGAAAAGCGATAAACTGTCAAAATATCATTATTTTTATTATGTTTGGGAAATGAAAAAAAAAAATACAACAAAACAAACAAAAAAGAAAAATCTAAAGTCTCCACCAAAAAATCGCAAAAAATTCAATACGGCGATTTTTTTGGGAAAATTTTACTAGAAAAGCGCTAAATTGTCAAAATCAGAGTTACAAGCCGAACCATAACTATCGGCGGCGGCGGCGCTGTTCAAAATGGGTCGGCGGCGGCGGCTTTCGGCTGATTTGCCGGCTCGTTCTGTCATTCGAATACCCCTATTTGGAAGGAACAATTTTCTTTTATTTTTTTGGCAAATAGTTCAATATTCGTTAATATTAGCCAATGTTCCAATAATTTAATATTGTTATTAGGGTATCCAATTATTCGGACTTTTATGTTATTCGATTTTTCGTTTATTTGAAAACAAAAAATTTCCAATTAATCGAATAATGAAGTCGAGAGTTATTCGATTAATCGAACAATTGTCCACTTAAATAAAATATAATTAATGAGAGTTATATAGACAAGACACGACAGTTTACGGGTAGTTCAACTATAAATTGAACGTTTATTATGTATCTGATTTTATTTAAAAATTGTAATATCAAATTCGAAATTCATTAGAAGTTGACAAAAATCTTAATATCTTATCAAAATAAAGAACCTTCCCTTAAATGAGCATAATATCAGAAGTTATCCATTGACTTTTTTCGAATATGGATCATATAATTTATAACAGAACTGACTTTATTATCGCGGTTTTTTAACCTCATTTTTTCTAGGAATTTACTATTCTATGAAATTACTATTCTTTAAATTTTAAATAATTCCGAAGCTATTGGCATGTTTTTGCTATTTTTAAATGAAGTCGGATAAATCGTTATTTTAATATCTGTGGAGCATACAAATCAAAAATCGAAAAAATTCTGGTTTTATATTTGGTGTACCCAAATGGAGCAAACTAGCTATTCAAAATCAATTTATCATACAAAGCATACGACGATTTCATTAGCTTTTTTAAGGCAAAACTTATAATATCAATTAATTATTCGTTATTTGAAAATCATGATTTTTATTATTCGAACAAATATTTGACAAAAATTATTCGATTAATCGAATAAAATTTAATCGGTTGGATACCCCAATTGTTAACTCATACAATTATTTTTTGGGAGAAGGAATCCATTCCCAAAATGCATAATATGGATAGATATAATAAATATTTTTGCAATTACAGCTTTTCATGTGAGGCATATTTGACCAGACGTTCTTGAATATCATAATCCTTCCAAAGAATGATCCTTTGACATACAAAAGAAGCACAATAGATATTGTTATTTATAGGAACACATGGCCACACTTACTGGAATTGACTTATATAAATGAAAGATAGATCAATATATTTCACGGCGGCGTGGTTGAAGTCGATATGAGTCGATGAAATCGGCGGCGTGGTTGAGTCGATTTGAGCCGATGAAATCGGCGGCGGCGCGGCTCGTGCAGAAACATGCGGCGGCGGCGGCTTGTCGGCTTAAAATCGGTCGGCTTGTATCTCTGGTCAAAATATCATCTTTTTTATTATGTTAAAGAAATGAAAAAATACAGCAAAATCAAACAAAAAACTCTTAAGTCTCTCCCAAAAAATCACCAAAATTCAATTTAGCAATTTTTAGGAAAATCGGTTAATTTTACGAAAAAGCGTTAAATTGTTAAAATATCATTATTTTTGATGTTTGAAAATTGAAAAAATACATAAAGATTCCCCCAAAAATCGAAAAAGATCAATTCGGCGATTTTTTTGCGGAAATCATTCAATTTTATGAGAAAACCGCTAAATTTTCAAAATATCATTATTTTTATTATGTTTGGGAAATGGAAAAAAATACATTAAATCAAACAAGCAGAAATGTCTCCCCCAAAAAACGCCAAAAGCTCAATTCGACGATTTTTTTGGAAAATTGTTCAATTTTACGAGAAAAGCGCTAAATTGTCAAAATATCATTATTCTCATTATGTTTAAGAAATGAAAAACTAAAACAAACAAAAACGGAAAATATAAAGTCTCCCCAAAAAGCGCCTAAAGTTCAATTCGGCGATTATTTTTTCTGAAAATCGTTCAATTTTACGAGAAAATCGCTAAATTGTCAAAATATAATTATTTTTATTGGGTTTGACAAATTGAAAACTTCGCCAAAACAAACAAAAAAATCTAAAGTATCTCACAAAAAATTCAATTCGGCGCTTTTTTTCAAGAAAATCGGTAAATTTTACGAAAAATCGTTAAATTGTTAAAATGTCATTATTATTATTATGTTTGGGAAATGAAAAATATACACCAAAATCAAACAAAAAACTGTAAAGTCTCCCCTAAAAATCGAAAAAGATCAATTCGGCGATGTTTCAGGAAAATCGGCAAATTTTAAAGCGGCAAAGAGAGCGCTAATTTGTCAAAATATCCTCTTTTTATTATGTTTGAAAATGAAAAATACACCAAAATGAACAAAACAAGTCTAGTCTCCCCCAAAAAATCGCCAAAATTCAATTTAGCGATTTTTTTAGGAAAATCGGTAAATTTTTCCCGAAAAACGGTAAAATGTCATATCTTCTTCACATAGCCGACTTTAAGTTCACTTTTTTAATATTCTTGTACTTCGTTAACTTTATATGATCTCAGCCAATATCGAAACAATTTTCATTCGTTGGCAACCACTGTGTCACACTGTTGTCCTTGTTATGCCAACATCCGTACATACATACATCCTCATAAACTTAGAAATCAATTTGTCTTTTTATGGGGTCTTAAACCATTTTTACCACTTTGACTTTATGGACCTCAAACTCAGTTTGTTTCGTTTCGTTGCGTTGCGTTCGAAACAAACACTCGCACACACACACACGGAAATAATGAATGGATCTGCAGAGAGTACGAATGCTCAGAGAAGGAGTCTGTGTTTGTCCAAGAGTGGGCAAGACATAAAGAGTGTCATGCATGGCTGTGTTTGTGTGTGTGCGTTGTGTTTGTGCGTTACAACGTGTATAGCCGAAATGTGTGAAGTTTATTAATGCGTAACGGCACCCAACCCAACACACACGGGCAGGACGGGTCGTTTGCTCGTACACACCCATGACCACACACATACGCAGGCGAGCATCTCAACAACATACAAATAATGGTGTTAAATATTTAGTTTATCTTGGAGTTGGTTAAGGTTAACTAACTCAACAGAAACTTATTGTGGGGGAGAGGGCAGCCAGCGGGAGTATGTATGAGTATGTTGTGTGTACGAGTATTTGTGTACATGTAGATATTTATGTGCGTTTGGTCATTTATCTTTATGAAAATGTTAGAGTTTGTACAATATGTACATTAGGGTGAGGTTTTTGGGGGGTGTTTGGAGGATGTGTTTACATAGTTAATTTATACAATATATACAAAATGTTAAAAAAAATAAGAAAAATAGTGAATGGAAATATTTAAATTAAAAAAAAAATAATAAGTTTATATCTTGTGTTAATAACAGTATACAACAAATAAATAAAAAATTGACTCCGAGACCTAAAAACACAAAAAATATGGATATATTTATTTAATATTAATTAAAATTCCGATTTTCCAATATTTTAATAAATAAAAATGTTGCGTCCAGGATCTAAAAAATATTTATTGCTTGTATTGGAATATATATTTTTTAAATCTTTTATTAAAATAACGATTTTTCCCGAAAGTACATTTAATATTTGTACTATCATTTTGGAAATATAGGCCCGATCACTACCGCTCATATGCCCAATGAAAGGTAATTATGCTGGGTACAAATACTGCGAATTTCACATTCAGTTAGAAACAATTGATCAGGAAAAGTCTCCAAAAAAATGAGAATTATTTTCGAGAAAAAAAACATCAAAAATTATAAATAATATTTTGGTAGTTTTGTTGTAACTATTTACTCAGATTCGAGGTCAGCTGTTTTTGTTCTCTTAGACAGGAAATAAAGTGTTTTTAAAAAGAAGTTTGTGACATTTATTGGTTCGTTTGCTAGCAGGGCAGGCAATTGTTTCAAGGGACCCCTTCTTATCAATGCCAAAAACAACTGATCTCGAACCTGAGCAAATAGTTACAACAAAACTATGTTTTTTCATTTGTTTTATTTTTTAATAGCAAAGATTATAACGAAGAAACCCATGTACAGGATCTATGGAGCAACGTAGAAGTTATGATCTTCTCGCAAAGAAAACATTTTATTGTGTTATTATTGTTTATTATATTACATTATTAAAATCAAAGTAATATAAATAAACTAGCTTTTTTAGCCGGCGTTGCACGGGTTTTTTCTTCTATTTTCCTACTTCATATGCTTTTGAAGATAAAATGAATACTAATTGAAATATAGATTGTGTGTGTAGTACCACACGCCTTTGTCCTATAATGACCTAGTATAGCCAGAAACTATCCTCTGTCCACTGGTTAGCTACAGTAAAATTTTCAAGCGAATCGGTCCACCTGTTTGGCATCCTATACGGAACATACAGACATAGACTTCAGAAAATCTTAAGAGGCGATGTTTTAACACTTCTATATTTCCTCGCTAAAGTATTTCAAGAGTTAGCTTTTTGAAAAAAAATTCTAATCTAACTACAAAAAGTATCTGTCATACAACATTTATAGTGAAAACTACAACATAATTCAAAAAATCCCATTTTTGTAGATTTTTGTTTTCTTTTGGGGAATTGTTGTCTACTTTTCATGAGTCTGGTTTTGTAAGTTTTCTTCGTTGTTTTGTAACACATCTTCGTTAAAAATGTGCTTATCGTATTAAATTTGTGGCTAAATACACAATTATTATAATTTTGTTTTCTTTTTGGGAATTCTGATTTTGTTTTCCTAAGTTTGAGTATTGTTAGTTTTTCAAATTTTCATGTTTCAGCCAACCTTAAAATATGTATCTGTCGTATCATTTGAGGCAAAAATACACAAGTATTTGTATAAATCCCAAGAATGGGATTTTTTATTGTATCCTAATGAAGTCTGAGAATTTTTGGATTTTAAAGTTTGCATAGCTGAAACCAAGCCTAACCTCAAAAAGTAAATATCATAACACATTTGCGCATCCATTTGTGCGTTTCTTTACATAATTTTTGGTTTTTATCGCTGAATTTGAATTGCCTTCGCATTTGCGGCGAAAATACACGATAATTTGTTAAACTCACTTTTTTTTGGGATTTTAGTTTTCAATATATTTATATGAGTTGTTTTTCCCCCTTTTATTGATATTCCAAATAAATAATATTTCTCAAGCTCGAATTGCATCCTCAGGGGTATGTCATTCAAATTTTGTTAACATATTTATTGTAGACATATCCCTGAGGATGCAATTGCACGAAATTGCGAAATATTGGATAGAAGAATAATTTTTACACAAAAATTTGTAAAAATTGCAATTTTGGAAATTTTTGTTTTCCTTTTGGGAATTTTGAAAAATTGTACAAAAAACTCGCCCTAATGTGTCTGTACGTAACATGCTTTGTATGCTTTATGTAAGCTTGTAACTCATTTAAATCTTAATTATGTGAACTGACTTGTTGTACCAGTGTATGCGTTTAATGCCTAGACGTATTAGGGTGGCACTTACCATGGCATATTGTGTCTTAATCAACAACAATTACAGATTAGATAATAGAACCTTAACGAAGAAAACAAAACATATTTGAAGAAAATCCATGGATAAATGTAGAAGTAGAAAATAAGGATATTTGTTTTAAAATTTTTTTCTCTTATTGATTTAGTCATGCGTGAAGACAGGTCTTGCTTTATTCGTTCTTTTGAGTATACAAAGAGTGTCATGCATTCTACATTTATCCATAGATTTTTTTGATGACTTTCTTCGTGCCATCAAAAAAGTTTTATTTTTCGAAAAAAGGTTTTTACTCAATTTTTTGGAAATGGTTCCTGTGAATCCACTGTTCTTATGTGAAAGGCGCAAATTACAATATTAGTATTTCTTAAATGGATTCATTAGATTTCCAGTATCGTTTTCGAGTTCAACAGAAACTATTATACATTGGCCATCGGCAAAACTCACCATAGTTTGTAAAGGTTCCATTATTAAACATTTTTGTTTTCATTTTGGCAATTGTGGCTCATTTCATAAGTCTGAGAATCTCCCGAAGTTTTTGTGGTTGCATCCAAAATGAGGTAAGATTTGGACCTCAAAAGATTGACATTTGCGGCGAAAATACGTTATAAATTATAAATATCCCATTTTTGGGGATTTTTGTTTTCTTCCAGGGATTTGTGGGTTTGTTTTCATAAGTATGAGAATCTTGTTGTTTTTTTTAATATTTCATCGTTGAATGAAAGCCTTCTGTCAGAAAGTTTCCATCATAGCACGTTTGCGCAAAAATATACCCTAATTTGTGAATATTCCATATTTTGCGATTATATTCTTGTTTTTTTTTTTTTTTTTTTTTGAATTGTGAATTATTATTTTCATAACTTTGAGATTTGAGAGTTTAAATAGCTGAATTCGGGAATTTTATTTTCTTTTTGTATTTTGTATTTTTTTTTCATAAAACTGAGAATCGTTGTTTTAAGACCATTGGTGGTAAAAACCCCCAAAATTTGTGAAAATCTCATTTTTAAGGAATTAAAAAAACCCTAATTTGTGAATATTCCATATTTTGCGATTATATTCTTCCTTTTTTGAATTGTGAGTTATTATTTTCATAATTTTGAGAATTGTTGTTGTTATTAAGTTTTAATCGCTGAATTCGGGAAGTTTATTCTCTTTTTGGGAATTGTAGATTTTTTTCATAAAACTGATAATCGTTGTTTTAAGACCATTGGTGGTGAAAACCCTCAAAATTAGTAAAAATCCCATTTTTAAGGAATTAAAAAATACCCCAGTATTCCATATTTTGTCATTATTTTTTTATATTATTTTTTATGAATTTTGGATTATTATTTTCATAAATTTGAGAATTGTTGTTGTTATTAAGTTTTAATCGCTGAATTCGGGAATTTGTATCTCTTTTTGGGAATTGTATGCTTTTTTCATAAAACTGAGAATCGTTGTTTTAAGACCATTGGTGGTGAAAACCCCCAAAATTTGTAAATATCCCATTTTTATGGATTTTTATTTCTTATAAATTGTGAAGTTTTTATGTTTTAAGTATCACACTTGAGGACAAAATACGCCATTTTTAAATATTCTCATTTATGGGGATTTATTTGTGACGAAGAAATATAATACAATTTATAAAAGAAAATCCCATTTTGGGGATTCTTGAGATTTTTGGTTTGTTTTCATAGGTTTGACAATTTATGATTTTTTAAGTTTTAAGTATCATACATTGGTACCAATTTTATCCCGTTTTGATCCTAAAGGTACGAATATCGAAATATATCTTAATTTTTCGCATCTACACAGTCAGAGCAATGTACACATCGAATTTCACTATTCTAACTGCAGCCTTTTGGTTGGTACCTTTTTTATCCCCTTTTGTCCCTTCAGCGGTTTCGTACCATTTTTATCCCTCTTTTCCAATCGTATCCCTTAAAAGTACGAATTTCGAAAAATTCCCTCTATATTAGGTGTCTACATAATTATAAGGATTTACACACCGAATTCTTTGTTTTTAGCTGTTGTCGTATCATTGGTACCATTTTAATCCCTTTTTGCACCATTTCACCCGCTAAATCTTTATTGTACTTTTTACTGGTTTTACGTTAGTAGAAGAATGTGCGCAGCAAATTTCAAGGGTACAAAAAGCAGAAATTTTCAAATAATTTGTTTAAATTGTCTAAATATTCAGTCCTTGTTAGGAAATATTTTTCCCTCTGAGCCAATTTCGCCCACTTTCAATCCCAACCGATCTGCAATCATTAGACACATTTACGGAAAATTTGAACCTCCTACCTCAATTCGTTCGGCAGTTATCGTGCTTTCAACAGACAGACGGACATGGCTAGATCGTCTAAGAATTTTAACCCCGATATATATATACTTAATGGGGTCTCCGATGAATATTTCAAGGTGTTTATAACCTCCATCCTTAGGTGGAGGGTATAAAAACTCAAACCATGAACTCGAATATTTAATCATATCCAGAATTCCATTTTCTATTTTTTTTTATTTTTTCGAAGCCTCAGGAATTATGTTTTCATCAGCCTGATGCATGAATGTGTGGTGGGCATACAATTTTCGATCTCTCTGGCTTATAGGTATGACTGATTTTGAACGATGGCATGAGTTGACTTTAAGGCCACCAGAGATTTGGTTTTGATCTGCGTCTTAAGAAAACCTCACAAGAAAATCCAAAGGAGTCAAATCGCACTGCCTCGGGGGTCTGATCACTTTGCTTCTGGGTGAGATAGCTATGCTCTAAAATCGCTCGTTCACAATGACCATTGTGGCATGAAACGATAACGATGATAGTGAAAGTACGACTCCTTAAAGTCACCGGTCAACAATCCATAACAAACAATGACTTTCAGCGGATGCCGTGTCACTTTGTTGACTTCGTGTGGATTGATATCATCTCAAATCCGGCAAATTTGCTTGTTCCGTTCATTCAAAAAACTTGTCATGTCGCTGAAGATGAATTTTGATTTCGCTGAACTACTTCAGAACCCAGTCAATTGTATTATTACTCGACGTTTAAACATGCCTGGGTGATTTGTATATTTTGCCTGAAAAATCAAAAAAGTGGAAAATTAATAAACAGTGAATAAAGAGCAAAACTACCATGAACTTCCAAAATCTACCCTTCCCTATTGGGATAACCCCTTTATCAGACATACGAAATCCATTCATAATAATATTTCAACGATTTCTGGGCTAAACATGTCAATCATTTGTCGAAACAGTCATTAAATTGACCCAACATTTGATCCTTTGGTTTTTCATGAACTGTCAATTTTTTTGAGAAAACCCTTTTTATCTGATATTGGAAATCCAATATATTTCAATGATTTTCCGGCGAAAAAATTATGTGTCATTAAATTAACCCAACATTAGAGTAAAACGAAATCCTTTATAATTTCATGGCGGGATACTGTCGATACACATACGTGTAGATGTTAGTGTGTGTGTGTGTATCGTTGTTAGTTTCCTTCGTCGCTGATATTTTGCTTAATCATCCTTCTTATTAATGATGTCTGCCCGATTCATTAACGAAAATCACTGCCGAGTTAGGGGCTCACTTGATATGAAAATAAATTGGGTGTCCAGTCCAGTTCGTGTTCATCCTTTCGTAACACAGACATGTTTGCACATGTGTCTGTGTGTGTGTGTGTGTCAGTGTTCGTGCCTTGGTTGCTATGCATACCACCAGGAACTGGTAACTGGAGAGTAGATGGAAAATAAACCATTATTCAACATCGTCGTCATCATCATTGGCATTGGCATAGTTGGAGATTAATGGCACACATCATTAAGAATATCACTTTCAATTATCCTGACACAAATTGCGCAAATACCTCGCCGTTCCTTCAACTCTGTGCCGTTGTTGTGGGGGACTTTTGGAGCTGTGTCATCCTCAAAGGACGAGGGGCCAAAGGGTGGCCATCATCCTTCCGTTATGTAGACGATACGATAGTTTTGAGAACTTTTTCGTGGCGGCTTTGGGTGATGCCACATCTATAAAGCGCTCTGATTACGTTGATTTGTATGCAGGGCATTCGCTTAGAGTTTGCTGTACGGAAACTTGGTATGATAGACTGCCTTAGAGATGATGTTATGCAGGATCAGCTGAAAAGAGTAGAGAGTATGGGGCCCAGTTCTATTTTCTTCCATATGGAAGCATTACAATCGATATCGAAATCTGTCTTCTTGACTGTGACGATTAGACTTAATAGTCTTTCGCTTTGGGTTACCAGGGCCATATGAGGAATTCCCATCAAGGACCATCGCTGTCTTATAGTCTGATAGACAAACTATGTCGTAAAGTTTTCCCGGCAGTAATGATGTCTTGAAATAAACTTTATTCTTTATGCAGAACAGGTCGCATTAAAAATTTTTAAACTGTCTTTTCTCTCTCCATCTCTCTCACTTTCCACACTGAGTTGTCTGTCCGTAGTGGATCCCTGAACATATGGATTTTTATGGGAACAAACGAGCAGACGGGTTGGCAAGGATCGAATTTTGTTTAAGTATGCCCTTGGTTTATGTAGCGCATCTTGGACTA
Organism: Polietes domitor; assembly: GCA_947397865.1. Lineage (NCBI taxonomy): Eukaryota > Metazoa > Arthropoda > Insecta > Diptera > Muscidae > Polietes > Polietes domitor. The sequence goes on from OX377622.1 coordinate 106,825,886, forward strand.
AATACGACAAAAAACATACCATATCCCAGGTATGATCTCGGCTTTGACGCGCCATTGGTCAATTGGAAACCAGGAGTGACAAATGAAGCTACTCAACTCAACGATCACATGAAGAAGAGACCGAGCGACTCCACATACAACAACGATACAGAGCGTTTGGGAATATATCGGGAGCTCAATATACTAGACTAGCAGTACCCGCTGCTTCGCACGATTCTAGCTGTAATACTTTAGTTGGTACCATTTTTATCCCTTTTTGTCCCGCTCTCCCCTTAAAAGTACAAATTTCGAAAAATCCAATTTTACTTCGTTTCTATATCGTCACAGGAATTTACATACCAAATTTCACGATTCTAGCTGCAATACTTTAGTTGGTACCATTTTTATCCCTTTTTGTCCCGCTCGTCCCTTAAAAGTACAAATTTCGAAAAATCCCTATTTGTAGCTCGTCTGCATGGTCATTGCAAGGAACTCACCGAATTTCATGTTCATCCCTTTTTGGGCCATTTTATCCCCTAAAAGTACGAATTTCTTAGTCGACGTCTACGTCATATTTGGGAACTACCCTGAAAATTTCATGACCCTGGCTTCAGCCGTTTGGTCTGGGGTCTGGTCAATGATAAGTCAGTCAGTCAGTAACGCAACTCTTTTATATATATAGATGTAGGAGCTCTTATGAGAGCTCTTCATCGTTAAAACATATTCAAGTGGCGTAGAAGGAAGACTTCAAATCAAAACTGGCCTGGTCATTTTCAATCACAGAACAAAGGAAATGTAAAGTGTGATCTCGGTGCTGGTGGGTCATTTGTCAAATGGAAACCAGGCGTGACAATTGAAGCTAATATCCAACTATCACAAACCCTTTTACTTCACTACATTAACGAGAAATTGGGACTTCCTATAAGAGATCTAATAAAATGTCTAAATCCTTCGGTCTGTACATAACAGATAACAAACAGACAGACTCCGAGAGGTGAGACATTACTTGGTAAACCAACTATGCCGCTAGCTCTCTTCGACAAGAACTATAACATAACATCACAGCTAAAGATAACTGAGTGGGGGACTTTGTGACGGGGATCGTTATCTGAAATTCTACGCGGACGATTTGAAAGAACTAGACGTCGTCTGCCATACACACTAACATCTCAAACAAAGTAGTAAAGTAGGATGTATAAATACAGATAAATATGTTCAGAGACAGGTTCATAATTTGTTTTATCATTAAATTATTCTGTATCCGCTGCCCTGCAACCTTTTCACCTTGCCATCTCTTATAAAGGGTGTCTGGATTATGCCGAAGTCCTAATCCTTTCTGCTGGGAGGATTCGCAGGTTATATATAGCTGGATCTGAGAGCCCTCTCCAATGTCATATAAGAGTTTTCGCCCTAATCTCTCCGGCGTAGATATATTTGCTATCGATTTGGTCTGCCCGTTTTGAACAATGTCCACCTTTCAGCTTCTCTCATACCAAAAGTGCTTGTGTTCAAGTCTCTCCAACGCATCTACCTCGGAAATGACCAGTGTCAGAATCATGCTGTTGATAACTTGCTCGAACTAGATAACTGTGGTCAAAAATTTGTTGAATGGTCTTCTGTCGGTATTAGAATGTGAAAGGATGGTTTCTTTAACCTTGATCATCCGCTGGGTACGATAACGTTTTGAAGCGGTTCTATCTCTTACGTTAGTTTTTGGTTTCTTTAAATTTGTAATAATACCTACCACCGCTTCGTATATTTTTTGGCTTCTTCGAATTGTACCATTAGCAGCATTCCTGTCGATTTTCTCAAGAATGTACTTTGCCTTTTTCGAAATTCGTTCGTAGTCTTCCATTTACTATTTTTAGATTTCTGTCAATGTCACGCTTTGTTTGACATACATCTCTCATCTGGTTTATTTATTAAACCCTCACTCTACAGAGTAGGAGGGTATATATCATTCACGACTTTTTAAGTTGCTTGAGTCCGTCTGGCTGGTGTGCACGATAACTCTCAAAAGCAGCTAAGGAATCAATTCAAATTTTGCACATGGAAATATTTTCCAAACTTAGTTTAAGCTCAAAGATGGGCGAAATCGTCACGCCTCTTCAGGTACCTCCCACACAAATGACCCATATTCCTATGTTAAATTAAAACTAATGTAACTTCCACACCGATCTTCGAAATCAGCTATATTTCGGTATTTGTTTTTATAATCACTTAAAGTGTACTAAAAACAAGTAAAAACGGCGTTAAGTTCGGCCGGGCCGAACTTTATATACCCTCCACCATGGATTGCATTCCACAGAGGTTGTCGGTTTTCGTAGAAGTGCAGTAATATTACAGGAAAATATATTTTTTTAATATAGCCAAACCAAAACAAATACAAATATTGAAAAAAAAAAAATAATTTTATAAATAAATATAATATTTTAGTTATTTCAAACCACTCTTATAAGGCTATTAATACGTTTTCATACTTCAAGTCAATTCAAAAAATTAATATTCTTATATTTTCAAAAAGCTTAAATACCATAAATATTGGTAGATAGTGGGTGCTACAGTTGGTTGCATTTCCATTCTATTTTAATTCCGAATTTGGAAAAAACCTTTTATTTTTCATGTCTACGTAGTCAAAGGTATGTACATTGTACACTCCGAATTTCATGACTCTAGCTGCGGTCGTTTGACTGGTAATATTTTTATCCCCATTTTCTATTTTGACCTCAAAAAGTACTAATTTCGAAAACTCAGTTTATTTTCCGTGTCTACACAGTCAGAGGAATGTATACTTCGAATTTCATGACTCTAGCTGCGGTCATTTGATTGGTACTATTTGTATCCCCTTTTTTCATTTTAACCTCAATTTGTATAATTTACGTATCTATGCAATCAGAGGAATGTATACACCGAATTTCATTATTCTAGGTACAGCCGTTTGGTTGGTACCATTTTTATCCCTCTATTCCCATTTTACCCATTAAAAGTACGAATTTGGAAAAAATACTTTTATATTATGTATCTACTCAATTAGAGGAATGTACACACCGAATTTCGTGTTTCTAGCTGTTGTCGTTTAATATGTACAATTTTTATCCCTTTTTCCCCATTTCACCCCCTACAAATAAGAATCACTTTATGGTGCACGTTTTTGTAATCGGGGGAATGCGCATACCTAATATCAAGAAAGTACAAGCAGACATATTGAAAAAATATGCTTAAATGCACTAAAATATTAGGGATTATTATGGGTATTTTTAGTCCTTGTGAGGGAAAAAAAATTCCCTTTTCCGATTTCGCCCCATTTCAATCCCAACCGATCTACGACTATAAGACGCATTTATGGGAAAGTTGAACGTTCTAGCTCCTTTCGTTTAGATGCTAGCGTGCTTTCAACAGACGGACTGACGGACATGGCTAGATCGTCTTAGAATTTTCTGACGATCATGAATATATAGGTCGATATTTCAAGGTGTTACAAACCGAATGACAAAGTTAGTATACCCCCATCCTGGTGGTGGAGGGTATAATGACGGGTTTTGCCACGGCCCTTCTAGTACCTCCCACATAAATCAGCCAAAGAAAGCTGTTAGAACTTCTATATGCATGATCGGAATACTGTGAAAATTGATATTTGACAATGCATTTACAGACGTTACATTCGCATGGAATATGGGCGATATAGCCACATACCATCTGGCACCTCCCACACAAAGTGGTATAAACTTTGGTTAGAATACAAATAAAATAATCAAATTTGCAATTTGATATTTAAACATTTATCACTTTAAACCTAAAAAATATTTACGCTTTAGCCACGCCCCTTCTTGTACCTCCCACACAATTGTCTCTATCCTTGGTAAAATTAAATCCTTCATAACATGTTTACTGGTGCATGGAATCCACTATGACTTCATATTTGATCATGTTTTTACAATTGTTTTACAAACATGGAAGCTGGGAACATATCCCACGAACCTTCTAGTTCCTCCCTGCCCTAAGTAAAATTAAATTTCGTATAACTTCCGTATATATGATCTCTGAGAGTCGGATAAACCGAGGCTTACTTACTTGTTTCTATACCCTCCACCTCCGTTTGTAACACCTTAAAATATTCATCGGAGACTCCATAAAGTATATATATTCTGGGTCGTGGTAAAATTCTAAGACGATATAGCCATGTCCGTCTGTCTGTTGAAAGCATGATAGCGGCCGAACGAAATGTGTGTTATGGTTGCAGATCGGTTGGGATTGAAAGTGGGCGAAATCGGCCCTGAGGGAAAATTTTTTCCCTCACAAGGACTAAAATACCCCTAATATTTAGAGTATTTCAGCATGTTTTTGAACATATTAGCTTGTATTTAGTTGATATTTGCAATGCGCATTCCCTTTATAGCATAAAAGGGCACCATAGAGTGATTTTTATTTGTAGGGGGTGAAATGGGACGAAAAGGGATAAAAATAGTACCTATCAAACGACAACAGATAGAAACACGAAATTTGGCCTGTACATTCCTCTAATAGAGTAGATACATAATATACAAGTATTTTTTCTAAATTTGTACTTTTAAGGGGTTAAATGGGGATAGAGGGATAAAAATAGTACCAACCAAACGGCTGCACCTAGAATAATGAAATTCGGTGTATATATTCCTCTGACTGTGTACACACATGAAATAAAGGCAATTTTCGAAATTCGTACTTTTAGGGTGTAAAATGGAAAAAGGGAATACAAATTGTACCAAACAAATGAATGCAGCTAGAACCATGAAATTCGCGGTATACATTCCTCAGACTGAGTGACACGAAAAAAAAACATTTTTCAAAATTCGTACTTTCAAGGGATTCAATGGGAGCAGAGGGATAAAAATGGTACCAACTAAAAGGCTACAGCTAGAATGATGAAATTTTCGAAAGTCGTACTTTTAAGGAGTAAAATGCGAAAAAGGGGATAAAAATGGTACCAACAAAAGTGGCCGCAGATAGTATCATGGAATTGGGTATATACATTCCTCTGAGTGCATAGCCACGTAAAATATTTTTTTTCAAATTCGTACTTTATTTTGTTGCTTTTACGACAAAAAATGGTAGAATCATGAAGTTGTCTTATACTGCGTACGTGAGAGATAAGATATTTTCAAAATGTATACTTTTGAATTTAAAATAGATGGAAATACAACCAACCAAAGGAGTGCAGCTGAAAATACACTCTTTATCCCCCAATATTTAGGGTATTTATGATTGCTGCCTTATATTTACTTTATGAATTGAATTATTTCCATTATATATACATAGTATACAAATATTGGTAGCCTTGGTTTATTAATGAAATTTCTGATTTTCATACATTTGAAATTTGTTGCGGACATTCCTCTTGTAGCTTGGAAGCACCACAAAGAAAATAAATGTTTTAGCGGGCGAAATTGGACAAAAAAGGATAAAATATGGTACCAATAATACGACAATAGCTAGAATCATGAAATTCGGTGTGTACATCCCTCTAATTGTATAAACACGTAAAATAGAGGGATTTTTCGAAATTCGTACTTTTAGGGATATAATTGCAAAAGAGGGATAAAAATGGGTCCTTGCAAACCGCTGAAGTTGATATCATGAAATTCTGACTATGAGGACTCGAAACAAAAAGGTTTTTTTCAAATTTGTACATTTGGGCGGAGAATGGGGCGAATGGGGATATCTTTAAAATTTGTAATTTTCTTATCAAAATAATGCAGTCACTTTGTCTGTATCTGAAAATGCTTCTCCCTAATGGCGACTGACAATCGCCTAATATTTAGGCATGTTCACTTTCACAATTTCACCATTTTATTTATATATAGTAGTCGATTTTAAACAGTGCGCATAAGTATACATTATAGTTTGAAATAGTAATCAAATATAGTAATGTGCATAAAAATATCACAATTTTCATAATATGGTTCTGTACTTCTATGTCGACAACATAAAAAGAAACTCAAACCAGTTTATTCTTCAAAAATGATCTACTCAGCATGCCCTTTCAGAATAATAGGGTGGCTACTCTGTTCCAAAAACGCTGTTGGACAGTGTTATTAATACTATATAATATCAGCATTTAATAATAATTTAATTTAATATTAATTTGCGTCATAAATTACTTAATACTAAATAAATATTTTGTTAAGTTTCCTATTGTCAGTTCTAATGAACAAAATGGTTCACTTAAGTTATTCAGCAGAGTATGACTGAGATGGTTAGAGTGCCGTAATAGCAACCAGAAGGTCCGCTGTTCTACTCCCGGTAGCGGCGAATTTTTTAAATAGAAATGAAAACTAGTGAAAACGTGGTTACTTTGCAGCATTTTAAAATATATTTAAGACATCCCTCCTATGACAACTCCATTCATTGGTGAAGATCCCAATTTTCACTACTTCCGAATCACAAAGTTTGAATAGATTCCTTATATCCTCTTGAAATTTATCCTGTCAGACAGACGGACTAATAGGAGAATTTGGGTCAAACAACTTAAAAGGTTGTGAAACTAAAACTTAGGGTCACAGTTACTCCTTCGTTATGTTACACTTTTAGATTGCAGCAAAAAATATATGCCACCTCATCCTGTAGGGTAAGGAAATCTGCAATCACTCTTTCTCAGCCACAATATGAAAGCAAACAGCCATGAAATGTTGGTGGATAGGGGGCTATAACTTTAAAGGCTTCTCTGATCGTATATCTTAGCAAATGTTGGCTACGAACCACAACAAAAAGGATTTCCTAAGATTATTAACTATCCCCTTACTTAGTTTCCCCTCCCCACAAAAAAAAATAATTTACCAAAACCGAATTTCTCTGATGCAATCCCAGGCCAGATGGGAGATAACATCTCATGGCAAGAAATTCTCTGGAGGAAGTTAACTCTCGCCTCAACTAAGGTGGATTTTGTTGTTCGCAGCTGTTTTTTGTCCTACCCCCTCCCCTACCCCACACACAAAGCCGTTGTACGCGGCGCCAACATAAAATCGTCTTAAATTGCATTTTATTTATTCGCCCGTTTCTCCTTAATGCGTATTAAGCCCTCATAAAAAGAACGTAGAAACTCGTGTATTACGGATTTAAATGATTACCCTCCGGATAGTTGAGCAGCGTTGTTCTTCTTCCTCGTCCTCTTTTTTTTGGTGACGGAGGAGACGGATACGAAGCAAATGCCAGGTACTGGTTAAACAACCAGCCACACTCACACCAGCCACTACCACCTACCCAACCGCCAGACATTTTTTACAACCATAACCATGCCTTTGCATACAGTCATAAGCACAACCACACATACACGCACTCAAAAGTTATATGTAAAGACGAGGATGGTTCATTAATTCGGGTAGATTGTAATTGCAAAGATTTGAAATCCTTAACGTGTACTCATTATAGTCCTCACTTAAGTTTCAAAACAAATAAGGCAATCTTGAAAGCTGGAGAAAGCTCACAAAGCTCGAACTGTTTTAAAGCACTTACACCCAAAAATGTATCCCCTTCCCACAAAACAAGTTTGAGATTCTCCCGGTCAATACTAATTGTTTCAGCTCCTCCCCAACCACTGACATTCTCAGTACACCCTAAGGTACCCAATTATAGTGTTCGCCTACCTAACTAAACCGCCTCCTTCTCTTGCCACAGTGTTACGACAACACTACACAAAGTCGTAAAACACAAAGCCATCTTTGTTCATTAAACAAATATGTTGGCAACACCAAACACTGTTTAAGATGTCATGATGTGTTTGTTGTAAGGATTTCTGCAGGATAAACAACAATAAAAACTTTGTGATTACATCTTTAAAACACGCGTTTGAAACGCGTCGTACAACGAGCGAAAATAACATAACCCGCATGCAAATACACCTGGAATTTATTATAAGTAAATACATAAATATATATGTGTGCAAATATGCTTATAGACATTAGGGTGGTCTTTAGTGTAAAGGAATTAAAAAAAAATATAAGGGAAATTATGATTTTTTTCGCTAATTGCGATATTTATTGAATAAATTATGACATTGGTTATGATTATAATCATTATACATATGCTGGCTATTGTTTGATAACGGATTACAATTACTAAGAGATAAAAGAAAAAAATAATAAATAATTTCTTGTTTAAATACCCAACTTGGTACTGATATTACGTGTATATATTGGGATGGCTCACGAAAATTGCAGCGGTCATCCCTCTGAAATGAAGATTGGATTGTAATTCTAATTGTAATAACTAATTCGTCGTTTTATTGGACGTTTAAATTGTTTTTTGTGGGTTTAGGACAAGAATCAATATATATATATATATATATATAAAGAGTGATTTTTTTGAGGTTAGGATTTTCATGCATTAGTATTTGACAGATCACGTGGGATTTCAGACATGGTGTCAAAGAGAAAGATGCTCAGTATGCTTTGACATTTCATCATGAATAGACTTACTAACGAGCAACGCTTGCAAATCATTGAATTTTATTATCAAAATGCGTGCTCTGTTAAGAAAGTTCAGAAAGAAAGAAATTGTGTTCAGCGACGAAGCTCATTTTTGGCTCAATGGGTACGTAAATAGGCAGAATTGTCGATTTTGGAGTGAATATCAGCCAGAAGCATTGCAAGAGCTACCAATGCATCCAGAAAAAGTCACAGTTTGGTGCGGTTTATGGGCTGGTGGCATCATTGGACCGTACTTCTTCAAAGATGATGCGAATCGTAACGTAACTGTGAATGGTGAGCGCTACCGTGAGATGATATCCAACTTTTTTTTGCCCAAAATGGAAGAACTGAACTTGGTTGACATGTGGTTTCAACAAGATGGCGCTACATGCCACACAGCTCGCGATTCTATGGCCATTTTGAGGGAAAACTTCGGAGAACAATTCATCTCAAGAAATGGACCGGTAAGTTGGCCACCAAGATCATGCGATTTGACGCCTTTAGACTATTTTTTGTGGGGCTACGTCAAGTCTAAAGTCTACAGAAATAAGCCAGCAACTATTCCAGCTTTGGAAGACAACATTTCCGAAGAAATTCGGGCTATTCCGGCCGAAATGCTCGAAAAAGTTGCCCAAAATTGGACTTTCCGAATGGACCACCTAAGACGCAGCCGCGGTCAACATTTAAATGAAATTATCTTCAAAAAGTAAATGCCATGGACCAATCTAACGTTTCAAATAAAGAACCGATGAGATTTTGCAAATTTTATGCGTTTTTTTTTTTTAAAAGTTATCAAGCTCTTAAAAAATCACCCGTTATATATATATATATATATATATATATATATATATATTTAAAGTGATTTTAAGGGTCTATCATTTCAGATTTTTTTTTGACAAAAAGCAAACACAACAAAACTTACACCGGCAAAACATTATTTTTAGAGGTATTGATATAGGATAAATAATATAGATAAACAATAGGATATATGATAGATAAACAATCCAAACTTTATTTTCGTGGGGTGACTGGAACTGGTTTTTTCATTTGTATGGACCGCGACCCAGTCTATTGTACTGGACATTATTTGATAACGGATTAGAATTAAAAAATAAAAGAAAATTAATTTCTTGTTTAAATACCCAAATTGATAGTGATATTTTATATATATATATTACTAGCTGAACCCCGCCCGCTTCGCCAGGCAAAAAACACATGGTAAAATTAAAATATATTGATCTTATTGTGGTCAGTAATATATACGTTCCAATTTTAAGCCTTCTAGCTTGAAAAACACTATTCCCACGCCCACTAAACGAAAATCCAAATTTCGATATCATATTTATCATTCTCTCAAAAACGCTTTTGCCATGCCCACTCCGCCCACAAAACGAAAATCCAAATTTCGGCATCAAATTGATCTTTCTCGTGGTCTGTAATATATATGTACCAATTTTCAGCCTTCTAGATCTCAAAAACACTATTGCCACGCCCCACTGCCCTCCAAACGAAAATTCAAAATCCAGCATCATACTTATCTTTATCGTGGTCAGTAATATATATGTACCAATTTTCAGCCTACTACCTCTTAAAAACACTTTTACCACGTCCCCACGGCCCACGAAACGAAAATTCAAAATCCGGCATCTTTTATCTTACCTTATCTTTTTCGTTGCCAGTAATATATACGTTCCAATTTTCAGTCTTCTAGCTTAAAAACACTATTGCCACGCCCCTCCACCCACAGAGTAAATTTTTAAAAATTCTATAGCCTATAGTTCCTTCCAGACCTGCATCTACCTGTACTGAAAATTTCAACAACATCGGTTCAGCCGTTTACACGTGATTGCGGAACAAACAAACAGACAGACTTACACTAAGGTTTTATAATACAAGGTGGCGCAAAAATAACCTTCCGATGTTTTTGGCTGTAATTTAAAAAAAAATGAAAAACTTTGATTCTTCTTGTGGATTATTTTTATTTGGTCTTTTAATTTTTTTACATCAAGTCGAGAATATGATGTCATGTAAATGGCCGCCGCCACAGTTGATTGTCATTTGAGCCCTTTTTATGGCATTTTCCATTACTTTGGCCAAAACTTCCGGCGATAGGTCCTCACATTCTTGACGGATATTGTCTTTAAGAGCTGCAAGAGTCTGAGGCTTGTTGACATAAACCCGCGACTTCAAAAAGCCCCACATAAAGAAGTCTGGAGCGGTCAAATCAGGCGATATTGCTGGCCAGTGCAAATCGCCAAAACGGGAGATTAGGCGCCCGGGAAATGCATCCTTCAGCATATCGGTTGTGGCACGTGCAGTGTGTGCCGTCGCACCGTCCTGTTGGAACCACATGTTTTCCAATCCCAATTCATCAAGTTGCGGCAAAAAGAACTCGTTGATCATTGCTCTGTAGCGCTCACCATTCACAGTAACCGTTTGGCCCGCGACGTCTTCGAAGAAAAAAGGTCCGATGACTCCTCCAGCGAAAACAGCACACCATACAGTGACTTTGAGCGGGTGTAATGGCTCTTCGTGGGTTACACGCGGATTTTCAGAGCCCCAGAAGCGTAAATTTTGCTTATTTACGTACCCGCTAAGATGGAAATGGGCCTCATCACTCATGATTATTTTTGATGAAAAATCATCTTCCTGTTGGTGGTGATTAAGGATGGCTTGAGCGTATGTTAGACGCGATTGGCGGTCAGCAGCTAACAGCTGATGCACCGTCTGGACTTTGTACGGAAACATCTTCAAATCTTGTACCAAAATTCGCTGTAAAGACCGTCGACTGATACCCATTTGCGTGGCACGTCGTCTGGTCGATGTCGACGGCGCTTCCATGACATCCTCGGCTACAGCAGCAATATTCTCTGCAGAACGGCTACTCCGGGGTCTGCCACGCCTGGCAGCATCTCGTGTTGTGTCAGTCTCTTCGAGGCGAGCGGCTAAACGTCGCAGTGTTTCACCAGTAGGCGTTGGACGGCTAGGAAATCTGCGACGAAATTCATGTTGTGCCAAAGTCCCCGACCGATTATTGGTCAAATAAATAGTCACCAATATTCCGCGTTCTGGAGCAGTGTAGCGTAACATTGTTTATTAACGTGTATTTCGCATGTGTTTACTACACAAATGTCAAAACAGAACTGGCATTAGGGGCCAATCGCAAAATTTATAGCATTTTCTGATAGGAGGATTACTTTTGCGCCACCTTGTATTAATAGGGATATCTACAGCTTTCTTTTGTTCGGTGACTTATGGTGAAATTTGACGTAGACTAATTTTTCCATTCGCACCACACCCTAAAAATTAGTTTTGTGTGAGAGTTTAGCACCAATTAAAAAAAGTACGAAATTAACCCTAAGATGATTTTTAAGTATTGACTTATTTCTGGAAGTTAAGCTGTGTTTTATGATTAGTATTCAGACACTTATAGTAGAATTGTATGGCAAATAGTTTTGTAGAACATTTTGATCCGTTAAATAGCTGTTTTAGGGACGTTGTTTAGCCTTTTGCTGAAAAGGGACCAAAGTGACCCATTTATGGAATAGCTAGAAGGTTAAAATCTTCCACAAAAATGATCCTTGTATTGTTTTACGTAATATCCCATACATCAAATGTAAGGATCACAAGGTTTCCTAAGGCGATTCATAATAATGTGCAAAAGGGTGAAATATTGGACCCCTTCTAAAATTACCACCATGAAATTTATGTTTTGACTTATTTCTAATATATAAATTGAGTTTTGAGTTTTGGTATATTCGGAGACTTACACCTCTACAACATGAGCCTAACTGTTTAAAATGTTCTATAAAAATATTTGCAGTAGAATTTGATGGCAAATATTTTTGTAGAACATTTTAACCAGTTAGGCTCATGTTGTAGGGGTGTAAGTCTCGGAATATACCAAAACTCATACAAGGAACAAAAAATATTTTTACCTTTTTGCACAAAAGGTCCCAAAAACCCCCTTATATTGAGGAGTTAGAGGGTTAAAATGTTCCTCGCAGTATTTTTCAGTAATATCTCTGAATACATCCTATACTTAAAATGTAAAGATCATAATTTTGAATTAAAATTAATTAAATAATTTTAAAGACCACGGCCACTTACAGGGCTAGTCTACAAAAATGTTTTTTATAGCATGATAGTCAGTCCTTGGCCAAATATATCTAAATGATACTTCAAGTGTATTCAAAAAGTCAGTCTTCAAATTTGGAAAATGTAAAAGTTGTGGTGAATTGTGCTAAGTTTAAAAAGGTTTTCGAAAAATTCAAAATTGACCGATTTATTATGAAATAAAACTTTTTTGTGGGGTTTCTTGAAATATTTCGAGATTTTTGTGAGGATATTCGAAGTACTTTGAAAAATAATTACTGTTTGATTTTAACTGGAAATGCAAATTAATTTACAAATGTCTCAGTGATATTTATTATTTGGCTGCTCACTACCTTTGTCATGATCTTGGTAGGTGACGCCCATCTTCCTCTTGTCAATAATAATGATATGAAAAAAATAGATTAAATAGCACAGTGCAACACGAAAAAAAAATAACCATATACGGACACCGCTACATGATAAAAGACCAAAAAAAAAAGACCCGTGTTTTTTTGTTTCCCCCAAAGTCATGCACTTTTTTTTTTATGGGCCCCCAGAGATTTGAAAGTGATCATATAAAATCAAAAAAACTTCATCTTCAAGGTCAAAATCGCAAAAAACTTAAAAAAATTCGATTTTTTTAACCTTTTTTCCCCTGTTCAGGTCCATAGGTAGCAAACCGTTGAAAATTCAGGGAAACGATCAACTACAATTTTTGTTCTTTGTGACAAGAGCTAGAACTTTGCCTCAGAGAGTAAATCAAAATTCCGAACGGTTTGCAAGATATGAGCCTGAGAATATGATCACTTTTTTCCAAAAATTACACCGAGGCCTCAAATCTCTGGGGGCCCATAAAAAAAAGTGCATGACTTTGGGGAAAAAAAAACACGGGTCTTTTTTTTTTTGGTCTTTTATCATGTAGCGGTGTCCGTATATGGTTATTTTGAAATGACTTCAAAAATGTTGCACAGTGAAATTTTTGGGAAGTTTTTCAATTTTGCGGCTACCTAAGCGCTACCTAAACGGTGTTAAGAATAATTCCTAGGAAGTTCATATGTTCTAGAAAGTTGTTTATTGAGATCTTAGGTACATTTTTGTAGTTGATTGTTTCCCTGAATTTTCAGCGGTTTGCTACCTATGGACCTGAACAGGGGAAAAAAGGTTAAAAAAATCGAATTTTTTTAAATTTTTTGCGATTTTGACCTTGAAGATGAAGTTTTTTTGATTTTATATGTTCACAATTTTTGTTCTTTATGACCAGAGCTAGAACTTTGCCTCAGAGAGTAAATCAAAATTCCGAACGGTTTGCAAGATATGAGCCTGAGAATATGATCACTTTTTTCCAAAAATTACACCGAGGCCTCAAATCTCTGGGGGCCCATAAAAAAAAGTGCATGACTTTGGGGGAAACAAAAAAACACGGGTCTTTTTTTTTTTGGTCTTTTATCATGTAGCGGTGTCCGTATATGGTTATTTTGAAATGACTTCAAAAATGTTGCACAGTGTAGTTATAAAGTATTTAATAATATCAATAAAAATTAAAATTATATTACTGACTCTCCATATTCTAACAATACATTATCTGACACGCCACCATATACGTATTGATGAAGTTATTTTTACACGAACTATTTTGTGTTCTTATTTTATTTTCTAGATATTGTTCCTATTTCTAATAATTCAAAAATATTGCATATATAAATTACAGTATTAATGTCCGAACACAAACTCAAAAATTTACTAAAATTAACGTACTTACTCAAATCAAATAAAATTTACTCAAAATTAGTTTTATTTACTCATTTAAACTACACATGTACTAAAATTGAGTAAAGATTTTAGATTCAATTTTAATATCAAAAGTAAGTATCAATTTTAAATAAGGAGCTTGTTCACGATATAGGATGATCAACATATTCACAGCTTGTTGATGAATCGACAAATAATTCATAAATTGTTTTTGTTTTTGCCAAATAAAAAATAAAACAAGTTTTTTATAATTGGGGATTTTTCATGACTATTTTATGATCAAAATATTCCACAATTGTTGACGAATAAACAACTCATCCATAATTTGTTTTCGTTTTGGTCGATTTCTTTGAAATTAAATAATTTTTTAATTGGGGATTTTTCATGACAATTTTGGGGACAAGAAAAAAATTCATCTGGCAAGCCTGGCTGAATTGTGCTAGTTTTGTGGCCAATTGTGCCGCAAAAAGTTTTTCGAAAATTGAAAATAGACCGACATATTTCGAAAAAAAAAACAGTAAGGAAAGGTGAAAAAGTGAAAACGGGAAGGTTTTTTATATCCTGTAAATGTATGTGTTTGACAAAAAATTTTATAGCGGAAAGGACATTTGTATGAGGATATATTGAAACCTGGAATGAAATAGGTGAAATATAAAATGTATAGTTTGGCCAAAATCGGTTAAACTTATGGGAGCAACATTTGAATTTGGGCTATATTTAAATCTGAACCGATCTTACCCACTTTCGCCATAGTTTTGTTTAGTTAGATTATAAGATGTTGTGTGAAATTTAATTTCTTTAATCGAGCACAATATGTGGCTTTTAAAGCGGCAAAAGTCAAAACGGGAGCGACATTTGTATGGGGGCTATATCTAAATCTGAACCGATCTTACCCAATTTCTGCTTAGTGTTTCTAGTTGGATTATAAGATGTTGTCCCAAATTTAAAGAAAATCGGGTACAATATATGGTTTTTAGAGCGCAAAATTCAAATCGGGAGCGACATTTGTATGGGGCCTATATCTAAATCTGAACCGATCTAGCCCGCTTTAGCCACAGGTATTTCTAGGTAGATTATAAGATGTTGTGCCAAATTTAAAGAAAATCGATTAGAATATGTGGCATTTAAAGCGGAAAAGTCAAATCGGGAGCGACATTTATATGGGGGCTATATCTAAATCTGAACCGATCTTACCCAATTTCTGCATAGGTGTTTCTAGTAAGATTATAAGAGTTTGTGCCAAATTTAAAGAAAATCGAATACAATATGTGGTTTCTACAGAGGAAAATGTCAAATCGGGAACGACATTTGTATGGGGGCTATATCTAAATCTGAACAGGTTTGATCTATTTTCACCATAGATGTTCTTAGTTTGAATTGCCAAATCTGAAGACAATCTGATACAATATGTGGTTTCTAGAGCGGAAAAAGTCAAATCGGGAGCGATATTTGTATGGGAGCTATATATAAATCTGAACCGATCTGACCGATATTCACCATGGGTGTTTCTAGTGGAAATATAAGATGTTTTACCAAATCTGAAGACAATCTGATACATTATGTGGTCTCTAGAGCGGAAAAAGTCAAATCGGGAGAGAAATTTGTATGGGAGCTATATATAAATCTGAACCGATCTAACACATTTTTACCACAGGTGTTTCTAGTTACAATATAAGATGTTTTGCCAATTTTAAAGAAAATCTGTTATAATATGTGGTATCTAGAGTGAAAAGAGTCAAAGCGGGAGTGAAATTCGTATGGGGGCTATATCTAAATCTGAACCGATTTTCTTCAAATTAAATAGCGTTTGCCCTTATCCCGAAAAACATCGTTGTGCAAAGTTTCATTTGGTTCTGTCTACAATTGCGACCTGTATCGTGATTACAAGAATAGATGGACGGACGGACAGACAGACGGACATTGCTAAATCGACTCAGAATGTGATTCTAAGACGATCGGTATAATTAACAATGGGTCTATCTCGTTTCCTTTTGGGTGTTACAAACAAATGCACAAAGACATAATACTCTCGTGGAGTGTATAAACATGAGAAACTGGATAATTAAAATTTTGGTGATATAAAAAAGTAATAATTTTCGCGATTTTTGCAAAAATCCTAAAATTGTCCTGGATTGTACTCTCCTAGCACAATTTTTCTTTAATATTTCGAAAAGCTGTGTTTGTGTTTTGAGTTTTGCTGTGTTTTGCACAAATTGTGCCGTTGCAAACTAAGTTCTATGTTAAACCGTTTTCGATAAAATTTTGGTGATTTTTCAAAAAAAAAACAATATTTTTTCAAAATAGCGATTTTTGCAAATCCAAAAATTGTGCTGGATTTTTTCTCGCTGTAATTAAATTGTTACTAAACAGTATATCTCTGCGGAATATGCACACCAAATTTTATGTCGGTGCCAATTTTATCATTTTTATCCCAATTTGTCCATAAAAGTACGAATTTGGAGAAATCGCTTTATTTTCCGAGTCTACGCAGCCAGAGCGAAGTATACGCCCATTTTCATTTTTGCAGCTGCAGACGTTTGTTTGGTACTAGTTTTATCCCCTTTCGCCCGTTTTCTCCCTAAAAGTATAAATATCCAAAAATTCGCGTATGTTGCGAGTGTACACAGTCAGAAGAATGTGCATACCGAATTTTATGTCGGTACAAATTTTATTGCTTTTTGACCCCATTTTGACGCTTAAAAGTACGAATTGGGAGAAAGTCTTTTATTTTGCGCGTCCACGAAGACAGAGAAATTTATAAATTCAATTTCATGATTCTAGCTGCAGACGTTTGTTTGGTGCTATTTTCATCCCCCTTCTCCCGTTTCCCACTATAACAACAAATTTCCAAAAAAATATTTATATTGCACGTCTACACAATCAGTGGAATGTACACACCGACTTGTTATGTTGGTACCAATTTTATCCTTTTTTCCCATTTTGAGTATGAATTTGGAGAAATCATTTCATTTATCGAGTTTATGCAGTCGGAGCGAAGTATACACCAATTTTCATTATTCTAGCTGCAGCGGTATGATTGCTACCATTTTTATCCCCTTTCGTCCCTTTTGTCGTAAAAGTAAAATTTTCCAAAACTCCTTTATATTGTGCGTGTAGACAATCAGAGGAATTTACACACTGAATTTTATATCGGTACCAATTGTATCCCTTTTTAACCCATTTTGTCCCTAAAAATACGATTATCAAAAGGTCGCTTTATTTTTCGAGTCTATGGAGACAGAGGGAAGTATATAACGATTTTCAGTACTCCAGCTGCAGTGGTGTGATTGGTACCATATTTATCCCCTTTCGCTCACCGAATTTTATGCCGCTGCCAATTTCATCCCTTTTCTCTATTTGTCCCTAAAAATACGAATATCAAAAGATTGCTTTATTTTTCGAGTCTACGCAGCCAGAACGAAGTATACATCGATTTTCATTATTATAGATGCAGCCGTTTGATCGGTACCAATTTTATCCCTTCCCTTTTTCCCTTAAAAGTACGAAATTGGCAAAATCCCCTTAAATGCGATCGGAGAGTTGTACACACCGAATTTGACGTTTCACTGGTACCATTTTTATCCCATTTCACCCTTTAAAAGTATGGATGACTTTATGGTGCGATTTCACGCTATAAAGCATTTAACATAGCAAATATCCAGTAAATACAACAAATTTTTTAAATATTAGGGGTAATTAGGATAATTTTCTGTCCTTGTTAGGGAAATTTGTTTTCCTCTGGGCCGATCACATCGGTTTTGATTGTGTATGTTGTTCATCATATGTTTGAGTAACATATTGTCACGGATTTGCATATTCTGACCCAGTTGACAAATAAGTACCACACTAATATACATACATATATATCCACCTATATAAATACCTATGAACATATATCCATATACATATACCAATTGTCGTATGTTTTATGGTTGGTGTAGCATAATTTGATATTTAAATATACCCACCCCAACCCCACCAAACCCATACCTCGCTCAACACCTGCTGCGGTCTGGTGATACGTTTCTTGTTGCTTGTAAACACCTGCCTTCCCAGCCACAACACCACAACTCCACAAGGAGGCCTGAATAAAAAGGACCCTGATATTCCGCATATATCCTTTTTCTGTGTGTGTTACACACACACGCACGCACGCACCACTACTGATTATCCGGAATTTGTTGAGTTGTCGAATTGAGTTGATGTTGGAAAAAAAACAGATTCTCTTGTCGAAAGGAAAATGGCTTATAAATGTTAATAATACCCCTCCCTCCCCCCAGCGAACTACTTTTCATTTCCGTTGCCCACATTCACATTTTCACTTTAACCACTCGACAATAAAGAAGAAGGGGGAATGGAAATGAATCAAGGGATACATTTAAGCGGGCACACTCTCATGATATGAGTAGTTACCCAACGTGTTGGAGAACATATTGAGGACGAAGAAGATGAAGAGGAGCAACTACTACAACTGGTGTTACAAGGATGTCGAACAACCACAGAACCACTTCAAATTACTCCTTCGGGATTTGAGC
The DNA here is from genome assembly GCA_947397865.1 of Polietes domitor. Taxonomy (NCBI): domain Eukaryota; kingdom Metazoa; phylum Arthropoda; class Insecta; order Diptera; family Muscidae; genus Polietes; species Polietes domitor. Next base: position 106,844,685 of record OX377622.1, read on the forward strand.
CCAAGATTTACAAACTGTTTAGTGTTTAGTGCTTAGCAGCAGCTCCAGCTCCAGCACCAGCAGTAACAGCCGTAGTGGAGAAGTGATCTCTACGGAAATCCCCTGGAGACGAATTTGTTTATGTTGTAGAATTATCACAACATACAGCGCGTTGGGAAGGGTTTTGTGCAATTCTCTGCTGGGTTTTTCATTAAATTCAATAGACGCCAGGAAGGGGAGTGGCTTTAAGAAACCACATCCTCGGAAATCCCCAACAAATTTGAAATGAAAATAATCCCCAAATATAGGGCTTATTTTCATTATGAAAATGCTACCCATATGAAATAAGAATAAAATAAAGAATAAATTCCAACAAAGCTCCAAATAAGTTTATGCCTATTTTGAAGGTGGTGAGTTGAGTCTTATTAAAACCATCCCAAATTATGAAAAAGAGCCTAAATATAATTGAAATATGAATGCATTTTATTTTGGGCCTACTTCAATTTCCATGTTAAATGGAATGATATCAGATCAGATCAAATCAGATTAAGCATAGAGGTTGAACCATTATTCCCAAATACATTTGTTGACAATATGTACGATTTAATATGCGATTGTTTCTGATTGATACTCGAAATTATACTGATATTACACACTCCACTTTCTATTCGAATACAATTCAATTCGAAAACGGGAAGGATTTTTGTATGCTTCCTAATCATAGGCTAATATGGCCTGAGCCAAACCTGAGTATCGGGGCTATATCCAAACATGGAATGATCTGACCCACTTACACACTAGGTTCATCCAATTCAAGTATAACGTGTTATGTGCAATTTGAAGAAATTCTCTGAAAATACGTGGTTTCTGGGACGGATAAAGTCAAGCCGGGAGCGAAATTTCAAAGGGAACTATATATAAATCTGAACCAATCTGATCCTTTTTCACCATGGTTGTTTCTAGTTGAAATATAAGATATTTGAAGAAGATTTGTTAAAATATGTGGTTTCTAGAGCAGAAAACGTCAAATCGGGAATGGGAGCAAATTTGAATGGGAGCTATATATAAATCTGAACCGATCTGACCTATTTTCACCACAGGTGTTTCTAGTTGAAATATAAGATATTTTGCCAAATTTAAAGAAGATCTGTTAAAATATGTGGTTTCTAGAGCAGAAAAATTCAAAGTGGGAGAGAAATTTGTATGGGAGCTATATATAAATGTGAACCGATCTCATCCTTTTTCACCACAGGTGTTTCTAGTTGAAATATAAGATGTTCTACCAAATTTGAACAAAATCTGTTAAAATCTGTTATGGTATCTAGCGTGAAAAGAGTCAAATCGGAAGTGAAATTCGTATGGAGGCTATATATAAATCTGAACCGATTTTCTTCAAATTAAATAGCGTTCGTCTTTATCTCGAAAAACTTCGTTGCGCAAAGTTTCATTTGGTACTGGCTACAATGGCGACCTGTACTTTGATTACAAGAATAGATGGACAGACCGACATTGATAAATTGATTCAAACAGTGATTCTAAGTCAATCGATATAATTAACAATGGGTGTTACAAACAAATGCGCAAAGACATAATACTCAGGTGGAGTGTATAAATGTTGAAAAAAATAATTTTTTAAACAAATATAAAATTTTTATTATTTCAAACCACGCTTATGAATTGACTTGAAGTATTATTTTGCCTTATAATACTTCAAGTCAATTGAAAAATTAAATATATATAAGACAGCAATCCTCAAGAAAGCTTAAATACCATAAACATTGGTAGATAGTGGGTACACTCAAAGGAATTTGTTAGTAAAAGAAAGCAAAAAGCCTGCTGTAAGAGCAGATTTTCTGCTGAAAAAGAGATAGCAGATTTGTATCTGCTGAAATAGCTAACAGCTGTTTGCTGTTTTTAGCACTAAAGAAAAAAACGTTTTCTTGAAACTTTAAGCATATGTACATATTAACAAAACTTTTTAGAACAAAGTTTATTATAAGGATATTTATTACCACTGAAAGATATTGTGATTGTCTTTATACACTCCACGAGAGTATTATGTCTTTGTGCATTTTTTGTAACACCCAAAAGGAAGGGAGATAGACTCATTGTTAATTATACCGATCGACTTAGAATCACTTTTTGAATCGATTTAGCAATGTCCGTCACGATACAGGTCGCAATTGTAGCCAGAACGAAATGAAACTTTGCACAACAAAGTTTTTCGGGATAAGGACGAATGCTATTTAATTTGAAGAAAATCGGTTCAGAATTAGATATAGCCCCCATACGAATTTCACTCCCGATTTGACTCTTCTCATTCTAGATTCCACGCATTTCAACAGATTTTCTTCAAAATTGCCAAAACATCTTATAGTTCAACCAGAAACACCTGCGGTAAAAATGTGTTAGATCGATTCAGATTTATATATAGCTCCCATACAAATTTTTCTCCCAGATTGACTTTTTCCGCTCCAGAAACCACGTATTTTCACAGATTTTTTTCAAAATGAGCATAACACGTTTACTTGAACTGAAAGAACTTATTGTGAAAGTTAGTCACTTTATTCCATGTTTGGATATAGCCCCGATACAAATATTCTTATCGATATGGCAAATCGAAAAACAAACAAAAATTCTTCCCGTTTTCACTTTTTTAGCGAATTGAATTGTATTCGGATAGAAAGTGGAGTGTATCATATAGTCGACCCCGCCCGACTTTAGCCTTTCCTTACTTGTTTTAATGATACGCATATTGCCCGAAGCTAATATAAAACGAAATTCGAGCTAAATTCGTTTTCGCCGTCAATCTGAAAGGCTTTTAAATTATAAACGCTTATTTTTTATCTAGTTTTATAATTTAATTATCAGCAGCCATTTTTATCAGGCTGCAAATACTTTAGCAGTGTGAATGCTGATACAAGATTGCAGAAAAACTGCTGTAATAGCAGTAAAATGCCTACTGATAGACAGCAGACAATCGCTGCTGTCAATAACAGACTTTTTTCTTTAAGTGTACTACAGTTGTTTGTATTTCCATCCTATTTTAATTCCAAAATTTTGAAAATCAATAATCTAACTTCATTATTCAACCAATTTTTGCAGTAAAAAGTACGAATTGGGAAAAATCTTTTTATTTTGCGTATCTATGTAGTCAAGGGAATGTATACACCAAATTCCATGATTCTACGGACATTTAATTGGTTCCTTTTTGATCCCCTTTTTATCACTATTTTATTTTTCGTATTTACCCCCGACTTTCTGACATCTCTATTTTTACGTGTCGACGCAATTAGAGGGATATACACACAGAATTTCATCATTCTAGCTGTAGCCGTTTAGCTGGTATCGTTTCTATTTCTCTGTTCCCATTGTATCCCTTGAAAGTAGGAATTTGGAAAAACTTTTGATTTTAGCGTTCTATGCGTTCGGAAGAGTTTATACTCCGAATTTCATGACTCTTACTGCCGCCATTTGATTGATAACTATTTGTATCCCCTTTTTCCATTTTAACCCCAAAAAGTACGAATTTCGAAAAATCCGTTTATTTGAAGTGTCTACGCAATTAGACGAATGTATACACAGAATTTCATTATTCTATGTGCTGCCATTTAGTTGGTACCATTTTTATCCCTCTATTCCCATTTTATCCCTTAAAAGTACGAATTTTGAAAAATACTTTTATATTATGTATCTACTCAATTAGAGGAATGTAAACATCAAAAGTGTTTCTAGCTGCTGTCGTTTAATAGGTACCATTTTTATCCCTTTTTGCCCCATTTCATCCCCTAAGAATTAAAATCACTTTATGGTGCATGTTTTCGTTATAGGGGGAATGCGCACACCCAATATCAATTAAGTACAAGAAGACATATTGAAACAAGTAAGAAGGCTTTAAGTTCGGCCGGGCCGAATCTTATATACCCTCCACCACGGAGTGCATTCCACAGTATTACCAGCAGCTTAAAGGAAGTCGACTTTACATAGAAGCACAGTACCATATTACGAAAATTGTGATATTTTTAAGCACATTACTATAATTGTTTACTATTTCAAACTATAATGTATACTTATGCGCACTGTTTAAAATCGACTACTATATACCCTTCGACGCAATTAGAGGGATGTACACACCGAATTTCATGATTCTAGATGTTGTCGTATCATTGGTACCATATTTTATCCCTTTTTGTCTCATTTCGCCCGCTAAAACTTTTACTTTCTTTGTGGTGCTTCCAAGCTACAAGAGGAATGTCCGCAACAAATTTTAACTGTATGAAAATAAAAAATTTAATTAATAAGCCAAGGCTACCAATATTTGTATACTATATATTTATAATGGATATAATACTTCAATTCATAAAGTAAATATAAGGGAGCAATCATAAATACCCTAAATATTGGGGGATAGAGAGTGTATTTTCAGATACAGTCGTTTGGTTGGTTGTATTTCCATCCTATTTTAATTTCAAAAGTATAAATTTTGAAAATACCTTATCTCTCACTTACGCAGTATAAGGCAACTTCATGATTCTACCATTTTTTGTCGTAAAAGCAACAAAATAAAGTACGAATTTGGAAAAAAATATTTTACGTGGCTATGCAGTCAGAGGAATGGAAAATTATTCTATGTGCAGCCGTTAGGTTGGTACTATTTTTATCCCTCTATCCCCATTTAACCCCTTAAAAGTACGAATTTAGAAAAAATACTTTTATATTATGTATCTACTCTATTAGAGGAATGTACACGCCAAATTTGTTTATACTATCTGTTGTCGTTTGTTACCATTTTTATCCCTTTTTGTCCCATTTCGCCCCCTACAAATACAAAAACACTCTATGGTGCCCTTGTATGCTATAAAGGGAATGCGCATTGCAAATATCAAGTAAATACAAGCTAATATGTTCAAAAAACAGGCTGAAATACTCTAAATATTAGAGGTATTTTCAATCCTTGTGAGGGAAAAATTTTTCCCTCTGGGCCGATTTCGTCCACTTTCAATCCCAACCGATCTACAACCATAAGACACATTTAGGAAAATTTTGAACCTCCTAGCTCATTTCGTTCGTCCGCTATCGTGCTTTCAACAGACAGACAGACGGACATGGCTATATCGTCTTTTACCACGACCCAGAATATATATACTTTATGGGGTCTCCGATGAATATTTCAAGGTGTTACAAACGGAATGACAAAGTTAATATACCCCCATCCTGGAGGTGGAGGGTATATTATGGGTATTTTTAGTCCTTGTGAGGGAAATAATTTTCCCTTTGGGCCGATTTCGCCCCGTTTCATCCCGATCTACGACGCATTTATGGAAAATTTGAACGTTCTAGCTCCTTTCGTTTAGATGCTAACGTGCTTTCAACAGACGGACAGTCGGACGGATGGACATGGCTAGATCGCCTTAGAATTTTATGACGATCAAGAATATATATACTTTATAGGGTCTCAGGTCGATATTTCAAGGTGTTACAAACGGAATGACAAAGTTAGTATACCTTCATCCTGTAGGTGGAGGGTATAAAAATTAAAAAAAAATGTTAATATGGTTGTCGAGTTTAGAAAACCAAAATACATCAGAAAATGCTGTACTTACTTATGGTGTGTTTAGATAGTTTATTTCGTGGTGCTGCGAACACTTGTCGTCAACGTAACACAAGACATCCTCACTCCAACGAAACTTATAACTGATTATATGGGTATCGGGAACATCGAAACTATCTTCAGGCACTTCCACTTCTCTGCAGTCTATCTGTTCTCCTTGCATAGCTTAAGTTTTACTGATGAGCAGGATATTAAGTGTCCCAAATTCAATTTTGTTAGATTTTACAAGAAAGCACCGATTTTTCGACCTTAATTCGCTCTTGTTAACAAATCAAGTTTTTAATCCGGCAACTAATACATGTACAAATATTCAAACACACACACACACATATACAGTCAAACTACTTACATACACATGCAATGTTCGGGATGCATGTAAAAGTTGCGGTTACATGTCAAGTAAGTTTAAGTAATACCCGGATTAAATATGACTTATATCGTGTGGAGAGGCGCACTAAGAGGAGGTAGGACTTACCAAACCCCACCCCCCCAACACATATAAGAATACAAGGACTAGATCCACCTACAAATTATGTGTGTAGTATTAAGGTTAATCCTTATTTTGTATTTTACACACATACGAGTACACAGGCAACATGTCGCCCAGGTACACGGAGCGGAGCGTGTAAGGCAGTCTCCGGTTCAGCAGCAACAGCAACAACATCATCATCTTCGTCGTCGTCACGTTGGTTCCAAACTTTTGTGCAGTATTACAAGTTTTTCTCGTATTTTGGTTTGGTGTAACGTCAACAGTTTTTGCTCACACATATTACAACAGAACTAGTTTTTTTGGAGGGGGAGAGCATGGAAAGTGAGTTGAGGGTGCGAGAAAGTAGAACGGAAATTGAAAAAACGAACGAACTAACGAACAAGAAGATGAAACTTAAATCGAAATTCCTAATAATGCTTAAATTGAAAATTAGTTTTTGTGGCATGAAATGGTTTTTTCTTCGTTCGGGGTGTTGCAGCTTATCAACATACATACATACATAGATAAACTAAAAGGATGTATAACCCATATCCTTGCCGCCACCACCATCATGTTATAGAGCACGGCTGCATTAAAACCCCTTAATTGGCACATTAGCCTTAATGCGATATGCGAAGAGAAATTGAGTCCCGCATCAAATGCAATTTAAACTCAGTTTATGATCAACCCCCTAATCTACTAGAGTGGTCCTTAACCTAATATATTTATTTATTAATAAATATATGTGGATTAATATTTATTCATCCACTTTCGTAAAAATAGGATGAGTAAAATGTAAGATTGGACGATCGGTTTGATACACTCAGAAAAAAGTATGCCACGGATTAAGTAAATATGTACTAAAACTGAGGAAAATTGAACTTCGTATAGCGCTAAGGCAAAAATTTCTCACATCAAGAACAAACTTTTCCTTGAAAATAAGACATGCTTTGAACTTGATCCCAGTTCAACTTTTCCTCAAAGCAAGTACAATTTACTCAAACTGAGGAACAATTTTACTCAAATCAAGTAATTTTATACTCAAACTGAAGAAAATATTCCGATTTTTTTCCGCAATCCAAGTAAATTGTTACTCAAACTAAGTAAATTTGTAGTGATGCCAAGTAAATTTATACTCAATCTGAGGAAAATTTTCGGAATTTGTTTCCTTAATTCAAGTAAATTTTTACTCAGCCTGACTACGACTATACTTGATAATTGAAATAATTTTTTTCGCTTCAGAGTATGCAACACTTATATGAAAAATGACAACATGGTATAGTTCTCAAACGTTTCATCTTACTTATACCATAAAGAGTTGAGATATTTCACCATGACTGCTGGGAGGCTAGGTAGGCGCTTTCGCAGTGATTGTTTAGAGTAATATTTGAAGTTCTTATGAAGAAAGTCTCGGCTAACGAACGAGAATTGCTTCTTAGACTACTATTCATGTATTTTTCTAAACAAACTGAAGTATTTTTTATAAGTTCATTTATACTTAAATGTATGAGGAACATGGCATAAATTTAATTACATTTATTTACTTTATTTGAAGTAATAAACACATTTTTAAGTAAAAACATCCTAACTGGATTTTTTCCATACAAAAAAATTCTGCATTATTTTCTTTCTTAAACGCTAGTAAATTTTCTTCCGCACAAGTATGAATATACTTAATTGTAAGAAGTTTTTACTAGATCCAAAAAAATGTTTTTAAGTAAATTTACTACACTATTTTGAGTATATGTACTATTTTTTCTGGCTTTGAAATAAGGAAAGTGTACTCATATCTATTTAATTTTCCTTCTCATAAGGAAATTTTACCTAATCTGGAGTAAAATTGTTAAACTAAATTGGAGTATGGATTTTACTCCTGAGTGTACGTGCGATCAGTCCCCAAGTATATATCTCAGATTTTGATTAAATTGACATTTCTGGAAAACGACCTAAAAGAAATGTGATCGCTTTTATATTCTCTTTTTTTTTGTTGACTAAAACAAGATGATGGAAATGGTGCCAAACTTTTCCAGATTTAGGAAAAAGCGCCCCTCTATTAGAAAGCAGCAGCACAAACAGTAGTTCCTATCGACGAAATAAGTATCGGTGTAAAATCTTGCTTGCTTGAAAAAAAAAAACAAATAAAAACGGCGTTAAGTTCGGCCGGGCCGAAATTTATATACCCTTCAGCATGGATTGCATTCCACAGAGGTCGTCGGTTTTCGTAGAAGTGCCGTAATATTACAGGAAAATATAAATTTTTTAATATAGCCAAACCAAAACAAATACAAATATTGAAAAAATAATTTTATAAATAAATATAATATTTAAATTATTTCAAACCATTATTTATTTCAAATCAAAAAATAAATTATATATATTATATTTATATTTCCAAAAAGCTTAAACACGATAAATATTGGTAGATAGCGGGTGCTACAGTTGCTTGTATTTCCATTCTATTTTAATTCCAAAAGTACAAATTTTGAAAATCCATTATCTCACGTACATAGTGCAAAATAACCTAACTTCATGATTCAATCAATTTTTGCCGCAAAGGAAAATTACGAATTTGAAAAAAAAAAAACTTTTTATTTTGCGTGTATATGCAGTCAGAGGAATGTATACACCGAATTCCACGATTTCAGCTGCACCCATTTGGTTGGTACCATTTTTACCCCCTTGACGTTTCTACGCAATTAGAATTTCATCATTCTAGCTGTAGTCTTTTAGTTGGTACTATTTTTATCCCTTGAAAGTACGAATTTCGAAAAATTCGTCTATTTTACGTGTCTACGCAGTCAGAGGAATGTATACTCTGAATTTCATGACTCTTACTGTGGTCATTTGATTGGTACTATTTTTATCCCCTTTTTTCGTTTTAAGCCAAAAAATTACGAATTTCGGAAAATCGGTTTATTTTCCGTGTCTACACAGTCAGAGGAATGTATACACCGAATTTCATTATTCTAGGTGTAGCCGTTTGGTTGGTACCATTTTTATCCCTCCGTACCCATTGTATCCCTTGAAAGTACGAATTTGGAAAAAAAACTTTTATTTTTCATGTCTACGTAGTCAAAGGAATGTAAACTCCGAATTTCATGACTCTAGCTGCGGTCATTTGGTTGGTACTATTTTTATCCCCTTTTTCTGTGTTGACCCCAAAAAGTACGAATTTTGGAAAATCAGTTTATTTTCCGTGTCTTCACAGTCAAAGGAATGTAAACTCCGAATTTCATGACTCTAGCTGCGGTCATTTGGTTGGTACTATTTTTATCCCCTTTTTCTATGTTGACCCCAAAAAGTACGATTTTCGGAAAATCGGTTTATTTTCCGTGTCTACACAGTCAGAGGAATGTATACTCTGAATTTCATGGCTCTAGCTGCGGTCTTTTGATTGGTACTATTTTTATCCCATTTTTTTAATTTTAACCCCAAAAAGTACAAATTTTGAAAAATCCGTGTATTTTACTTGTCTACGAAATCAGAAGAATGTATACACCGGATTTCATTATTCAAGGTACAGCAGTTTGGTTGGTACTATTTTTATCCCTCTATTCCCATTTTACCCCTTAAAAGTACGAATTTGGAAAAACTACTTTTATATTATGTATCTACTCAATTAGAGGAATGTACACACCGAATTTCGTGTTTCTAGCTGTTATCGTTTAATATGTACCATTTTTATCCCTTTTTTGCCCCATTTCACCCCCTACAAATAAGAATCACTTTATGGTGCACGTTTTTGCTATAAGAGGAATGCGCATACCAAATAGCAAGCAAATAGAAACAGACATATTCAAAAATACGCTAAAATATTAGGGATTATTATGGGTATTTTTAGTTCTTGTGAGGGAAAAATTTTTCCCTTTGGTCCGATTTCGCCCCGTTTCAATCCAAACCGATTTATGACTATAAGACGCATTTATGGAAAATTTGAACGTTCTAGCTCCTTTCGTTTAGATGCTAGCGTGCTTTCAACAGACGGACGGACGGACATGGCTATATCGTCTTAGAATTTTATGACGATCAAGAATATATATACTTTATAGGGTCTCAGGACGATATTTCAGGGTGTTACAAAAGGAATGACAAAGGAGTTGGAGGTGGAGGGTATAATAATAAACAATATATAACTTTATCAGGTACATATTCTAATATACATACTTACGTAAATGGTCATGTGCCACCTGCGGTTGTTATTATCCCAAATAATTCTATAATAATTCCAAGCGCTTCAGTCCGTTAAACTTGGTCTTTCCTTCGGAGTTATTGACTCATTCCATATATCCCATTTTCATGCACTGGAGGTCGCACAGTGGTATATTTGCATACGCGCTGCGACAAAAAAAAATCGAAGGAATCGGCGAAAATTCAAAAGAGAGCAATGATGCAAGTGCTCTCTTATGACAAAATATGAATCTATTCTGTTCTTCATTATCTATTCTACGAAAGAATAAATAATAAAGATCAGTCTAATGCAACATTTTGCTATATGTTGTAATAACGTAAAAAAAGTTTGGACGCAATTCGCACTGCTGTGCGTTTTTGTAAAGAATGCAAAAACTGACTTAAATTTTTGTCACGTCACGACACCTTCTTCTTTAGTAGCTAATATTTTAGGACAATACTGTTCAATTGTTTTCTTCCTTTTATTAATTATAGAGCTTCTTACAGTGACTGTTGTGCCTTTTATCGTCAATTAACACAACCAATTTGCAGTATTTTTAAAAGTACACTTTTAGGAGTACCTTATTGCATTTATAGATCTTATATACTTAAAGTATGCAAATAAACAAATTTTCCGAAATACTTGAACAGAAAACAATGAATAGTAATTTTGCAGAATTTTCCTTTTACAAAGATTAAGTAATATTAATATGTCAATATTTGTAAAAGTCAAGGCATTCGCCGGGATAGCGAAAAGTATCACTTCGCCATGATTCGCTCAATATTGCCTTCAAAGACGTCCAAAGTGTCCGATTTGTTCACATAAATCATTGACTTCAAGTACTGTTGTTAAAATAATATAGATAGGAAGAAAACATATCGATCACCATCATATCGAGCATATGGGTTTGTCAAGTTCTTCTTCTAGTCCAATAGGTACTACATCCATCTTATAAGGGTGATTTTTTAAAAGCTATAAGAAAGTTTTTCAAAAAAAACACATAAAATTCAGAAAAATGCATGAAATCTTTATTTGAATCGATAGTACGGTCCATATAATTTAATATTTGAAGATTATTTCATGCAAATGTTGACCTTGACTGCGCCTCAAATGGTCCATCCGCTTAGTCCAATTTTGGCATACTCTTTCCAACATTTCGGCCGGTATCTCACGAATAAATGCTTCAATGTTGTCTTCCAATGCGGGCTTGACTGTATAGACATGAGCTTTAACATAGCCCCACAAAAAATAGTCTAAAGGCGTTAAATCGCACGATCTAGGCGGCCAATTGACCGGTCCCGAACGTGAAATAAAATGTTCACCAAACTCGCCTCTCAATAAGTCCATTGTTGTGCGTGCTGTGTGGCATGTGGCTCCGTCTTGTTGAAACCACATGTCATGCAAGTAGGGTTTGGGGTTTCCCGGACTTTTTTCATTTCCCGGGAAAACGGGAATGAAAAATTTCATTCCCGGGAATCCCGGGAATTCCCGGGAAAAAGTAATTTATTTATAGGTATGTCCAATATGGTTTAAAATATCAACCTTTAATAACTGGTGTGTTTTTTTAATACTGTCAAAATATTTTACAAATTATTTTTCATTTTACAAATACTTTAAGATTATATACTTTTCAAGATTATATTCGGAACATATAAATTCATAATGGGTAATGTAAATTTATAATAGGAACATGTTAATTCATAATGAGATATAAAGGGTGATTTTTTAAGAGCTTGATAACTTTTTTTAAAAAAAAAACGCATAAAATTTGCAAAATCTCATCGGTTCTTTATTTGAAACGTTAGATTGGTCCATGACATTTACTTTTTGAAGATAATTTCATTTAAATGTTGACCGCGGCTGCGTCTTAGGTGGTCCATCCGCTTAGTCCAACTTTGGCATTTCCACGTTTTTGAGTAACAGAGACCCAATTGGTGCGAACGGCGACGAATCGAAAATTGGTGGTCATCATTAACACTGGCCGATACAGCTGCGATATTTTCTTCAGTTCGCACTCTACGTAAGCGTGTTGGTGGTTTAATGTCCAACAATGTAAATTTGGTGCGAAATTTAGTCACAATAGCCCGAATAGCCGCTTCAGTGGGTCGATTAAACTGACCATAAAATGGAAGCGCGCAATGAACTTTCTTAACAGAGCACCCATTTTGATAATAAAATTCAATAATTTGCAAGCGTTGTTCGTTTGTAAGACGATTCATGATGAAATGTCAAAGCATACTGAGCATCTTTCTCTTTGACACCATGTCTGAAATCCCACGTGATCTGTCAAATACTAATGCATGAAAATCCTAACCTCAAAAAAATCACTCTTTATAAATCATAATTCATTGAGAACAATTAATTCATAATAGGAGCATACCATTTCATAATGAAATATACAAGTTTGTAATCGGAAAATCCAAATTCATAATCAGAAAATACGTTTTCATATTCAGAAAATATGAATTCATAATGAGAAAATATAAAATCATATTGAGAAAATGTAAATTTATAATGAGAACATTGATAAAATATGTGTTTCTACGAAAATATCCATAGAAAAACGTACATACATAGCTTCAATTATAAATTTTACAGTTCCTGATTATGAATTTATATTTTATGAGTATATATTCCTGAATAAGAATTTATATTTTCTCATTATCAATTTGGATTTTCTCATTTTGTATTTATATATCTCATTACACTAGTCAACAGTCAAAATGTACTCGGGATGCGATAATTTTTTTCTGTGTAGATAACCTTGACATGAGCTCGAACAACGCAATAAAATTTTTTTTTTCGTTTGGTTTTTTTTTATTTTTTTTTTTTAAATTTTAAAATTTTTTTTGGTTAATTTGTTTCGTCCGGCATAACTCGGGAACCACTAGCCCGATTTAATTGAATTAAATTTTAAAAAATTTAAAATTACAATTCCCTTAATCTGTTCATATATTGTTTTCCTATACAAGCAACAGTTTCCAAGTTAAAAATGAATATATAAAGGAAAAAACTTATTTTTTGCCTAAAGATTTAAATTTTTTTTTTTTTAAATCCCTAAAAAATCCAAAATGAAAAAAAATGTCAAATCTTATTACTTTTACGTAAAGTCACATAACCTATGAGCAAAATGAGACAAAGATCATGAAAATCGATGCACGCGTTTCGCTTTTATTCGCAATTGAGTAAAGGTATGAATTTCAAAAATTTGCTCGACATATGCACAACTTTGTCTATGGTAAGGTTTTTCTTTTTTTTTTTTTGATTCTCAGAATTAACAAAACGGAATAAACAAAGGGTTATTTAATTTTTATGATTGCGTAAGCAAAGTAATAAACGCTAATAAATGTGCGTGAACAATTAAAAGGAAAAAAGGAAAGGGGACTTTTTTAATTATTTGGGTTTTCCGTTGGCTACCTGTATGATTTTTTTACAGAAATGCAACCCACATTTAAGGGTGGTCATTATTCGGAAAATTTAAGACTCACACATGGTGAAACAGGTATGTAGCCACCGTAAAAAAATATACACCCATTTATAAGTACCTGTCAGTAAAATACTAAACAATACACAGTATAAATAGGTCTTCATTGATCGATTTTACTCATTCAACAAGTGTCGACGAACGCGATAGTTAAAATGAGCAAACGTTCGCGAGGATTTGAATGCAATACCAATCCAAGTATTTTTTGTTACATGTGCGGAGAATACGTTTCTGAAAAAAACAAGCGTTGTTTTTCACCTAAATTGAGAGATTCATTTGAAGAGAGCTTCAATTTAAAGGTCTCAAACATAGATGAGCGGTGGACACCAAGTGCTCTATGTCCAAGGTGCTACGTACAGCTAGCTGACTCAAGGTAAGTGTAGATTACGAAATTCAAGAACATATATAACTTATTAAAACAGGCGTGGGAAAAAATATACGATGGACTTACGCTGCTGTTTCAACAGTGAATTTTCCAGTGCCATTTTCCGAAGAACCAGTGGACCCGCAACCGTCCGTTTCAAGATGGGCATCTAATAATGAGGCGATACATCCAACATCAGATCCGGAGACAGTAGAAACCACATCAGAATGCGAGTCAACATATACATTGCATGGAGGTCAACGCTTATGTTCCCAAGCAGAACTGAACGATTGGGTTAGAGAATTGAAACTCTCCAAGGAAGATGCAGAGTTGCATGCATCGCGCATGCAACAGTTCGGTTTCTTGGCTCCTGGTGTGGTGACAACAATCTACAGGAAGCGTCATGAACCATACGCAAGGTACTACACAAAAAAAGACAACATCTGTTTTTGTAAAGACATTCCCGGATTATTTGGTGAACTCGGGTACTCTTACGATCCAGGAGAGTGGCGTCTTTTCATCGACAGCAACAAGCAGAGCCTTAAAGCAATTTTACTGCACAACGGCAACGAGAAACCTTCGATTCCAATTGCTCATGCCGTTGACACCAAGGAAACATACGAACTTATGGACAATCTACTAAAGTGCCTTAACTATGAGAGGCACGATTGGAAAGTTTGTGCCGACCTTAAGGTTATCGGTATCCTTTGTGGATTACAAGGTGGATTCAAAAAGTACTGTTGTTTTCTCTGCCTTTGGGACAGCCGCGATCGTCAACATCATTACACCAGGAGGAGTTGGACAGAAAGAGTTAACTTCATCCCCGGCAGCGACAACGTGAAATATACACCACTCATAAAGAAGGAAAATGTTTTTCTCCCACCTCTTCACATAAAGCTCGGACTCATAAAAAACTTCGTGAAAGCTATCAACAAAGATGGCGAAGCGTTCGCCTATTTAAAAACCATTTTTCCTCACCTTTCATCGGCAAAGATTAAGGAAGGCGTTTTCGACGGTCCGCAAATTAAAAAGTTGTTGCAAGACCAACAGTTTGAGCACATTTTATCACCAAATGAAGCTGCAGCTTGGAACTCATTTCGGCAAATTGTTTCCGGATTTCTTGGAAACAACAAAAGCTCAAATTACAGAGAGATCGTCGAACAACTACTCCAAAATTATAAAAAAATTAGAGCAAATATGTCGCTTAAGATACATTTTCTACACTCGCACTTGGACTTCTTTCCGGACAACCTGGGCGATGTGAGTGACGAGCATGGTGAGCGTTTTCATCAGCAAATCAAAGAAATTGAGCACCGATACCAAGGATTTTGGAACGAAGCTATGATGGGGGACTATATCTGGTTCCTGATAAGAGAAACAGACCCACAACAATATAAAAGAAAGACAAAAGCACATAATTATTTTTAATTTGAAGGTTTTTATTTTTGTGTTTAGATATTTTTTTTTAACTTTTTTATAATTAATTAATGTTGATATCCTTAGGATAATTTCTTGTACATATATCGAATTGTTTTTTAATTTAAAGTCATATATTTTTGTCACCCAACAAATTTTAATTTTTTTTGTAATAAAAAAGAAAAAACCTTACCATAGACAAAGTTGTGCATATGTCGAGCAAATTTTTGAAATTCATACCTTTACTCAATTGCGAATAAAAGCGAAACGCGTGCATCGATTTTCATGATCTTTGTCTCATTTTGCTCATAGGTTATGTGACTTTACGTAAAAGTAATAAGATTTGACATTTTTTTTCATTTTGGATTTTTTATGGATTTAAAAAAAAAAAAAATTAAATCTTTAGGCAAAAAATAAGTTTTTTCCTTTATATATTCATTTTTAACTTGGAAACTGTTGCTTGTATAGGAAAACAA
Organism: Polietes domitor; assembly: GCA_947397865.1. Classification (NCBI taxonomy): domain Eukaryota; kingdom Metazoa; phylum Arthropoda; class Insecta; order Diptera; family Muscidae; genus Polietes; species Polietes domitor. The sequence continues at coordinate 106,860,652 of OX377622.1, forward strand.
TATATGAACAGATTAAGGGAATTGTAATTTTAAATTTTTTAAAATTTAATTCAATTAAATCGGGCTAGTGGTTCCCGAGTTATGCCGGACGAAACAAATTAACCAAAAAAAATTTTTTTAAATTTTTGAAATTCATACCTTTACTCAATTGCGAATAAAAGCGAAACGCGTGCATCGATTTTCATGATCTTTGTCTCATTTTGCTCATAGGTTATGTGACTTTACGTAAAAGTAATAACATTTGACATTTTTTTTCATTTTGGATTTTTTATGGATCTTAAAAAAAAAATTAAATCTTTAGGCAAAAAATAAGTTTTTTCCTTTATATATTCATTTTTAACTTGGAAACTGTTGCTTGTATAGGAAAACAATATATGAACAGATTAAGGGAATTGTAATTTTAAATTTTTTAAAATTTAATTCAATTAAATCGGGCTAGTGGTTCCCGAGTTATGCCGGACGAAACAAATTAACCAAAAAAAAATTTTTAAAATTTAAAAAAAAAAATAAAACAAAAACCAAACGAAAAAAAAAAATTTTATTGCGTTTTTCGAGCTCATGTCAAGGTTATCTACACAGAAAAAATTATCGCTTCCGGAGTACATGAAATTTTTTTCATTTTGTTGAGTAGTGTTATCAATTTGTATGTTCTTATTATGATTTTATATTTCTCAATATGAATTTACATTTCCTGTTATGAATTTACATTTCTCATCATGAACTTACATATTCTGATTATAAATTACATTTTCTCATTATAAACTTGAAAAGGTGTAGACTAATCGTCAGAATTGGACATTGATATCGCAGATAAAAGTGACTGACACCTACACTAGATTCAAAATTGAAAACGATTAAGGAAACAAATAACTCATATGACGGAGAATGTTATGACACATTTAATTTAGAATATTCATTCGTCTGGAGACAAAAATATTTTATAGAAACAGGGGGGAATATTCTAAACTGTAAAATCAATAGAAACTTAAAAAATTAATATTAATTTAATAAATTAAAAAAAATAAAAATATTGAAATAGTCCAGTCATTAATTCCTACAAATGGCCATTGAAATACACCGTAGCATATATTTATATTCCTATTAGATTTCTCTTGAAAGTTTCCAGGCGAACAAATTTTATTGTATTCATATTTTTAGACCATTTCTTTCTGGCTATATGTGTAAAGTAAATTGTTCTTGAAGAATATGTTCATCTCGATTCTTCTAGGAAAACAAGAAAATTTACATTATGTAAGCCATTGTATTGTCAGCATGATATTTTTATTTCACAATAAAGATCCTGCAAATAGCCTCACAAAAATTTGTTATTCCCCTAGCTGGGTTTCGCATAAAATGGCTATTTAGCGAATTTAAAAAGTTTTGTTTGTAGTAATATAATATAAACAAATACTCATTATTGTCAGTAATGTAAATACATATATGAATTTGAAATACATCTAAAAATTCCAATTTATATAGTAACATTAAATTATTGATCAACATAACAAATAAATTATTTTTTTTTAATATTTCCCGTATTCCCGGGAAATTGGAAAAATTTTCCCGGGAATTCCCGTCCAGATTTTTCCGGGAATTCCCGGGAAAAACGATTCGGGAATTCCCGGACCCCAAACCCTACATGCAAGTCAAGCTTTTGCATTTTGGGCAAAAAAAAGATGGATATCATCTCACGGTAGCGCTCACCATTCACAGTTACGTTACGATGCGCATCATCTTTGAAGAAGTACGGTCCAATGATGCCACCAGGCCATAAGCCGCACCAAACTGTGACTTTTCTGGATGCATTGGTAGCTCTTGCAATGCTTCTGGCTGATATTCACTCCAAAATCGACAATTCTGCCTCTTTACGTACCCATTGAGCCAAAAATGAGCTTCGTCGCAGAACACAATTTTTCGGTAAAAAGTGGATCTTCGGCCAACTTTCCAAGAGCCCATTCACCAAAAATTTTACGTTGCGGTAGGTCCTTCGGCTTCAATTCTTGCACCAGCTGTATTTTGAAAGGCATCACACCTTAAATCCTTCCGCAAAATTGTCCACGTTGTTGAGTAACAGAGGCCCAATTGCTGCGAACGGCGACGAATCGATAATTGATGGTCATCATTAACACTGGCCGATACAGCTGCAGCAGCGATATTTTCTTCAGTTCGCACTTTACGTAAGCGTGTTGGTGGTTTAATGTCCAACAATGTAAATTTGGTACGAAATTTAGTCACAATAGCCCGAATAGCCGCTTCAGTGGGTCGATTAAACTGACCATTAAATGGAAGAATCGCGCGATGAACTTTCTTAACAGAGCACGCATTTTGATGATAAAATTCAATAATTTGCAAGCGCTGTTAGTTTGTAAGACGATTCATGGTTAAATTATAGACTAAGCTGCAGATGTTTGACAGTGAAACAAAACACGAAACGTGCGTCAACTGTTTAAACCAATAAACGCTAAAAATTAGAATCCGTTTTGACAACGGATTCCAATAGTGGGGGTAAAGAAAGAATATCAGCGTTTTGAAAGTTTACGTATTTTTGCTCATTTTAGAGCGAGTTGAATATTCCCCCTTTGCACATTTTTATGATGAATCGGCATAGGAAACTTTATGATCTTTACATTTTAAGTATAGGATGTGTTCAGAAATATTACTCAAAATACTACGAGGAATATTTTTGTGGACCCCTATGATGAGGAGCTAGAGGGTTATCCTCATCATAGGGGTCTTTTTGGTCCCTTTTGTGTAAAAGAGTAAAAAGCCACCCTAAAACAGAGTTTTAACGTGTCAAAATGTTCTACAAAAATATTTGCCGTCAAATTCTACTATAAGTCTCCAGCAAAAAGTCAAAATTTAAAATCATTTTAGGGTTAACTTCCAAAGGATACAATTTTTCAAAAATTATTTAAAATTTATTTTTAAAAATTGTTGTAAATGCTGACTTAATGAAGATTGAAGCATATCATTTGATGTATTTTTCATAGATATTCTTTTCTTTAGTTTGACATTTCTACCGTTATCATAGGGTGTGAGTAAGTATTCAAAATAATTTTTGAAAAATTGTAACCTTTGGAACCTTGTGGTCCTGTAAAAGGCCAACAGAATGACGAAATGAAAATCTAAAAACACGAATAAACTGCGACAACGAAGAGGAAGAAGATGAAGTAGAGACATTCGAACACTTCTTAAGCGACACAGGGTCTGGGGAAGCAATTACTACACGGCATTGACGAGATATCGGAGATTGATATTGGAGTTCTAATCAAATATCTCAATCTTTCAAACTGGATATATCAGACTTTTCCGAGTGCTGTGGTCCATTCGAAACTGTGTTGTAAGGCCATAGTTGACGCTCCCATGAAGGAGAGCGGTCACGTAAACCTACCTAAACACCCGTTAAAATTGTTTCTCGGATGGTATAGACGTCCAACTCTCTAGAAGTTGTTACAATCTAGTTACTAGTTTTTTGATCCGGGGACACCCGAGGCAGCTTGAGGTTAACTACTCAATAGCATGTTTCGTGCCGCGACGAAGTGTATCAGCCTCATTCCTCAAGGCCAGGACTGCGGTCGTATGTGTCCTATGGGTCCTTATACTGCTCATGAACACAGTACCTCTCCACTGCACTTCACCGCCTTTAGCATCCATTTCCTCCGGCATTTTTTTCACTTTTTTTTTCACCGGAAATAAGACCGCCAGAAACGACAAAAAGAGAGAGAGAGAGACAGTCAATTGACAGTCTAAGTAAATGATTGAACGTTTTTGCAAGTGTTTTTTCGAGGACGAAAGGACGAACGAAGAGGAAAAAAAGGATTCCTCGCATTAGATGGGAATGGAGGAAAAAAGAATGACATTACAGCAGACAGCGGAAAAATTGGGATTATTCACTTAAAAGCATAGATATTAGTGGTGACACAATTACCAAAAGGGAAAAGGAAGTCAAAGATGGAGGGAAAATGTGCAGGAAAAATGAATATGAAACACTTAAGAAAAAAACAAAGTACTTCGGGCAACTCATTAGGGCTTTTGTTTTGAAATCTTGACAATAAAAAGGAAACCTTCTAACTTCGTTAAGACCTTTTGTTTTTACCCTATGATCCTTATAGGATCCAAAGGAAATAATAATAAGAATATGAAACCATTGCTTATATTATTTATTTATATTTTATTAAAAATCTTTATTTAAACAAACTTTGCGTTTCATATAATACTTCAAGTGGCTCCTTCCCTCCCCTCCTTTCCTACCTTCCTTTATAACATATTGACATTGCTTAGTATTTGCGTCGCTGTGGCATTCTCCCCCACACCTTGACCCTGGGACGAGCATTGCAATTCAAAGAATTCCGGCAAATCTGCCTCCTTTTCAAAGGCCCCCGTACGATTGGCGCTCAAATACAAATCCATGCGATCATAAATCACTCCCGTGGGATTGAGAGCCAAAAACCAGTCGATCGATTCGCGATCCTTGAGATCTCCGCCCCAGAGGAAGATCTTCTTTTGCTGCTGCAAAGCCACCTCCACCCAGTCGGGGTTGCTCTTGATGAACACAGCGTTCGGCACTATGCCGGCCAAATCGAAAGCCTGGGCATTATTGACGGAATCGTAGATGGTATTGGAGCGGGGATCCATGAAGTTTGCCTGCTTGCTGGAGGACAAAAACATCACCGGATACATGTTCTGTTTGTAGCGGATCATCGAGCAGATGTCGGCATCGAAACTGGTGAAGAACGAGAGGCGGCCACAGCCATGACGCAGCATCACCTGCAGAATGCGATCGATGTAGACATTCTTGTCTATCGTCTGGATACTCTCCCACACCCCGTTACTCTTGAGCTGGGGCCATTTAATCTCGATATCGAAGCCCACTGATTTGTTGACCTTGGTCAGGAAGTCCTCGAATGTGGGGAAGAGGCGATGGTTCTCGTCCTTGACCGAGTTGTGCGAGGCATATTCCACAATCTTGGTGCCCACCACCTGATAGGTGGTCAAATCCTTGAGCTGATCATAGGTGACATCCTTGATCAGCACCTCGATGAGGTCATCTTTGCTGGTGGGAGTCTTCGACTCAATGCACACGTACACGACAAAGTCATGGAATATGATGGGCACCAAGTCCTTGGTCAGCTGCACATCGAATTCCACAATATCGGCGCCCAACTCACCCGAGGCCACCATGGAGGCCACAGTGTTCTCTACGATGGGTGCAGCATTGGTGGTCTCTTTGAAGGATTTGCCCAAACCGCGGTGGCCGGCTTCGAGGCGCGTCCAATTTGCACGCCAATATTCCGAGAACGAAGTGCGGAAGTCCACCACCGAGCCATTGGCCAAGGGATTTAAAACCACATATTCCAGCCTCAACGAACCGATGGTGTTCATCCAGGTGGGCGACAGCAAAGCCATCACAAACTCACCATCCGTGCCCTTCAAGGCCTCGGGTTGGACATACTGATAGCCGACCAAATGCACCAAATCGTTGGGAGTATCCTCCACGTACAGCTGGAACAGATAGGCCACACTCCGCAGATCACTGACCGTGGTGTGATACATAATGATGTCGTCCGTCTCATAGGGGACACCATACTCGGGTTGGGTCTTCAGAGCACTATTGCCATATTCCATGCGCACGTATTCACTAAAGGCCCGGGCGGAGGGTGAGATGGGCGTACGCCAGCTGGGATCGACGGGTGTCACTTTCAATCTCAACCTTTGCTGGGGACCAGCCAGGGGATCCGTTAACGTTAAGGGATTGCGGAAGAGTTTAAATTGCACAATATGGCCGGAATGCAGCCAGCCACGTTGGGTTTCTTTGCTGAAGGTATCCTCGAGATCCAGCGGAATGGTGGAGACCAGAGCAGAGCGCGCCTGCAGCGAGGACTCCCAGCGTCTGATTTGCAAATGGCCACTTGGTTTATCCTGGGCAGCTATGAAGTAGCGATAGCTGAAGGAACCATTGACCGGCAGCTGGAGGACAGCCTCCCATTTGCCATAAACGTCCGTTTGGTTCATCATAACGGCGCGATCGGCCTTCCAGTAACCCAACGGTTCTATGTCTCCGACCACAGCCAACTTTTCGAACTCCTGCAATTGTTCGCCCAGCAGGCTGAGCGTGAAACGCACCTCCACCAACGAGGTGCGTTTCAGGGGTAGAAAACGCCGGGCCGAATAGTACTTCTCATAGTAGGAGGTGTCGCACTGGGTGGCCGTGGGCAGGGTGGCCAAAATACTGAAAACGCCCCACGAGGCCAGCAGCAGTTTCAAAGGGAACATTTTGCCCGTGGCCAGATTCAACATGTTGATGGCCGCTTAAACGTTAAGAAATGACTGAATTGTTAGACCAATTCCCAACGACTATCAACAAGCACACGATGGCGGGGCACAATTTCTTATCACTTGTTGAGGTTATCGAAAAATAATATTTGATCGTTCAAACGATTTCCCCCGTCTTAAGATTTATGGCGAACACTTGACGCTTTAGCCAATAATCAAACAATTCAGGGCAATTAATTGGGTGTTGTTTTTGCTTCTCTCTTGGTAAAGTTCAATAATTGTTGTTGTTTTTCTATTTTAAATTTTAAACGTTGGATTTTTTAATTTAGGTTTGATTGTTTTATTATTTTTCTCTCTCCCTTTTGTTTGCCTTAAAACACTTTCATTGTCCTGCTGTTTTTTTTTTTAATTATGGCCAGGACCGTGTTTTTTTCGCCCGTTTGTCTCTCGCCCGATTTTCAATTTGTGTTATTTGTTTATCCGGGTTTTGTGTGTTCGGCTGTTGCCGTTGCTGTTGTTGTCTTTTTTTAACCGTTTCGCTGCTTTATTTATCTAATACTAATTTCAAAACTTTTTCGAATTCACTCAAGAGCAGAATTTTCAATTTTTTGTGTTGACATTTCTGTGTGGGTGTGCGAGTGTATCCGTGTAAAATACAAAAAAAAAAACAATGAAAACAGCAGAGATCCGAAAAACAGCGAACAACATCAAAATCAAAGTCATTGTCGTTTATTTGTGACAATTTTATATTATTGCATAAATCACACACGCGTACACTGAGAGAAAACAGAAACAAACAAATTTGAGCTACACTTACAAACTGGGCAAGTACAAACCATTCACAAAGCAAATGGTCAAGTCCGTATGAATCATCTTTGAACTGAACTTAGAATCACATTTGTAATTCTCACAATTCCCAAAATGGGGAAACATAAATCCCAAAAATGAGATTTTTTTAGAAAAATTAGTGCCATGCCTTAATTTCGATTGTGCATCAGAAAAAATATTAATTAATATTAATTCCCAAAACGGGGAAAATAATTCCCAAAATGGTAGGTGTCTTTTTTTAGAAAAATAACCGCTAATCGATAATTTCGATCGTGCATCAGAAAAAATATTAATAAATATTAATTCCCAAAACGGGGAAACATAATTCCCAAAAATGTGATTTTTTTAGAAAAATTAGTGCCATACCTTAATTTCGATTGTGCATCAGAAAAAATATTAATTAATATTAATTCCCAAAACGGGGAAAATAATTCCCAAAATGGTTGGTCTCTTTTTTTAGAAAAATTACTGCCACACCTTAATTTCGATCGTGTATCAGAAAAATATGAATAAATATTAATTTCAATCGTGTATCAGAACAATGGGGAAAATAAATCCCAAAAATGTGATTTTTTTAGAAAAATAACCGCTAATCGTTAAATTCGATCGTACATCAGAAAAAATATTAATAAATATTAATTCCCAAAACGGGGAATATAATTCCCAAAAATTTGATTTTTTTAGAAAAATTTATGTCATACCTTAATTTCGACTGTGCATCAGAAAAAATATTAATTAATATCAATTCCCAAAACGGGGAAAATAATTCTCAAAATGGTTGGTGTCTTTTTTTTAGAAAAATTACTGCCACACCTTAATTTCGATCGTGTATCAGAAAAAAATATGAATAAATATTAATTTCAATCGTGTATCAGAACAAAATATTAATTCCCAAAATGGGGAAAATAAATCCCAAAAATGTGATTTTTTTAGAATTTCGATCATGTATCTGAAATAATATTAATTAAAATAAAATTAATAAGTAGGTCCTCTACAAAATTATCTATCACATTTGTGAATCTCACAATTCCCAAAATGGGGAAAATAAAACCCACAAATATGATTTTTTCAAATTACTGACATACCTCAATTTCGATTATGTATCAGTAAAATATTAATTATATTATTTCCCAAAACGGGGAATATAAATCCCAAAAAATGTGACTTTTTTTAGAAAAATTACTGCCATACCTAAATTTTGATTGTGTTACAGAAAATAAAATATTAATAAATATTTATTCCCAAAACGGGGAAAATAAATCCCAAAAATTTTATTATTTTGAAAAATATCCGTACATAAAATTTAGTTTTTTTTAGAAAATATATTAATAATGACCAAGGCGAGAAAATAAATCCCAAAATATGTGATTTTTTTACAAAAAATACTGCCTCACCGTAATTTCGATCGTGTATTAATTAATATTAATTCCCAAAACGGGGAAAATAAATCCCAAAAGTTTGATTTTTTAGAAAAATTACTACCAAAAATGTGTTTACTACCATACAATATTAATTTATGTAGCAGAAAAAAAATATTTATTCCCAAAACTGGGAAAATAAATCCCAATAATTTCTTTTTTAGAATTTTCGAAAAAATTATTCCCAAAACGGAGAAAAAAAAATACCGAAAATGTGATTTTTTAAGCAAATTACTGCCATACCTTAATTTCGATCTGTATCAGAAAATAATATTAATTCCCAAAACGGGAAAAATAAATCCCAAAAATTTGATTTTAATTTCGACCGATGATCAGAGGACAAAAAATCATTTTTGGCAGCTAAGTTCGTAGATAAAATTAAATTTTTACTTTTTTTTATGAAAATTGGTCATATTCTAGTGATGCGGCTGAGCGGCTCTGCGAACAAATGCCCAATCCAAAAGGACCCCAATTCAAAAGGGCCCAATACCAATGAATTAATGTCCCTTCATTAAGTGTAAGTTAGTCTAAGACAAGTATCAAAATTTATATTTAAAGTGTTTTCAAGGGTCTTAAATTTCAGAAAAAAATTGTAACAAAAATGAAGCACAAGAAAAACATATTTTTTAGGGGTGTTTTTAGGAGCGTTTAGACCGTCTGTGAAGTCTGATCTAGGAACGAACTATTTTGCAAAACATCATTAAACAAATCAAACTTTATTTTCGTATTGTGTCTGGATATTGTTTTTCCATTTGTATGGACCGCGACCCAGCCTAATATCCATATGCCAGTCCATCTGCCCAGCTGCCAGTCTAACCGGCTCCGCATCTGTTCAACTGTCCTTCGTCCTTAGGTTCTGCTGTCCATCTGACATACATCTATCCGTCCGCCCATAAATTCATCTTTCATACTGCCCATCTGTCCACATATCTAAACAAATCATGAAATTTAGTATAAACTAGTTCACCAGATACACACTAGGTTTAAAGGTTATAGAAATAAATAATATAATGTTTGATTTTATAAAAAACATGAAATTTTAATTTTACTCGTTTTTTGTATGTGGAGAGTCCCATACGAATGTAGTGTACAAAAAATGTTCGCCATAATATGGCGAAGGTTACAAAATGAGACACGAAAGAAACGTGATGATTTTTAAAAACGAATCTGACCTTAAAAATTATGTTACATTACATCAAATTCGTGCCTAACGTTGAAAAGTTAATAAATAAAAAATCATCACGTTTCATATATTGGTCAAAACATGTAAAACTGAAAACTTATTGTTTGCTCCCGATATCAACAAAGCTTACCTACGCTAGAGCACAAACTAGTGTCTAACAATGTGGTGAGGGGAAAACAAGACAAAAGATTGAACACTAAGGCAGATTTTCTTTGTTTATTTTCTTTTCGTCTTAAAATCGTTACCCTAATATAAAACAAGTAAGGAAGGTTAAAGTCGGGCGTGGCCGACTATATGATAGCCTACACCTAGTCAATATACCTTGTGGTGTAGGGTATAAGAAGGTCTTTACATTTGAACCTGTTATATATTACTACAAATTTCATACTTCTATCTGTATTTGTAAAAAAATTGAACACAAACTTTGAATGAGAGCTATATATAAATCTGAACCGATCTGACACATTTTTAGCATAGGTTTTCTGAAATACAAGACGCTTTCCCAAATTTGATGGAAATCTGTTAAATATGTGGTTTTCTAGAGCGGCAAGAATTAGATCGGGGTCATTTATATGGGAGCTATATATAAATCTGAACCGATTTGACCCACTTTCGCCATGGATGTTTGTAGTTGAAATATGAGCTGGTTTGCCAAATTTTGAGCACATTATGTGGTTTATAGAGCAGAAATAATCATCTCGTGGGAGACATTTGTGTGTGAGCTATATATTTATCTAAATCGATCTTTCCTATTTTTACCAGAGTTGTTTCTAGTTAAAATATAAGTTGTTTTGCTAAATTTGAAGAAAATATGTTAAAATATGTGGTTTCTAGAGCGGAAATAATCAAATCGGGGGAGACATTTGTGTGGGAGATATATATAAATCTGAACCGATATGATCCACTTTCGGCATAGATGTTTATAGTTGAAATATAAATTGTTTTGCTAAATTTGAAAAAATATGTTAAAATATGTGGTTTCTAGAGCGGAAAAAGTCAAATTGGGAGCGAAATTCGTATGGGAGATATATATAAATCTGAACCGATCTGGCCCATTTTTACCAGAGTTGTTTATAGTTAAAATAGAAGTTGTTTTGCTAAATTTGAAGAAAATCTGTTGAAATATGTGGTTTCTAAAGCGGAAAAAGTAAAATCGGGAGCAAAATTTGTATGGGAGCTATATCTAAATCTGAGCCGATTTTCTTCAAATCCCATTATCCCATAAAACTTCATTATGCAAAGTTTCTTTTAGTTTTAACCACAATTGCGACCTGGACTTTGATTACGAGAATAGATGAACAGACGGACGGACGGACATTGCTAAATCGACTCAAAAAGTAATTCTAAGTCGATCGCTATACTTAACAATGGGTCTATACCGCTTCCTTTTGGGTGTTACAAACACATGCACAAAGACATTATACCCTGTGGTGTAGGGTATAAATACCTAACTTATATTTTTTGCAAATCGAATTTTTTGGTTATTTTAAGTTCGGTCATAATTAACAAAAAAAAATCGATGTCTCAAAAAGACCCTACAAAGACCTTGAAGAGCCTATGAAGTATATCGAGGGCTCATATTCAAAAGTCGCTATGAACCATTTTCTCGAAAATAAGTTTTTGATGCCAAACTATTCTCAGATTTGGATGTCATTTGTCATATAAATTTGGAAAAAAATCTAAAGCTATTTTTTCCAAATTTTTAATAGCATTTCGATTTCTAAGTTATCAGGCTCAAATAGGATAAATAGTGGCTGTAAAGTCAAAGCTTGTGAAAAGTATCTTTAGAAAAACACGCGTAACTTTTTGCCATATTGAGAATACCAAAATATTTGTTGGCATGTGATTACTGACTTCGTGGGGAATATTTGTGTATGAAAAGTTTCAGAATTATGAATGAAGAAAGTTAAAATATAAGCAATTGAAACCGCGAATTTTGGATTTTTCAAAAATTTTGCAATTTTCAAAATTTTTGCGACTGACTAGATATATGTATATTACAAGCGACATTGGTCCTTAATATACAAACCAAAATTCAGTCGGATCCGTTTTCTAGATCGCGAGAAAATCAAAAAAGTCATGCATGAAAATCATTTCAGCAATATTTCCCGCGAAAATGAAAATTTAAAAAAATCCAATTTGTATTTTTTGTTTACCGCGCCCTACCGCAATATCCACTTTTTGTAAACATTTTCGAAAAAGGGATAAAAATGGTACCAACCTGACGGATGAAGCTGGAATCTTTAAATTTGCTGTATACATCCCAGAAAATGCGTTTTCTACACAACATTGCCAACATTTCATTAAAAACGATAACGAGTTTACAATCAATCTTATTTATATATTTGAGCATTAATGGCTATATTCTTATTTCAACATTCATAGTGCTCAGTTTATAAACATGCAAAAGTGGCTATGAACCATAAAACCGCGAATAATTGGAAATTTCGAAAACTTTTTAATCGTAGCAATTAGTAATTCTCTTTAGATTAAACTGTAGAAGAATGAATAATAATTACTCTTAAAATTAAGGAGAAAATCAGTTTTTTTCGTCCTTCTGAAAAGTTATGTTTTTGTTCATAAAATTCTAAGACGGTCTAGCCATGTCCGTTCGTATATCTGATGAAAGCACTTTAGCATCTAAACGAAAGGAGCTAGGATTCTAAATTTTCCAAGAATACGTTTAATAGTTATAGATCGGCTGGGATTGAAAATGGACGAAATCGGTCCAGAAGGAAATTTTTTCCATAACAAGGACAGAAAATTCCCCATAATATTTTGAATATTTAAACATGTTTTTCAAATATGTCTACTTATATTTACTTGATATTTGGTATACACATTCCTCTTATAGCGTAGATGTGCGCCATAAAAATATTCTTATTTGAGGGCAAAAAGGGATAAAAATGATACCTATCGGATGACAACAGCTAGAAACACGAAATTCGCGGTGCACATTCTTATATTTTTTCAAATTTGTACGTTTAAGGCGTTTGAAATGGGAATAGATAAAAATGGTACCAACAAAACGAATTCAGCTACAATAATGACAATCGGTGTATACATCCCTCTAATAGCACGTACACGTAAAATAAAGTGATTTTCAAAATTCGTACTTTTAAGGGGGAAATGTGAAAAACGGATAAAATTGGAACCGACCAAATGGCTGCAGCTAGAATAACAAAATTCGGTCTGTACGTTCCTGTGACAGTATACAAGTGCAAAATCAAGGAATTTTTTACTCTTATTTCGAAACGGTGAGAAAAGTTATAAAATTGGTTCCAATTGAACAGCTGCAGCTAGAAATATGAAAATCGGTGTATATTTCGCTCAGGTTGTGTAGATTTTAAATATAATGCGATCTTTACTCGTACTCGTACTTTTTAGGGCTAATAGGGTTAAAATTCGTGCCGACTGAATGGCAGCAGATAGATAACACAGTGCTAGAAAAATAATGAAGTAGAAAACTCTGGGAAGTGATATTATTTTTCTTGTAACTAGTGTCGAGTAGAACAACTATCTGTATTTGAAATTGTATTTCTTGAGTTACGGGTAAAAAACCGGATTTTCGTGCATTTGCACACTTATAAGCCTGTAACTTAGTTGGTTGTCAAACGATTTTCACTTTCACATCGGATTTGAAAAGAAGAAGCCAGGAACTTTCGATAGTTATATAGCTTATTTAAGAAAACTTAAAACCTGTGTGCTTTTGAAAATCTTTGAAATCTGCGTGCTTTTTTCCAGGAAACACATTTTTTAAAAAAATTTGTTTGGAAACCGTATCACTTGTGAATATTTTTATATAACACATTTAGTTGGCAGTAAAACGCCGCTCTGTTTTTAAAAAATCTGTCAGTAATTGACTGAGTTATTGAAGTTTTCGCTAAAACAAAATTGTTGCAAAAATACAAGTTTTGGTCATTCCAGTTCAAATCTCTCATAATTTTACGAATTGAAGTCCAATAAAAATACTTAAAATTCATCAAAGCAGATAAAAGTCGAAAAAAGCGACAATTTTAATAAAAATCCCTAATTTTGGAACACATTTTCCCCACATTGGGAATTCGGGTATTTTTTTGAAAAAAAAATCTGGTAAAAATCAAGGACTATCAAGCAATAAAAAACATAATTGTAGACACGGCCTCTAAGTGGGTCTGATCTTTAAATTAATTAATTAATTTTATTTCAAAATTATAATCACAATTTATTTAACAAATATCGCTATCAGCGTGAAGTCGACAGCCTCTATTGTGCCGGTAATACTGCAGAATGCAATACATGGTGAAGGGATTACTTGTTTATATTAGGGTACCGATATCCCAATATAATTGCAGATTCATTTTAGCGGCCATGGCTTACTTACCCTACTTTAATACAAAAGTATGTAAATAAAGGAGAAATTATCAACAAATTTCCACAACGATATAAATATTTATATGTACATATTTTCCTTGGGCGACCCCTAACATTTTAAGTATTTTTCCTTTTTTATAACAGCACTGTCAACGGCCTTGAACTTTGCTCGAAAAAAAAAAAACAAACAAACAAACAAAAGACCTAATGAACGGGCAACTCTACCCACAGACATCAAATGATAAACAAAATATATCTCTAGCATATTAACTGGCTATGGTGCCCCATTGGCAGGAAGCGGAAGCCCTTAGCGGAAATGAAAAAATATGCAACGGAAATTTGCCGAAAGGCAAAATTTTTAATTTCGAAAACAGTTTTTTTCTCGCTGTGTATTTATACATTCAGTGTTATTTCGGCGGCAAAACATAACATCCATAACACACACACACACTCGTACTCAAATATTGCCACAAATTGAAAACAAAATCGGAAATTTCGCAATACTAAATTTAGTAAATAAACAAACAGGTATTTGTGGATAGTAAATACCAGCAATGTCACAAATAGAACAGCAGCGAGTCTGACGATCATGAATTGAGCTATGCTGAAGGGTATAAAGATGGATCTACGTCGTTTATTTCTGTATGATTGTGTTAAAAACATTCGTCATGAACTTAACATGAACAAACACCCAGCGTGGATACTATTCATCCTGGGGGTGGGGGTGGGGTTTCACTTGATTTAAAACAGCTTGACAATCAAGCCCATGCTAGCTGGGGTTTGGTAACCCTAGACAACACCCACAAAAACACATGTTCCTAACGTACACGTGTATGTATGTATGTATATATGCATGTGCATTCCAATTAGTGGTTGCAAATCACCACATGAACTTAGAATACCATTGCCACGCCACAACTATGTGTGGTGGCGATGCACAAGAACCAGAGATTATAGTGAACTTAGTTACATACTAACACACAATGTATGTATGTATGTATGTTCATGTAAGAATACGAGATCACGGGTACATAGACCATGGGTGGTGGTGGTGGTACTCAAGCTAATTTACAGTAATTGGTCAATGTTACCACATCATAAATACAGACGTACGACGACGACGGTAACAGTAGCGCAACAGCAGGCATCAGGCAGCAGCAACAACAATTCCAACCACTCACCACTCTCCTAGAATTCTATAAATGAACTAAATATGTACCCCGTATGTATCATGTATCGGGCATACCCTTATGCAAGTGAGTCACAGTGGTCCCGTTAGGGACAAAATATGCCAATAACACTAGGCTACAAAATGACGATGAACTATATTTAACATTTTGAGGTTATTTAGGCTTTCTAAACTCGAAAAAATATTTTAATTTTTTTAGAAATATTTATTTTTTAAATTTTCTAAAATTCCAATTTTCGCCACAGGCAGCTTTAATATTTGTACTCTCATTTTGGGAATATAAGTCCGAAAACTCCCGCTTATATGTTCAATAAAATATTAAATATTTATTATAATATAAATTATATATTTTTTTATATATTATTATATTTTTATATATTTTTTTAAATCATTTTTTTTCGAAATAATTTTTTTTTGAAAAAAATCACTTTTGCTGGCTCTAAAAAAACATTAGAAAAAATGGAAAAAACATTCTATTTAATTTACTTCCAATATTCTAACGAAGAATGTGTGTATATATATGAAAAAAAGTGTGAATTTCGAAAAAGCGTTTTATTTTGTGCATCTACGAAGCCAGAGTAATGTATAAATCGAATTTTGTAACTCCTGCTGTCATTTGATTGGTAACACTTTTTATCCCCTTTTCGTCCCGTTTTCCCTAAAAACATAAATTTACAAAAATTCCATTTTTTACGATACGATTGGTACTAATTTTATTCCTTTTGCTAAAGGTACGAATTTGGAGAAGTATTTTATTGTTCTCGTTTACAAAGTCAGAGAAATGTATAAATCTAATTTCCTAATTCTAGCTCCCTATCGTTTCGTTTTCCCAAAAAAGTATAAATTTGTGAAAAAATCCTTTATTTTATATATCACTAGCTGAACCCCGCCCGCTTCGCCAGGCAAAAACAAAAATGGTAAAATTAAAATCAGGTTTCATATTGATATTATCGTGGTCAGTAATATATACGTTCCAATTTTCAGCCTTCTAGCTAAAAGACACTTTTGCCACGCCCCAACCAACTACCCACCAAACGAAAATTCAAACTCCAGCATCATATTTATCTTTCTTGTGGTCAGTAATATATACGTTCCAATTTGCAGCCTTCTGGCTCAAAAAAACACTATTGCCACATACATAAAATGAAAATCCAAATTTCGGCATCATATTTATCATTCTCGTGGTCAGTAATATTTATGAACCAATTTTACATCCTATGTCCTTCCTTGGGCCAACACGAATTCATCAAGCCCAAAATCGTGAAAATCAGACGATCCGTTATAAAGTTTTGCGTGTTCACACGGACGGCATTCTCTTTTATAAATATAGATTACAGATAAAGGAATGTACACATCGAATTTTATGACTGGTACCACTTTTATCCCTTTTACCCCATTTTATCCCTAAAGGTATGGATTTGGATAAAGCCTTTTATTTTGCGCCTCTTCGAAGTCAGAGAAATGTATAAATCTAATTTTGCGATTCCAGTCTTTTGATTGGTACCATTTTAATCCCCTTTCGCCAAGTTTCCCCAAAAGTATAAATTTACAAAAATTATTTTATTTTACACGCCACAGTAGTCGAATTTTATGATTGATACTAAATTTAGCTCCTGGCTGCTACCATTTGTTAGGTACCCAATTTATCCCCTTTGACCCTAAATGTACGACTATCGAAAGATACCTTTGTTTTTCGACTCAGCCAGAGCATAGTATACGCCATTATTCTACTTGTAGCCGATTGATTGGTACTATTTTTATCCCGCTTTTCGTTTCAAAAGTAAAAAATGTCTATAAATTACTTCAATTTACACTACTATACAGATTCTAGCTGTCTCAATTTGGTAGGTATCAATTTTATCCCATTTGCCCTTTTTGTCGCTAAAAGTACGAATATTGCTGAATCCTTTTTATTTTTCTAGTATACACAGGATAGTATACACTGATTTCCTTTATTTGGTTGGTTGGTGCCATTTGCATCCCCTTTCTCCGCTTTCTGCCTGAAATTAAAAAATTTCGACAAATTTCTTTATTTTATATGTCTTATAGCCAGAGTAATGTATGAATATTATGATTATCGTTGCAGTCATTTGAAGGGTACCATTTTTTTACCTTTTGTCCAGTTTGACTCCAAAAGTACGAATATCGAAAGTTCACTTTATTTTCTCACTCTACTTAGCCAGAGTGAAGTACTCAACGACTTTAATTATTCTATAGGTAGCCGTTTTATTGGTGCCATTTTTTATCTCATCTTTTCTTTATTTTACACGTCTATACAGCCAGAGGAATATGCATAACGTATACTACGAGTTTAGCTGCATCCACTTGATTGGTTCCAATTTTATCCCTTTTACCCCATTTTGTTTCCAAAAGTACGAATTTCAAAAAAAAACCTTTTTCGACTCTACACAGCCAGAGTGTACTATATACCGATTTTCATTATTCTATCTACAGCCGTTTGATTGTTACCATTTTTATCACTTTTCCCCGCTTTTCACCTGAAAGTAACAATTTTCTATATTTTACACATTTATACAGCCACTCAATTTTAAGACTCTAAATTCTGCAATTTGGTAGGTACCACGTTTATCCCTTTTGCCCACTTTGTACGAATATCGAAATATCTCTTTATTTATATCTACTCTACGCAGCTAGAGCATAGTACACCCCGATTTTCATTTGCCTCATGATTGGTCCATTTTTATCCCCTTTTCCCCTCTTTTCATCTGAAAGTAAAAATTTATTACTTGGTGCGATTTTTTAAACGCAAATGCGGCAAGTGAGTTGTGCTTCTCGTTCGTTTGTGAGAATCATCTCCTTATAGAGTTGAAAAGTCGCTGCGAAACCACTTGAAAAGACTTTTGACATGGTCGAAATCATGATCGTGGTAGTCTGCAGCCAAGTAATAAATGTCACCATGCCATTTGTAAATAAATTAGCATTATTAAATATAGAAGCAAAATGGTCTTGAGCCAGGACAATATCCCAGTTCAAATCAAATTTCGACAAATTTCTATATTTTAAACATATATGCGCTGCAGTCATTTAGTTGGTACCAATTTTATCCCTTTTACCCACTTTGTCCCTAAAAGTACGAATATTTCCAATTTTTCCCCTTTTTTACTTATATTATTGAAGGGATGTACACACCGACTTTTCATGTGCCTAGCTGTTGTCGTTTGATTGGTACTATTTTTATCCCTTTTTTGAAAAATATCTTTACTTTACGTTTATACACGAGTAGAGGGACGTGTACACCGAATTTCACATTTCTAGCTGTTTATTGGTGGTTGTATTATCACGATTTTATCCCTTTTGCCTCATTTCAACTCGTAAAAGTATGGATCACTTTATGGAGCACAGGAATTTGATTTACCAAATATTATCTATATTTATAAAAGAGAATGCCGTCCGTGTGAACACGCAAAACTTTATAACGGATCGTCTGATTTTCACGATTTTGGGCTTGATGAATTCGTGTTGGCCCAAGGAAGGACATATGATGTAAAATTGGGACATAAATATTACTGACCACGAGAATGATAAATATGATGCCGAAATTTGGATTTTCATTTTTTGTGTATGGCAATAGTGTTTTTTTGAGCCAGAAGGCTGCAAATTGGAACGTATATATTACTGACCACAAGAAAGATAAATATGATGCTGGAGTTTGAATTTTCGTTTGGTGGGTAGTTGGGGCGTGGCAAAAGTGTCTTTTAGCTAGAAGGCTGAAAATTGGAACGTATATATTACTGACCACGATAATATCAATATGATAAGATCAATATGAAACCTGATTTTAATTTTACCATTTGTGTTTTTGCCTGGCGAAGCGGGCGGGGTTCAGCTAGTTTAAATACAAGAAAGAAATCTACGAAAAATGAGTTTAAGTACTCCAAAAATTAGGGAGTATTATTATTTCCATGTGTAAACTCGGCTTTAGACGTCATTTATCTCAACCCATGACCCAAATGCCAACGATTTTCTGAAAATCTATCTCCTGCTGTGCAACTTCTCCATACAATCCAACACAACACAATTAATACTGAGATTTAAATATCTCACCATTTATTCCACTATCGAACCCACTGTGCCTCTAGATAGCTAGATACCAACCTACAACATGTAATGACAGAACCCATGTAATCCCAGCATTCGTATCTGGGTTTAATTTAATGTAATGCCTGACATTGATGCTGATTTCGCATCCAACCTCGAACTACGACAACACAAAACATCTTCTTTGTGGCCACGTCCATAGGCTGCCGCTTACATGGGATTGCCATTGGACGGACGGAGATCGTCCACATAACAAACACACATGTCGTGGCGTGCCGTGCCGTGCCGTGTTGTTGGGGTCAATAGATTTGCCCGTTACAGGTTTCATTTTCAATTATTTGAGCTGGAAGCAACTGCTGATGACAACTGCTACGACGTATTTGACATTAGAACAACAACAACCAGATGGACGGACGGACGGACGTACAGACAAGGGTCATGTAATGAATGTAATTCGATAAACTGCTAATCTGTAAGTACATGTCACACTACCCGTACGACAGGCCATAACAGCCATATGGATGTTATCAGTTTTAGCCATGAAAAAAAAAACATTTTATGGCCAAAACATAAAACGTTTGTTCAATTCCCAGGGTGTTGTTTATAACAAAGTATTTTATGGAAACTATTAGAGGCATTTAAATTTGATGAATTGGCCTAATCAAAAGCCGATAACATAATTATGGCCATTAATTTCATCTAAAAAGAACAAATATCAGCCACTGACCGATACACTGCCGGCAATCAAGTCATAATATCGGACTGACATAAGCTTCACCAGTTTGTCTGGCAAATCAAAAAAAAGAAACGAGTGACGCTCCGCATTATATTTATAATTACCCATGTACATATATATGTGCGAAGGTATGATTGCCCCGCGCGTGGCGGAGAAAATCTCATTGTTGATCTTTGGCGGTGGCTATATTGGACTCGTGAAAACCGCGTGTGAAATATTTAAGCGAAAGGTGAACATCATCATAACATGTTGTTGAACTGCTGCCTCGATTGATCTTTGTTCCATCGGCTGAGTGAGTGAGTTTTCACTCATGAAAATTCATTTAATCTGTCACATACATGCATACATACATACATACATACATACTTCCATATATATGTATATATTTTCTTTGAATCATTTGTTAAAAAAATATTTAATAATAAATTTTGTTTTCTTTTGAAATATTTACGTTTGTCTTGTGATTTGATTATTTAAATTTAAATTGTGTTTGTTTATTTGTTTAAATTAAATAATATGCATGCATACATATGTACATATTTATCGTGTTGACAAATATGTTTGCAATTTTTGAAAAGACGAAGCAAATAGCTTCCGTCTTCTTTTGGCTCATTAGTGTCAGAAGATAGAAGGATGTAATGCCTATTAACCGGTTGTAAGGACCAGAGCATCAGTACTAAACCACAACAACATTAATCCATTAAAGCACCTGTGTTAAATTACACTGTGCAACAAAAACGAAAGTTATGTGTCCGAGACCAAAAATATATTTTTTGTACACATTGGCTTTTTGGATTAGATAATTTTTATACCCTCCAAACATTCAAAAGCAAGCGAGATAGACCCATTGTTAAGTATATCGATCGACTTAGAATCACTTTTTGAATCGATTTAGTCATGTCCGGCAAAAATTGGCAAAATTGTGTTTTGCGGCCCAAGGACGAACCCTATTTGAAGCAAATCGGCTAAGATTTAGATATAGCTACCATACAAATGTCGCTTCCGATTGGACTTTTTCCGCTCTAGAAACCATATATTTTGACGCTATACCTTCAATTCAAATTCAGCTCCAAACATCCGTGGTGAAATTGGGTCAGATCGGTTCAGATTTAGATTAGCGCCCATACAAATATCGTTCTCCAATTAACTTTTTGCGCTCTTCAGATCAAATATTTTAATCAATTTTCTTCAAATTTGGCTAACCATCAAATTTGCTATAGGAACTTTAATTTTAACTGGACATATTATGGTGACTCCCAAAGTGACTTTTACCGCTCTAGAAACCATATATTTTAACCGATGTTCTTCAAATTTGGCAAAACACATTATATTTCAACTGGAAAAACCTAGTGGGTCACATCTTTTAAGGTTTTAATACAACCCTCATACAAATGTTCCTCCCAATTTAATTTTTTTCTCTCAAGGTATTATAGATTTTGATCTATAGGGCGAGCTATTTAACATTCCAAATTATGACTTCCACGACTGGCTTAGTAGTACCTCATCCGATCAACCCAATTTTTCAGTACATGGCCCAATGATGCCGCCAGCCCAAAATCCACACCAAACGGTGACCCGTTGTGGATGCATTGACATCTCAATAGTCACGTGTGGGTTCTCTGCGGCAATTTTGCTTATTTACATAGCCACCGATATGAAACTGAGCTTCATCTGAAAACACGAAAATTTCCCACGTACATTTCTTAGAGTTTGCGTTAAAGTCTCACTACTATGAAAATAAGTTTTTAATATATCCCAATTTTGTTCGAGCGTATAGCGTCCCATATTGCAAATGTCAAGCATAAACCTGAAAAATAAAAAGGAATATTATTCTACCTTTCAAACTCAAAGTAATCGGTAGTTCAAATTTTAAAAGGTACAGCCTATAATTTATTTAGCTGAACACGTCGTATGTCAGCCGGAAACACACATTGTGAAAGTAGGTCACATTGGTTCATGTTATAGAACCCATACAAAAATACCTTTTTCCCCGAATTAAATTGTAATGGGGTTGAAAGTATCATATAGTCGGCCCGCCCGACTTTAGCCTTTCCTTACTTGTTTTAAATATTTTACTAAAATATCAATTTTCGCCGAAGGTACCTTTAATACAAATATTATCATTTTGGAAATATAAGTCCGACCACACCCACTTATTAAAGGTAATTATGATGGCGAATTTCATTCATTTCAGTGGAGAAAAAAATATTTTTAAAAAATCTTTCATAAAGATTAGAAAATAAATTGAAAAATATTTTGAATTCCAGCTATTCGATCAAGTAATATCTTCTTACGAATGAAGTTTTTGCTTTTGATAATGGAAAGGAGGAGATCCCCACTCAACCATACACATATTATTATACCATATTATACCATCATTGTAAGGCAATGAAGAGCCATAACTTCCATATTTATCCACAAATAGGCCTTAATTTCTTCGATAAGCTTTTAAAAAATAAAAAATAAAACAAATTCTATTATATTCAGTACCCTCCACCTCCAGGATGGGGTTATACTAAGTTTGTCATTCCGTTTGTAACATCTATAAATTATATATAGTCTGTTGAAATGTAAAATAGGGGGAATTATCGAATTTAGTACTTTTTTGGGGGGAGGGGTGATAAATGAATAAAGGATAAAAATTGTACCAATTAAATTGCCTCAGCTAGAATAATGGATTTCGGTGTATACATTCCTCTGACTGCATAGACTCGCAAAATAAAAACATTTTTTCAAATTCATACTTTATTTTTACGAGGAAAAGTGATAAAACTGGTAGCGAGCTAGAATCCAGAAGTTATTTTATCTTGCACTATGTACGTTAGATAATGTATTTTCAAAATTTGTATTTTTCAAACTAAAACCAACTGTCCCACAATATTTAGGGTATTAAAGCTTTTTTGACAACTGCTGCCTTATATTTACTTTTTGAATTGACTTGAAATATTATTTCGATATATAGTATACTAGCTGAACCCCGCCCGCTTCGCCAGGCAAAAAAAAAAAAACAAATTGCAAAATTAAAATCAGGTTTCATATTGATCTTATCACATTGATGTTATCGTGGTTTGTAATATATACGTTCCAATTTTCAGCCTTCTAGCTAAAATACACTTTTTTCCCGTGGTCAGTAATAAAGGGTGTCCCAAGAAGAGCGCAATTTTTTAATTTTAAATAAAACACAGATATTTAAGAAAAAATCGTGAAACTTTATTATATCGTAAAGTAGACAGAATGAGGTTATGTATGGAACAATATATCGTGCAGATGGCCGCCGCGGCTTTGCTGGCATCCACGCGATCTTTTAATGAATTTTTCAATGACCGTTTTGCATGAATGCTGCGGTATTTCATTAATGCAGCGTCCAATTTCGTCTTTTAAGGCTTGAGTCGTCGTCGGCTTATTCGCGTAAACCATCGACTTCAAAAAAACCCAAAGAAAAAAATCTAATGGTGTTAAATCGCAATCTAGGTGGCCAATTCTGATCTCCAAAACGCGAAATAACACGACCGGGAAATGACTGATGCAGCAATTGAATTGTTTCTCTGGCTGGCTGTATGACATGTGGCGCCGTCTTGTTGGAACCACATGCCCTCCACATTCATTTCTTCAATTCTAGGCAAGAAAAAACTGGTTATCATTTCACGATACCGAACACCATTGACTGTTTGCGCTTGACCTGCCTCATTTTCATAAAAAAAGGTCCAATGATTCCTCCAGCCCAAAAACCACACCACACAGTGACACGTTGAGGATGCATTTGCTTCTCGTGAATCACTCGAGGATTTTCCGCACCCCAAATGCGACAATTCTGCCTATTGACGAAGCCATCAAGATGAAAATGGGCCTCGTCACTGAAGATGATTTTATCAGCAAAATCAGCATTTTCATGTTGTCTCTTCAATACCCAATTAACGAACTCCCTTCGATGTCCATGGTCAGTTGGCTTCAGTTCCTGAGTCAATTGAACTTTGTATGCATGAAGATTTGTCTTTACATCACTAACAGACCCAGTTTCGGCAAATTTATCCATTAATATAGAGTGATTTTTTTGAGGTTAGGATTTTCATGCATTAGTATTTGATAGATCACGTGGGATTTCAGACATGGTGTCAAAGAGAAAGATGCTCAGTATGCTTTGACATTTCATCATGAATCGTCTTACAAACGAACAACGCTTGCAAATTATTGAATTTTATTATCAAAATGCGTGCTCTGTTAAGAAAGTTCATTGCGCGCTTCCATTTTATGGTCAGTTTAATCGACCCACTGAAGCGGCTATTCGGGCTATTGTGACTAAATTTCGCACCAAATTTACATTGTTGGACATTAAACCACCAACACGCTTACGTAGAGTGCGAACTGAAGAAAATATCGCAGCTGTATCGGCCAGTGTTAATGATGACCACCAATTTTCGATTCGTCGCCGTTCGCACCAATTGGGTCTCTGTTACTCAAAAACGTGGAAATGCCAAAATTGGACTAAGCGGATGGACCACCTAAGACGCAGCCGCGGTCAACATTTAAATGAAATTATCTTCAAAAAGTAAATGTCATGGACCAATCTAACGTTTCAAATAAAGAACCGATGAGATTTTGCAAATTTTATGCGTTTTTTTTAAAAAAAAGTTATCAAGCTCTTAAAAAATCACCCTTTATCTTTACAGTTGACTCTTTTGGAGCATTATTGTGACCCCAAATTGATCGCAATTTTCGAACTGTAGCCGCAAAACTTTCACCATTTTGGTAAAACAATTTCACAATGAGAATGCGTTGTTCATTCGTGTAGCGCTCCATTTTTACTAACCTCGTACCTTCTACTAACAAACAATAACAATTCTTCAAATGTCAAACAATGACACTTCGAATGTTGCCAGATTTAAAAATTGCGTTCTTCTTGGGACACCCTTTATATACGTTCCAATTTTCAGCCTTCAAGCTCAAAAAAACACTTTTGCCACGCCCACTCCGCCCACAAAATGAAAATCCAAATTTCGGCATCATATTTATCATTCTCGTGGTCAGTAATATATATGTTCCAATTTTCAGCCTTCTGGCTCTCAAAAACACCATAGCCACGCCCATTAAACGAAAATCCAAATTTCGGCATCAAATTGATCTTTCTCGTGGTCAGTAATATATATGTACAAATTTTCAGCCTACTACCTCTCAAAAACACTTATGCCACGCCCACTCCGCCCACAAAATGAAAATCCAAATTTCGGCATCATATTTATCATTCTCGTGGTCAGTAATATATACGTTCCAATTTTCAGCCATCTAACTCTCAAAAACACTTTTGCCACGCCCACTCCGCCCACAAAATGAAAAACCAAATTTCGGCATCATATTTATCATTCTCGTGGTCAGTAATATATACGTTCCAATTTTCAGCCTTCTAGCTCAAAAAAACACTATTGCCATTCCCACACCGCCCACAGAGCAAATTTTTAAAAATTCTATAGCCTATAGTTCCTTCCAGACCTACATCTATCTGTACTGAAAATTTGAAAATTGGTAGCCTTGCCTTACATGCTTGGTTTAATATAATTAAAATTATATATTTTTTCGGAAAAATATCTATTTGTTTCAGAATTTTGTGAAGACTTCTAAGCCACTGTTTCTAAGGGCAAGTTGCAACATTTGTAGTTATGATTAATTAAATATATAAACAATTGTTATCGGACTTATATATCCAAAGTGAGACTACAAAGATTAAAGGTACATTCAGTGAAAATTTCAATTTTAGTAAATAGAAGGGTAGGGTAGAAGGGGAGCATCCGTGACTTCTTTAAACTACTGGCGCAGAAAAGCGAATGATTTTTTTTAATATTTTTGATTTAAAGATCTACAACTGTTAGCTTTCATTTCTATAGTTTCATTACTATCGATTAACTAACCTATTATTTGTTTTAAGTAAAACAAAACGGTGAAAGTGACCCAACCATGGGGTACAATCGCTTTTTGTTAGCGAATTACACATATTTTACTGAGAGATTTATAAAACAAAGTATTGATTGAAAGCGTCAACCTATTTAAAACAATTCCTATTAATAAATTACTAATGAAAAAACAGTCTGTTAATTTGAATTACTTTAAAATATTTTTTATAGAACTATAACTAAGTAAATAGGTATTAGTTAGTAATACTGATACTGACGTGGAATCGCATTAAAATCAAATTTAACTTAACAGTGTATGAGATCAATTTATTTAGCAACACAGTTATATTGCTCTGAAAAAAATTATAACAATATATATTTACATCAAATATTTTTTAGCAACACAAAAGTAAATTGGTGGTATAAGAGATGATTACACAGTGCAACACGAAAAAAAAATAACCATATACGGACACCGCTACATGATAAAAGACCAAAAAAAAAGACCCGTGTTTTTTTCCCCCAAAGTCATGCACTTTTTTTTTATGGGCCCCCAGAGATTTGAGGCCTCGGTGTAATTTTTGGGAAAAAGTGATCATATTCTCAGGCTCATATCTTGCAAACCGTTCGGAATTTTGATTTACTGAGGCAACGGTGTTAAGAATAATTCCTAGGAAGTTCATATGTTCTAGAAAGTTGTTTATTGAGATCTTAGGTACATTTTTGTAGTTGATTGTTTCCCTGAATTTTCAGCGGTTTGCTACCTATGGACCTGAACAGGGGAAAAAAGGTTAAAAAAAATCGAATTTTTTTAAGTTTTTTGCGATTTTGACCTTGAAGATGAAGTTTTTTTGATTTTATATGTTCACAATTTTTGTTCTTTATGAGCTAGAACTTTGCCTCAGAGAGTAAATCAAAATTCCGAACGGTTTGCAAGATATGAGCCTGAGAATATGATCACTTTTTTCCAAAAATTACACCGAGGCCTCAAATCTCTGGGGACCCATAAAAAAAAAGTGCATGACTTTGGGGGAAAAAAAAACACGGGTCTTTTTTTTTGGTCTTTTATCATGTAGCGGTGTCCGTATATGGTTATTTTGAAATGACTTCAAAAATGTTGCACAGTGTTATTAACTGCAAGAATTAACGATTTTTTTTTTCAATTTTATAGACTTCGTTAATTGTTAGATACGGAGGTGTCCCAATTTAGAAATTCGAAATACAATACAGTACATTTTATGCAAAGTTTTCCTCATTTTAGGTAAATATGCGATTAGAGGGATGTACACTCCGACTTTCACATTTCTAGCTGTTGTCAGCACCGTTTGATTGGTACCATGTTTATCCCCTTTGCCTCATTTCACCCCCTTAAAGTATTTTTCGAAAAACATCCCTCTATCCTATCTGCGAATAGGCTACTAAAGAGGTTTGTTTACTTTTTTGAATTTCAAATGAAAACTTTTGAATTTAAATTGACGAGTTTTGAATTTCAATTGACGTCCTTTGAAATTGTTTTAAAATAACAAGTAAGGAAAGGCTAAAGTCGGGCGGGGCCGACTATATGATACCCTACACCACTCCCTGCGTATGTACCTTGCTTTAATTACTAAACCCAGGTATTTCATGGGAGCAGTTTTATGTAGTTCATATAAATTAATCTTTAGTCATATTTAACGAATATGGTTAATAATATGGTAATTGATCCAATTATCCGACAGACAAATACAAATTATACAGTAGTAATAGGATGAATCGGACCGACATTTCAAAAGGGGGCCTATAACTACATTTTGCGCCTGGTCCAAAACATGGGCCTATATATTTCTCATTCGCGGTAGGTATTCCTGGTTGAAAATACCATGATTTGCAAAGTTTGATGAAGATCCGATGTAAGATGTAGTTTCTGGGGCTGTAATAGATTAGAATGGGCCCCATTTGGGTTATACCAAAGTATGGACATATGGGCATCTCCGAAACAAGTAACGAAAGACTAACGATGGGCGGACTTTCTATCTCATTACAATTCAATTCGGTAAAAAAGTGAAATCGGGAAGGATTTGTGCATCCGGAAAATGTATGTGTTTGACAAAAAATGTTAAATCCGAAAGGACATTTGTATAGGGGTATATTGTAACCTGGAACGATGTGACCCGCTTTCACCATGTATGTTTATTGGTGAAATATAATATGTTTTAGTTTGGCCAAAATCGGTTAAACATTCGGGAGCAACATTTGTATGAGGGCGATATCTAAATCTGAACCGATCTTACCCACTTTCACCATAGGTTGGATTATAAGATGTTGTGCCAATTTTAAAGAAAAACGGGTACAATATGTGGATTTTAGAGCGGAAAACGTCAAATCGGCAGCAACATTTGTATGTGGGCTATATCTAAATCTGTACCGATCATACCCACTTTCTAGTTCGATTATAAGATGTTGTGCCAAATTTAAAGAAAATCGGATGCAAGATGTGGTTTCTAGAGCGGAGGGAGTGACATTTGTTTGGGTCTATATCTAAATCTGAACCGATCTTACCCAGATTCAGCATAGGTGTTTCTAGTTCGATTTTAAAATGTTGTGCCAAATTTAAAGAAAATCGGGTACAATATGTATTGTATTGTCTGTCGGATAATTGGATCAATTACCATATTATTAACCATATTCGTTAAATATGACTAAAGATGAATTTATAGTAACTGTTTAATTTATATGAACTACATAAAATTGCTCCCATGAAATAATTGGGTTTAGTAATCAAATCGAGGTACATACGAAGGGAGTGGTGTAGGGTATTATATAGTCGGCCCCGCCCGACTTTAGCCTTTCCTTACTTGTTTTATATTAACGAACCATTTCGTGCCGAGAGATTTGTATGAGAGGTGATATTGAAAAGTAAAATAAAGAAGAAATTTTATTCGATTTAAGTAATAATATTATTTGAACAATATATTTAACTCGATTTTCCACTTGTCTACCTCTTTAAAATTGAAATGGAAAACTCTTTGAATAAATCTCAGTGCAGAGTGTTCTATTTCGTCTTTGAAATAGGATCATCAGCAGGATTTTAGTAAAATACCAAGTTCATTCATAACGTCGAGCGGCAAAATGAAAAAAATGGATCATGAAAATGCCTACACAACTCTAAAAGCAGGAACGAAACATAACAAGGCTGCGTACTTAGTTTTTCATAGTCTGGTCGAGTCTGAACGACATAATTATTCAACAATTCATTGTAATTTTTCTTCTAGTCGCGATACTGATACCAAATGAAAAAGGACACTTTTAGAAAGTAGAACAGGAAAGTCGAAAAAGATAACTTCAAATAGAACTATTCGAAAAAAAATATTTATATGCCTTACTATTCTACTACTCATATCCAAATTGTATCTTTCTATGTAAATTAATTTAATTTTTAGAGCTATTTCATATACGTTCTGATGACTATTTTACTTAAGATCCAGATTTCACTTGTTTTCTTAAATAATGTACATATCCTTCAAAAGGTCTAAGTTTCTTTTTAAATCCAGTAGTTTTCACAAATTTGTAATTATATCTCGCGAAAGAAAATCTTTAATTTTGGACCATATGCGGTAACAGCAGCAATTAAAATTGATGTAAGTGAAAAATTGGGATTAGGGATAATTTTTAATATTTTTCTTCTCTATCATATCTATGGTTTTTAGATAATTTTTTGGTAGAATTATAAATATATTGTTTGAATTACATTGTATACGTTTCAAGCAAAAATTTTCATTGTACTCAACTTTTCTTTTTTTTGATATCCTGATCAACGTTTAAATTATATTGCCTCGTAAACTATAAATCAATTCATTGTCTCCACTTCTTTGCTGTCAAAATCAACATTAAAGAGGAGGTTTAATATGAAAAGAACAACATCAAAATCAAGCAACAACCAGAAATAAAACGATACTAACAACAAAACCAACACCGGAAAGCGAAGAAGAAAACGCAGCAACAGAAGAAAGTCGGTTTTAACTATAATATGATTATAAGAGATATTCTCCTCCATATTGTATTGGGGCTATATCTAAATCTGAACCGATCTTACCCAGTTTTGGCATACGTGTTTCTAGTTCGATTATAAGATGTTCTGCAAAATTTAAAGAAAAATCGGGTACAATATGTCGTTTCTAGAGCGGAAAATGTCAAATCGGGAGCGACATTTGTAGGGGGGCTATATCTAAATCTGAACCAATCTTACCCAATTTTTGCATAGGTGTTTCTAGTTGGATTATAAGATGTTGTACCAAATGTTAAGAAAATCGGGTGCAATATGTCGTTTCTAGAGCGGAAAATGTCAAATCGGCAGTGACATTTGTAGGGGGGCTATATCTAAATCTGAACCAATCTTACCCAATTTTTGCATAGGTATTTCTAGTTGGATTATAAGATGTTGTGCCAATTTTAAAGAAAATCGGGTACAATATCTGGTTTCTAAAGCGGAAAAACTGAAATAGGAAGCGATGGGGGCTATATCTAAATCTGAACCGATCTTACCCAATTTCAGCATAGGTGTTTCTAGTTGGATTATAAGATGTTGTACCAAATGTTAAGAAAATCGGGTACAATATGTGGTTTCTAAAGTGGAAAATGTCAAATCGGGAGCGACATTTGTATGGGAGCTATATCTAAATCTGAACCGATTTCCTCCAAATTCAATACCGATGGTCCTTGGCCAGAAAAAATAACTTCTGCCAAGTTTCATGACAATCGGACAACAATTGCGACCTGTAGAGTGCGAACAACGTAAACGGACGGACGGACAGACAGACATCGTTAAATCGACTCAGCTGGTGATTCTAAGCCAATCGGTATACTTACAGGTGGGTCTAGCTCGATTATTTCTTGGTGTTACAAACATTTGGCGCGAAACTAACTTATAATACCCTAGACCACGAAGTGGTGTAGGGTATAAAAAAGTAGTAAATTTCGTACACAAATTTAGAATGTGGAAACATCTCCACTGTACGGTTTAAAGCATCCAAACACTTTGCAAACTCAAAATGTTCCAACATTTCCGCCACATTCAACATTCAACTTTAAATTCCGTTAACATTGTCGCAACCATAGCATTTTATTGTTTCATTGGCCCCCAGTATAACTTAAATGAGTTTATTAACTTGACTTTATGGCCGACGATTATAGAAGCTACCGTTCGTGTCACCAAACCCTGCCCTCCTCCTGTCCCACAAAGAAAGAAGTGAACTCAAAACAGAACCTGAAGCTATAAACACTTGAAGTCTAATCAGCAAAATTTCTGCACAAGATATCACGTACTAGGAGGCCAGAGAGAGAGACGTTAGAATATGTACGAATCGATGTGACTACAATTTGAATATCTCCAACCACCCAGCATTTCAACCCACAAAAGCATTTCTACGCTGGTCCTGGACGCAAACAACGATTGACCAGAAATAGGAAAAAGAAGCAGCAGCAGCACATGCAGAGCATTTCCAATGCAGCACATATTTAATCAAAACAAATTTCATTTTAGAACAACATTCCTTTTTATGACATACCCAATTACCATAGACTACAATCATCGCCACAGTCCCAGAGTCACACCGACCGACATCACCAATCATAATCACCAGCATCATCGTCGTCGTCGTCGTCATCGCCGTCATGGACAATCAATAGATTCGGGCTTCGGTTTGTTGGTAGCAGTTCAAGTCAAGTAGTCATCAAAAGAAATCTTCCATGCCCATCGCTCGCTTCATGGAGCCTGTGCAAAATTTGCAAAAAGTATTTTTCTGACAATAAAAATGTTGGGTTACCTTTCAGCAGGGGTAGGTAGGTAGGTCCTGCTTGGTTAAGAAGTGATATGATAAGTGTGGTTTATAAATATTCAGACATGGTTTTATGTTCTTTTAGATCAGACATTCTCGTATGTCTATAAACCTTTACACTTTCTTCAAAGATCTAGACTATGGGCATGTGGGAAAATGAGAAATGTATACTATATATGTATATCCTTAAAATTGTATATATTTAATTGACAAAATATAAAAAATAAAAATATTGTGTTCGATGTCCAAGAAATTACTTTTTGTCTACATTGAGTCAACACAAAAATTTTTATGAATTTTTTACTAAACTTCCAATTTTCGAAGGTACCAGAAGAGTCTCAAAAATGTCTTTTCCGAAATTTTTTTTCTGGTGCGAAAAAATTATAAAAAATGGAAAAAATCGGAAAAAAATATTTTAATATTTTTTAAAATATTTATTTTGTTCCATATTTTAATAACTAACATTCTTTTACAAAAATTCCAATTTTCGAAGATATCAGAAGAATCTAAAAAAAATAGAAATTTTTTTCTGACACGAAAAAATTATAAAAAGTAGAAAAAAATATTTTGTTCCATATTTTAATAGCTAACATTCTAGCGAAGAAAAATTCAAATTTCGATGGTACCAGAACAGCGGTTTTGGAACAGTCTCCAAAAAAATGTTTTTTCTTTAATAAAATCTTTTTTCTGCCACGAAAAAATCATAAAAACAATTGGGAAAATTGAAAAAAATATATTCTTCCCATTTTTAATAGCTAAAATTCTAGCGAAGAAAACAGAGTCCATGTGTAAAAGATCACAAAAAGATAAATGATAAATAAAAAATTATGATTTTTTAATATTTTATAAATAGCCTTATAAATTGATATTGTTATCATATTTTGAATATTTTGTTTATTTTACAATAGCTGCGATTATAGTGGATAAATAAATGGATAAATGTAGATGTTACAGTTAAAGTAATGGAATTTCAAAAAATCGTGTGCCTTTTTTATTTATAAAATATTTACTTTAATAGATTTAGTCATGCGTGAAGACGACATGTACTTCTACAAGAAGGTCCATAACTTATACATTTATCCAACAAAAAACATTATCCAACAATGTAAAATGACCCATATAGTAGAAATAAGGAAATTTTACAAAGTCGTGTGTCATTTTTTTGCTTAAATTGATTTAGTCATGCGTAAAGACGACATGTATTTCTCACAGTGGTTCCAAAACTTTCTTTTGAATTAGTTATTATTATTATTCTGTAACTTTTGAAATGAAATTGATGAAAATTTTGCACATGCATGGATCAAAGGTGTTCTCCAAATGACTTGCAAAATTCTGGATTTCTTCACAAATAAAGAATCACCCAAATATGGTTGTTGTAGTATTTATATTTTGTGAGATTTTTCATAAATATTATTATGAAGAATGACCGAAAAATATTTTATTTTATAAAACGCTAGGCTACACAACAGATAAGTAAACGACGGAAAATTACCCTCCAATGATGGTGATGTCTCATTTCATATTTGGATGAATTTGCATTTATTTTTGGGAGTAATTTTTTGAGTTTTTTCATTTTTCTGGCGCACTTTTTTGATCGATTTAGGCGATTTTTCACTGATTGGGTGACATTTCATGTCATCATTTATAATATGGAAAAATCGACCAAAAATATATCATCTGTGGTATGTACAACTCCGGCTAAGCAGACTAATGGTTTACAGGGTCGCCGGCCTTTGGGAGGGCTTAAAGGGTACGCCAAAAGTCGACTTCGCAGAGTAAAAGAATGTCTGCGTTGGCTGCCTTCTGCGGGTTTCAAAGATTTATTTTCAAAAAAATATAATTATAGTTAGTTTACATTTACTTTTTCGTTACTAAACTAATCATTATACCCTCCACCTCCAGGATGGGGGTATATTCACTTTGTCATTCCGTTTGTAACACCTTAAATATTCATCGGAGACCCCATAAAGTATATATATTCTGGGTCGTGGTAAAATTCTAAGACGATATAGCCATGTCCGTCTGTCTGTCTGTTGAAAGCACGATAGCGACCGAACGAAATGAGCTAGGAGGTTCAAATTTTTCCTAAATGTGTCTTATGGTTGCAGATCGGTTGGGATTGAAAGTGGGCGAAATCGGCCTCACAAGGACTGAAAATACCCCTAATATTTAGAGTATTTCAGCATGTTTTTTGATCACATTATCTTGTATTTACCTGATATTTGCAGTGCACATTCCCTTTATAGCATAAAAGGGCACCATAGAGTGATTTTTATTTGTAGGGGGCGAAATGGAACAAAAAGGGATAAAAATGGTACCTATCAAACGACAACAGATAGAAATTCGAAATTTGGCGTGTACATTCCTCTAATAGAGTAGATACATTATATAAAAGTATCTTTTTTTAATTCGTACCTTAAAGGGCTTAAATGGGGATATATGGATAACAAATAGTACCAACCAAACGGCAGCACCTAGAATAATGAAATTCGGTGTATATATTCCTCTGATTGCGTAGACACATAAAATAAAAGAATTTTTCGAAATTCGTACTTTTAGGTTGTAAAATGGAAAAAGGGGATAAAAATTGTACCAAACAAATGGATGCAGCTAGAACCATGAAATTCGCTATATGCATTCCTCTGACTGAGTAGACACGAAGAATAAAAAGGTTTTTCCAAATTCGTTCAATGGGAGCAGAGGGATAAAAATAGTACCAACTAAAATGCTACAGATAGTATGATGAAATTCGGTGTGTACATCCCTCTAATTGCATAGACGCGTTAAATACATAGATTTTCGAAAGTCGTACTTTTAAGGGGTAAAATGCAAAAAAGGTGATAAAAATGGTACCAACAAAATGGCCGCTGATAGAATCATGGAATTCGTAGTATAAATTCCTCTGACTACATAGCCACGTAAAATATTTTTTTCCAAATTCGTACTTTATTTTGTTGCTTTTACGACAAAAAATGGTAGAATCATGAAGTTGTCTTATACTGCGTACGTGAGAGATAAGGTATTTTCAAAATTTATACTTTTGAAATTAAAATAGGATGGAAATACAACCAACCAAACGACTGTAGCTGAAAATATACTCTATATCCCCCAATATTTAGGGTATTTATGATTGCTGCCTTATATTCACTTTATTAATTGAAGTGTTATTTCCATTATATATACATAGTATACAAATATTGGTAGCCTTGGCTTATTAATTAAATTTCTTATTTTCATACAGTTAAAATTTGTTGCGGACATCCATTCTTCTTGTAGCTTGGAAGCACCACAAAGAAAATAAAAGTTTTAGCGGGCGAAATGGGACAAAAATGGGTAAAATATGGTACCAATGATACGACAACAGCTAGAATCATGAAATTCGGTGTGTACATCCCTCTAATTGCATAGACACGTAAAATAGAAGGATTTTTCGAAATTCGTACTTTTAAGGAATAAAATTGAAAAAGAGGGATAAAAATGGGACATTCCAAACCGCTGAAGTTGAAATCATGAAATTCGGTGTACACATTCTGACTATGAAGACTCGAAAAAGGGTTTTTTCGAAATTTGTACATTTGGGCGGAGAATGGGGCGAATGGGGATATCTTTAAAATTTATACTTTTCTTATCACTTTGTCTGTATCTGAAAATGCTTCTTTATAATGGCGACTGAAAATCGCCTAATATTTTCGGCATGTTCACTTTCAAAATTTCAGCATTTTATTTATATATAGTAGTCGATTCTAAACAGTGCGCATAAGTATACATTATAGTTTGAAATAGTAAACAATTATAGTGATGTGCATAAAAATATCACAATTTTCGTAATATGGTTCTGTACTTCTATGTCGACATCCTTTAATCTGCTGGTAATACTGTGGAATGCACTCCGTGGTGGAGGGTATATAAGATTCGGCCCGGCCGAACTTAACGCCTTCTTACCTGTTACCTTTGGTCCGATTGCGCCCATTTACAATCCCAACCGATCTAAACTATAAGACGCATTTGGAAATTTTGGACGTCCTAACTCCTTTCGTTTAGATGCTAGCTTGCTTTCAATAGATGGACAGATGGACGGACATGGCTAGATCGTCTTAGAATTTTATCACGATCAAGAATATATATACTTTATAGTGCCTCAGGTCGATATTTCAAGGTGTTACGAACGGAATGACAAAGTTAGTATACCCCCATCCTCGAGGTGGAGGGTATAAAAAGCATAGCAACCGGGAAAAAATTGGTTGCTATGATCTAGGAGTCGAGGAATTTTGGCTCAAGTCCACATTGCTGGCTGTTGTTAAAAAATATAAATCAAACTTTTTGATGTAATAAATCGAAATTCTCCCACTTATCACACCAGCACCCGGCATCTTTCATTTCTATGAAATTTAAAAGCCCTGCTCTTGCCGGACACAGTTGTTTTTGTGGAATGGAATGTTCGGTAGCAGAGATTCTTGTGTTGAAACGTATACGATTTACCACTTCATCGTAACTATCAAGAGAATTTTCAAAAATAAATTAGTTTTCGACTTCGACTACATTAGGGCCATTCATTGTGAGTGTGTGAGGGGGGAGGGAGGGAAAAGGACGAGAAGGATACAAAATCAAAATATGAGTCGTACACTGACACACACAAGAAGGAAGGTGGAAGTTACTTTGGGGGAAACTCTGCACTGGCCAATCAATCGTATGTTCCGACATCTGAATGTAATGAATGGCCGAAGACAAAGATGAGAAATGACTTAACAAACTTTTGAACACATGGACATGCATATCCTGGACAGAGAACAATGAAGTGGCATTCGCTGTTCCCATTCCCAGTTATAAAGTATCGAAATTTCAACTGCAATAAAAAGCACACAAGGCAACCATGTTTTCGTTTAAGTCCTGGGGCGTGAGAACTGGCGAACGAAGTCAAGTTGTTGTTGGTGGCGAATTGTGGTTATTAAACCAAAGTCATTTGGTTCCTTATTGCCTTCTCTTGCTCTTTTTTATGTGTCCTGTGCTGTGCTGTGATGTTTGCTTTCCTTTTCCATGGCAGAACATTGCTTTGCTTTGTTTGCCAATATATCCATCGTCGAATCGAAACATTGAACGTCAATTAAAAGCCACAATTTGTTATTCAAAAATCCTCCCAGCAAGGATTGTTTCGCTCTCGCCCACTCTTTGTGGCGATAAAAATAATTTGCAATCATTTCATTCATTGTTCTCCTGCTCGTTTGTGGTTTTAATAAATATTGAATTTATATTTATTTATTTATTTATTTATTTATGCATGTAAATAATTTTGCATAAATTGCACTGAAACATCCTGCCGCCAGGACGTGGGTGTCTGGTCTGTGTTGTACACAGTATGACAGGCATATTGTTGTGGAATATTTCTTCTACTTCTCAATGGCAACCATTCTGTTGTGGGAGTAAATTCTCTAAGAGTTTTGGGTTCTTAATTGATATTGATTTTGCTTTGCATGATGTGTAATTTAATCATTAAATGGAATTGTTATTGTCTAGAGATTTTTTGCAAAAGGATTTTGTGCAAGCCAGGACAAGGCAAGACAAGACAACAACTTGTATACATACCAATTAGTCGAGAAAAATTAGATGTGTCAGCAATTAATTTAAAGTCTTTTGTTTAATGAGCAAGAGAATTCCTTCTCCTCAAATCATATTGGAAAATCGAAGGATTGCGATCATAGGACTCATATATAATTCACATGTAGGCAGGCAGTAGTAACAATGAAGTAGGTACTCACCAGCAAGCTAATTGAATCAAGTGCTCTTGTTCATTCCAAAAAGCTATTGAGAAGTTATACGTGTAACAAACAAAGCGCCTACGTATGCCTTTCGCCTTCGACTAAAAAATTCTCTTTCATTAGAAGAGCAAGCCAGGACACAAAAAAACGAAACACTTGATCTAATTACCTTCCACGCGAGTACTTCAATGTTACTCTTGCACGGCGAAGAAAAACAATATTCGTTAGGTGCAGCTAAAGTTCTATTGGAAAATTGAATTATTTCTCGATTGGATTTCACCGTCAAAGAAAGTTACCTACAAATGTCATGACGGAGATGGAGTATGGCACGAGTAAATATGACACCATTTTTAATAGCTGAATATTCAAATTTTTCAATACTACCTTGACGATATCTAGTTCATATGCTTTAATTTCCGCATATGCTCAGTCTTTGTAAATAGTGCCTAAGTCTCGTGCACACCGTTTTGCCAACGCTACGTTTATCTTGAACAACTGAACTGGCAACTCATAGAGAACAGGAAGTTGAAGACAACGTAGCACAATGTCACGGCTGCAGTCAAATCTTTTTTTTTACGTATTTTACAAAAAAACTTCAAAAAATTGAAAAGAGCTTATTTTTGTGGGGACTGTGATAGCTCAAAGTTCGGCTTTTAGTTATGTATATGGTGGGCCATGTAAAATTTTTTATTTAGAATCGGTTATAAAAAACAGTACGGATTATTTTTTCAAATTTCTGGTTTTACTAGAAAAGTTGAATTTTGTCATTTAATAATGGAATACAATATCATTCATATGACTACCATTCATATGAGGCACGGCAATACCTCATCCCATCAACCCAATTTTTCAGTACGTGGTCCAATGATGCCGCCAGCCCAAAATCCACACCAAACAATGACCCGTTGTGGGTGCATGAACCCCATATGTGGCAATTTTGCTTATTGACACAGCCACCGAGATGAAAATTAGCTTCATGAAGGCCAATCTCCTCTCGAACATTTTCCACGTAAATTTCTTACAGTTTGCATTAAAGACTCACTACTTTGGAAGGAAGTTTTTAATATTTCCCAATTTGTTCGAACATTTTGCAAATGTCAAACATAAAACTGAAAATAAAAGTGAATGTTATTTATTCTACCTTTCAAAGTCGAAGTAATCGATAGTTTAAATTTAAGATATTAAATGGTCCACCCTATAATAATTAATTCCTATCAAACTTGTGGCACTTCTTCCTTTAGCCATACATGTTTAAAAAACGTATACAACATTCAGTATTTGTTTTAAAAACATTCTGCATGTAATCGATCTACTCCAGGTGATTTACATTTCCTTATAGTTTCTATAGCATCTTGTATTTCTGAATAAGTTTGTACATCGTTAAGTTCCAGACTTCTCTTGATTTCAAATTCTCTTGATTAAATCTCCTCACCAATAATATTTAGAGTTTTCTGAAAGTAATCTTCCATATTGCCGGTTGCTCCTCATTACTGGTTATGAGTCATCCGCTTCCATTATATATGGCGGTATACTAATTTCGTAATTCCGTTGTAACACCTTGAAATATCGACCTGAAAAGTGGCTATGAAACTTTTTCTCGAAAACTATTCTCATATTTGGATGTCATCTGTCATATAAATTTGGAAAAGAATTTTTCTTTCTAAAACCACTTTTTTCAAATTTTTCTGATTTGGCTATCCACTCACACGTTTGTTTGTGACTGCATAAGTGGCTATGAACATAAAAATAATATAAACAAAATAGTTCCACAATGGAGCAGCATACAACCGAATGTGGTAATTCGCTACAACGATTTTGTTTTTTCTAGACACATTTTTCTAGATTTAGGGCATATCGTACTATCAAATTCCAAAATATCGCATTAATAGCATTTTGATTCCCAAGTTATCAGGCTAAAATTGTGAAAAGTATCTTTAGAAAAGCTTTATTATACATATTTAAAATACCAAAATAATTCGTTGTCATGTGATTGCTGACTTCATGGGGAATATTTCTGTCAGAAAAGTTTCAGAATTCTGGATGAAGAAAGTTAAAATGTAAGCAATTGCAATCGCGAATTTTGGATTTTTCAACGAGCAATTTTCGCGACTGACTACATATACATACAGGGTGGCTGATGAATGACACTACATTAAGAAACTAAAATATCTTTTTGTTTAATTCATGTAAATTACTTTTTCTTTGTTCATTTGACAACCGATACATTTTTATTAAACCTTTTTAACGGGTTTAAAAATAAAAGAATTTAAATGACATGACGATAGCCGGTGACGTATGTGCAAAATTCATTATTCATTACATCCTGCAGAGTTGCAGTAAGAATTGTCTCAATCGTTGTTCGAATGCATTGCTTTAAATCATCCATTTTTATACACTCCACGAGAGTATTATGTCTTTGTGCATTTGTTTGTAACACCCAAAAGGAAGCGAGATAGACCCATTGTTAATTATACCGATCGACTTAGAATCACTTTTTGAATCGATTTAACGATGTCCGTCCGTCCGTCCTCCGTCCGTCTGTCCATCTATTCTTGTAATCAAAGTACAGGGCGCAATTGTAGCCAGAACCAAATGAAACTTTGCACAACAAAGTTTTTCGGGATAAGGACGAACGCTATTTAATTTGAAATCGGTTCAGATTTGGATATAGCCCCCATACGAATTTCACTCCCGATTTGACTCTTTTCACGCTAGATACCACATATTAAAACTGATTTTCGTCAAACTTGGCAAAACATCTTACATTTCAACTAGAAACACCTATGGTGAAAATTAGCCAGATCGGTTCAGATTTGGATATAGCCCCCATACGAATTTCAATCCCGATTTGACTCTTTTCACGCTAGATACCACATATTAAAACTGATTTTCGTCAAACTTGGCAAAACATCTTACATTTCAACTAGAAACACCTATGGTGAAAATTGGCCAGATCGGTTCAGATTAAGATATAGCCCCCATACGGATTTTACTCCCGATTTGACTTGTTCTGCTGTAGAAACCACATATTTCAACAGATTTTCGTCAAACTTGGCAAAACATCTTACATTTCAACTAGAAACACCTATGGTGAAAATTGGTCAGATCGGTTCAGATTTAGATATAGCCCCCATAGGAATTTCACTCCAGATTTGACTTTTTCTGCTGTAGAAACCACATGTTTTAACAGATGTGCTTCAAAATTGGCAAAACATCTTATATTTCAACTAGAAACACCCACGGTGAAAATTAGCCAGATCGATTCAGATTTAGATATAGCCCCCATACGAATTTCACTCCCGATTTGATTTTTTCAGCTGTAGAAACCACATATTTCAACAGAAAACATCTTCTATTTAAACTAGAAACACCCATGAAACATGCCAAATGAGCCAGATCGGTTCAGATTTAGATATAGCCCACATACGAATTTCACTGCCGATTTGAGTTTTCCGCTCCAGAAACCACATATTTTAACAGATTTTCTTCAAATTTGGCAAAATATCTTATATTTGCATGAGAAACACCCAGGATGAAAATGAGTCAGATCGGTTCAGATTTATATATAGCTCCTATATAAAATTTCGCTCCCGACTTGATTTTTCCGCCCCAGAAACCACGTAAATTCATCGATTTACTTAAAATTGAGAACTGGAAGAACCTATTGTGAAATGGGTCACTTCATTCCATGTTTGGATATAGCCGTGATACAAATATTCTTTTCAATTTGACAAATTGAACCAGGACATATTAGCCTATGATTAGGAAACATACAAAAATTCTTCCCGTTTTAACTTTTTTCCGAATTGAATTGTATTCTGATAGAAAGTGGAGTGTATCATATAGTCGGCCCCGCCCGACTTTAGCCTTTCCTTACTGGTCAAAAATTTATTTTTTGGTGAAATTGTGATATATCTGGAATCGTAAAATTAGGTACATTTCATTGGGAAACCGAAAGATAGATGATAGATAGTGGAATTTCGAAACTTGTACTTTGCTTTCTGATGAATTACTTTATAATTACTATATATATATACATATATATATATATATAGTAAAATGTACTACTTTAGTCTAAAGACTAAGGCATACACTGAAATAAAACACGACACAATTTTCAACTC
Source organism: Polietes domitor (assembly GCA_947397865.1). Taxonomy (NCBI): domain Eukaryota; kingdom Metazoa; phylum Arthropoda; class Insecta; order Diptera; family Muscidae; genus Polietes; species Polietes domitor. The sequence continues at coordinate 106,902,263 of OX377622.1, forward strand.
CAGTTTAAGACTGAATTGATTTTGTCGGGGATGCTATTGGTGCTTGTTTATATTATGTATGCCAAATGATACATTTGATTTTATACGAGACTTTTGGTTTAATGTTCATTATTTTATGCTGATGTGGTGGACACCGTTTTTATGTTCCTATATTACTACAATGATATATATTATGCAATGATGATATTTAATTGAGGGACCTAATCACGGCATTCGTCATTGAGAGGTTTCAATTGAACGGTTACTTTTTTGAATCACGACTCACAAACGTTCGGGAACTCTTACGACAGCTCACTTGTCAATAAACACTAGTTTTTTTAAAGTAAATTTTATAGCACAAAAATAAAGAAGAAAAATAAACTGTATTTACAGTATAAAAATATAATATATAATCAGGAAATTACATCGGGAACATAGACAGATTTATTTTGACTGACGTGCCATATAAAGGGAATTAAATAATTGATTTATTATTTTATCCCCGCCATAAAATTAGATAAAGAAGTTAAAAAAGTCGTGCCATACTTATCATATCAAAATACACGATTCAAAATATAAAAACGTGTCGATTTAAAACGAATCGATTTGTATCACTAATTTGCTCCTTTTACCATATAAATATCATGGTATCAACTTATATAAATACTCCAGCATATAAATGAGCAAATATAATATTCGAATTTGAATTCTCGAATCTTCCCCAAATAAAAAGAACATTTTATTAATGTGTTTTTCATTTTCTTCTTTCAGCGCCAATTGATGGAGGCCTACATCCGACAAAAACGAGCTTCGCCTGGCATGGTACAGGCCAGCGATCTACAAATAAACCGTCCCATATCTGGACTGCGGTCAACAGCCAACAATACACGTGAGCTACACGGCTACGATGGACCAATGCAATTCATAAACTCCGCACAAAATCCAGATCAGATACTCAGCAATACGACCGCTGATATCAATTCGCCCACCAGCGTTGCCAACAATAGCATGAAATATGCGAACAATTCAAATCACACGCGAACGCCAAAACGAACAAATATTAATGTAGACGAAGGTATGTAAGAGCAAAGAGACTGCATTAGCTTTGAAACTAACTTCCTTCTTTGACAGATCTTATAGAGGAAATCTCAACGCATGATCTGGAGGACGAGGAAAGCAGCCCGGTGGTGATAGCGTCTGAAACGCCCCATCATCATCACAGCAGCTCGACCAACTCGGCCTCCTCCCAGCCCAGACAGAGATCGCGGCAACAGTCGTTCGATGACACCCTGGATGAGGAGGACTATGCGAATCGCAATAACATAGCCCAGGCAGCTCCTATAATGCCCGCCAAACAGGTTACGTCCGCCAACAACTCTCCGAATGCCAGCAATTCCGCGAATGGCCAAGGAGGTGAAAACACCGAGTCCTCGGAACCCGAGGGCGACATTATCGGAAATATCGAACATTTTGTTATGCAACCTGCTCCCCAGGGAGTCTTGTACAAATGCCGCATCACGCGTGATCGCAAGGGCATGGATCGTGGTCTCTTTCCCATCTACTACTTGCATCTGGAGCGCGACTACGGCAAGAAGATCTTCTTGCTGGGCGGACGCAAGCGCAAGAAGAGCAAAACCTCCAATTACATTATCAGCTGCGATCCAACTGATTTGTCGCGCAATGCCGAAGGTTATTGCGGCAAATTGAGATCGAATGTGTTTGGGACCTCGTTCACGGTGTACGACAGTGGCAGCAAAGAGAATGCCGAAAGTCCCCGTCAGGATTTGGCCGTGGTTATATATGTGAGTAGTTTGGTTGAAATTAGAGTTTGAATATTGAATGAATATTTGTTTGCAGGATACCAACATTTTGGGCTTCAAGGGACCCCGCAACATGACTGTTATACTGCCCGGCATGACCGAAGATGACCAAAGAGTTAAAATAAGTTCGGCAGATCCCAAGCAACAGGGCATTATGGACTTGTGGAAGAGTAAAGTAAGCGAGGAGCTCTTGTTTGTAATACAAGATTTGAATTTGATTTTTTCTTTTTATTTCTTTTTACAGCATTTGGATAATATCGTGGAACTGCACAACAAAACGCCCGTTTGGAATGACGAAACCCAATCGTATGTCTTGAATTTCCATGGACGCGTTACCCAGGCCTCCGTGAAGAATTTCCAATTGGTCCACGACTCCGATCCCGAATATATTGTCATGCAATTTGGCCGTACATCGGAGGATGTCTTCACCATGGACTATCGCTATCCGTTGTGTGCCCTGCAGGCTTTTGCCATCGCCTTGAGCAGTTTCGATGGCAAAATAGCGTGCGAGTGAATGGGGGAGGAAAATCGGGTGCACGAAAGACAGAGCTTATATCTTAAGAGGCGTCAGAGGTATAGAAGAATATAGTCTAAGTCCAACAGATGAATTAGCCGAAGTAATATAATAATATTAGTACTAATAGTAATGATAAAAGCCCGACATAAAGTTTATGTTAGAAGTCTGATCGTTGACATATTTGTTATTATTGTAAATACAAGCTTAAAAAATCTCATAATTAAAAACAATACGAAGCAATTCTATGCCAAACATTGATATATTCCTGAGAGGTATCGACACCATTTTCAACTGTAATTCATTCATCATTCATTAATTCATCACATGAAATTCAAAAAATATCAATTGAAATTCAAAAATTCCATTTGAAATTCAAAAGATATCAATTGAAATTCAAAAGACTTCATTTGAAATTCAAAACTCATCAATTGAAATTCAAAAGACATCATTTGAAACTCAAAACTCGTCAATTGAAATTCAAAAGACATCATTTGAAACTCAAAACTCGTCAATTGAAATTCAAAAGACATCATTTGAAATTCAAAAAATATCAATTGAAATTCATAAGACTTCATTTGAAATTCAAAACTCGTCAATTGCAATTCAAAAGACATCATTTGAAATTCAAAACTCGTCATTTGAAATTCAAAAATGTAAACAAGTGATTTCAAATGGCGTCTTTTGAATTTGAAATGGTGTCTTTTGAATTTCAAATGGTGTCTTTTGAATTTCAAATGGTGTTTTTTGAATTTCAAATGGTGTCTTTTGAATTTCAAATGGTGTCTTTTGAATTTCAAATGGTGTCTTTTGAATTACAAATTTAGTCTTTTGAATTTCAAATGGAATTTTTGAAATGCAATTGATTTTTTTTAATCTCAATTTATATTTTCTGAATTTCAAATGGAATTTCTGAATTTCAAATGGTGTCTTTTGAATTACAATTGAAAATGGTGTAGTGGACTCTCCACCAACACAATAAATCAATGGTAAAAGGGTGACTATGGCAGAAGACAAACGTCAAAGTGTGACAGTGTTGCCATCCGAAAAGTCAGATCGATAAGCCGTGACTATGACAGAAGACAAACGTCAAAGTGTCACAGTGTTGCCATCCTAAACATCAGAACAATAAGCCGTGAAAGCTAGGCCAACTAATTCTTGCTCTCGTACTGTTGACGATCGACCATATGATCGACATCAGCTGATGTTCGCATGGGGAATACCGACCATATGATCGACATCACCTGATGCACAAATGACATTCTGTGATATCCACATGCAGATGGCGTCATTGTTTGCACTATTGTCAAAGTTGTGTTTGTGTACTTCGTACGAAGCAGCAATACGTGCTAAAAATAAAATATTAAAATCTATTTGTGTTGTATTTTTTATAAATTGTCTCCTCTAGACTCCGTCTAGGGGAGACCAACAGTGTCATTATCCTAATGGAAACCTGTTCACGTACCATAGCTCTACCTATAAAATATATGTACATGAATCTTGGCATAGAACTTGTAAATTACTAAATGTTATCCTCGATAAACCCTCAATACAGACTACAGTGTTTTTGAACAGTGTTATAGATCATACCGGAAATTGGTTTCAAACTTATGAACTTATGCATAAACAAAACACTGTAATGTAAACTAAAACTATGGCCTCTTTTGCAACAAAAACAGAAAAAAAATCGAACATACAAATGTTACTAATTTATTTAACTATTAATTGATAATAATTTCAGACCAGTTGCCTTAACTATTTTGCATAGAATAAAAGATAAAACCAAAAACAAAATGATGTAAAAAGAACCAAAGCAAAAAAAAACAATAAATGTTTATATTATATATTTAATTAATAAGAGAAAGAAGGGATAGAAACGACCACCACCACCATCAAAAATGAAAATTTACAAAGGGATTTTATAAAGATCAAACAACAACTAGGCAACAAAAGGAGCTGGAGGTCCACTAAATTGTAGTCATACAAAAAATAAAATGTTCAGATTTTGTTTTCAATTTTTTAGACCATATCTGCATGCAATCTAGCCAGGACAACTAAATCAAAAAAGGACAACAAATATTGCGAACTATTTTGTACACAATGTTTAGTTTCAAAATTAAAATTTAAAAAAATCCAATCTTACAACGCTTCTTGCCGCATTTTATGAAGAAATACGTCAGTGAATGGGCTCTGAAATAAAAACATTTATAAACTAGTTTACTTTTCGGCTGTATTTGGGATATATCTGCATTATTGGAGCTATATTTATACCCTACACCACTTCGTGGACTAGGGTATTATAAGTTAGTTTCGCGTCAAATGTTTGTTCGCACTCTACAGATCGCAATTGTTGTCTGATTGTCATGAAACTTGCCAGAAGTTATTTTTTCTGGCCAAGGACCATCGGTATTGAATTTGGAGGAAATCGGTTCAGATTTAGATATAGCTCCCATACAAATGCCGCTCCCGATTTTACTTTTTCCGCCCTATAAAGCACATATAGTTCTTGATTTTCTTCAAATTTGGCACAACATCTTATAATCCAACTAGAAACATCTATGCAGAATTTGGGTAAGATCGGTTCAGATTTAGATATAGCCCCCATACAAATGTCGCTCCCGATTTGTCTTTTTCCGCTTTAGAAACCACATTTTAATCCGATTTTCTTTAAATTTGGTACAACATCTTATAATCCAACTAGAAACACCTATGCAGAAAGTGGGTAAGATCGGTTCAGATTTAGATATAGCCCTCATACAAATGTTGCTCCCGAATGTTTATCCGATTTTGGCCAAAACTTTACATATTATATTTCACCAATAAACATACATGGTGATAGGGGGTCACATCGTTCCATACAAATTTCCTTTCCGATTTAAAATTTTTTGTCAAACACATACATTTACAGGATGCAAAAATCCTTCCCGATTTCACTTTTTTACCGAATTGAATTGTAATGAGATAGAAAGTCCGTCCGTCTTTAGCCTATTCTTACTTGTTTGGGAGATGGTTGGGAGATGGTATAAGCCAAATGGGGCCCATTCTGATCTATTACAGCTCTAGAAACTAAAGAGTGATTTTTTTGAGGTTAGGATTTTCATGCATTAGTATTTGACAGATCACGTGGGATTTTAGACATGGTGTCAAAGAGAAAGATGCTCAGTATGCTTTGACATTTCATCATGAATAGACTTACTAACGAGCAACGCTTGCAAATCATTGAATTTTATTATCAAAATGCGTGCTCTGTTAAGAAAGTTCAGAAAGAAAGAAATTGTGTTCAGCGACGAAGCTCATTTTTGGCTCAATGGGTACGTAAATAGGCAGAATTGTCGATTTTGGAGTGAATATCAGCCAGAAGCATTGCAAGAGCTACCAATGCATCCAGAAAAAGTCACAGTTTGGTGCGGTTTATGGGCTGGTGGCATCATTGGACCGTACTTCTTCAAAGATGATGCGAATCGTAACGTAACTGTGAATGGTGAGCGCTACCGTGAGATGATATCCAACTTTTTTTTGCCCAAAATGGAAGAACTGAACTTGGTTGACATGTGGTTTCAACAAGATGGCGCTACATGCCACACAGCTCGCGATTCTATGGCCATTTTGAGGGAAAACTTCGGAGAACAATTCATCTCAAGAAATGGACCGGTAAGTTGGCCACCAAGATCATGCGATTTGACGCCTTTAGACTATTTTTTGTGGGGCTACGTCAAGTCTAAAGTCTACAGAAATAAGCCAGCAACTATTCCAGCTTTGGAAGACAACATTTCCGAAGAAATTCGGGCTATTCCGGCCGAAATGCTCGAAAAAGTTGCCCAAAATTGGACTTTCCGAATGGACCACCTAAGACGCAGCCGCGGTCAACATTTAAATGAAATTATCTTCAAAAAGTAAATGTCATGGACCAATCTAACGTTTCAAATAAAGAACCGATGAGATTTTGCAAATTTTATGCGTTTTTTTTTTTAAAAAGTTATCAAGCTCTTAAAAAATCACCCTTTACATCTTACATCGTATCTTCATCAAATTTTGCAGATCATAAGAAAAGCCCATGTTTTGGACCAGGCCCAAAATGTTGTTATAGGCCCCCTTTTGAAATGTCGGTCCGATTCATCCTATTACTACTGTATAATTTGTATTTGTCTTTCGGATAATTGGATCATTTACCATATTATTAACCATATTCTTTAAATATGACTAAAGATGAATTTATAGTAACTGTATAATTTATATGAACTACATAAAACTGCTCCCATGAAATACCTGGGTTTAGTAATTAAAGCAAGGTACATACGCAGGGAGTGGTGTAGGGTATTATATAGTCGGCCCCGCCCGACTTTAGCCTTTCCTTACTTGTTCGAGATATTTAAGTGGTTATTTGTGAAAACCACAGAAATGGCGGCAACCTCTGCCATTTTTTAATATAATTGGTTGATCAAACAATCTAAACAAGATTTAGTAATATTGAGTAACTAATTTATAGTTATCATCGAATATACAAAGGAACATTTGTGAACATTTTGGCCACAGTTAGAATTTCAAAGTGTTCCTCTCACTCTCTTCCTCTCTCTCTCTCCTCTCTTCTAACCTAACTTTGGTGAACTTCTGCATGACTTCAATATTCAAATAAGGCATCGGTAAAAAGCCGCACATGACTTGTTGATATATTGGCTCTCGTGTGCGGCTTTTTAATGATGCCTGATCTAAAAAGCCGACAGTAAAAATTTTCAAATGTTGTCATTTCTATCCTCCTCAATTCAAAACCAATCGCTTGCTCGCGCTCTAATTCTTAAGATAGTTATTGTAATTGTTTTTTGTAATAATTCAAAAATAAATAAAAAAACAAATGTCGTCGATATCGATATATATGTATCTTTACATTACATGTTTATATATTTTTTCTAGTCATATAAATACGAAAAAGAGAAGAATAATATTTATATAGATTTTTTCAACTATCATTAAGTGTAATTTGAAATATGATTGAATTAATTAATTCCCCGAATTCGAATGGAATGGACGAGTGTGAAACGACAAATGGGATATTTTTCTATGGTAAAATGAAATGAATTTGCTATAGAAACATTCGTAAATAAATTGAATACTTTTCTAGTTTTTAAATCAGAACAATTAAACATTTAGGATTTTTTTTGTGAAAAGAATCCTAGAATTCCCAAAAAATTAGGAGAAGGATAAGGGGGGTAATATAAAGTGAATACATCGTAAATTTCGAATTAAAAAAGAAGTATTTTGAAGTGCAAAATTTGGGATCTTTTAATAATGTTGGTGTAGTTTGCACAATTCTGGCCACACGCTGTACAGCTTTGACAAGATTGCTAAGAAGACCTACAAAATCATTTTTGACTTTTATCTTGAGATTTGACAAAGTCTGGTTTTAAGTAGAATTCCTAGTAGAGGACTACAGATTGGATGAATCTATTTATTATACCCTCCACCTCCAGGATGGGGGTATACTAACTTTGTCATTCCGTTTGTAACACCTTGAAATATCGACCTGAGACCCTATAAAGTATATATATTCTTGATCGTCATAAAATTCTAAGACGATCTAGCCATGTCCGTCCGTCCGTCCGTCTGTCCGTCTGTTGAAAGCACGCTAGCATCTAAATGGAAAGAGCTAGAACGTTCAAATGTTCCATAAATGCGTCTTATAGTCGTAGATCGGTTGGGATTGAAACGGGGCGAAATCGGCCCAAAGGGAACAATTTTTCCCTCACAAGGACTAAAAATACCCATAATAATCCCTAATATTTTAGCGTATTAAAGCACGTTTGTTGAATATGTCTGTTTATATTTGCTTGATATTTGGTATGCGTATTCCCCTTATAGCAAAAACGTGCACCATAAAGATTCTTATTTGTAGGGGGTGAAATGGGGGCATGAAAGGGATAAAAATGGTCCATATTAAACGACAACACCTGGAAACACGAAATTCGGTGTGTACATTCCTCTAACTGAGTAGAGACATAATATAAAAGTATTTTTTCCAAATTCGTACTTTTAAGGGGTAAAATGATAATAGAGGGATAAAAATGGTACCAATCAAACGGCTGTACCTAGAATAATGCAATTCGGTGTATACATTCCTCTGATTGCATAGACAAGTAAAATACACGGATTTTTTTTAATTCGTAATTTTTGGGGTTAAAATGAAAAAAGGGGATAAAAATAGTACCAATCAAATGACCGCTGCTAGAGTCATGAAATTCGGAGTATACATTCCTCTGCCTGTGTAGACACGGAAAATAAACTGATTTTTCGAAATTCGTACTTTTTGGGGTCAAAATAGAAAAAGGAGATAAAAATAGTACCAACCAAATGACCGCAGCTAGAGTCATGAAATTCGGAGTATACATTCCTTTGACTACGTAGACATGAAAACTAAAAGCGTTTTTTTCCAAATTCGTACTTTCAAGGGATACAATGGGTACGGAGGGATACAAATGGTACCAACCAAACGACTACACCTGGAATAATGAAATTCGGTGTATACATTCCTCTGATGGTGTAGACACTTCAAATACACAGATTTTTCGAAATTCATACTTTTTGGGGTTAAAAAGAAAAAAGGGGATAAAAAAGTACCAATCAAATGACCGCAGCTAGAGTCATGAAATTCGAAGTATACATTCCTCTGACTGCGTAGACACGGTTTGGCTATATTAAAAAAATTATATTTTCCTGTAATATTACTGCACTTCTACGAAAACCGACAATCTCTGTGGAATGCAATCCATGGTAGAGTGTATATAAAGTTCGGCCCGGCCGAACTTAACGCCGTTTTTACTTGTTCACTTTGGAAAGTTTTATCTTGCGATTTGACAAAGTCTGGTTTTAAGTAGAATTCTAAGTAGAGGACTGCAGATTGGATGAATCTATTTATTTTTAGAAATAATTCAATAATTTGTATTCCGTTTAACGCAGCTCTATGAAGCTTCACACAAGCAACGACAAAGGCGTTTTAAGTTTACACTTCCTTTCTGGGCAATCAAGCCACAATAGGTTTTAAGTTGCAAGGCCAAGATGTTGTCACCTTGTAAGATGCTCATCAAATCAAATTATTATGGCAGTCGAAGAGAACATTTAATATTCACATGTTTCACATGAAATTAAGCAAATTTCGCATACATTGCGATTAACATCCCATTACGAACACATCCCTGATAACAAACACGTCGTAGTCACCTCATTCGAATCACTGGAGAAATTATTCAGTCATAACCCAAAACTAACTACTCACCGACTTACATACATATGTATATGCATAGAAATATATGAAAATATTTTTTATAAAATATTCAAAACTAATTGTTTAAAATAGAAACAAGAAAGAAAAGAAAAATCATCATATAATAATAAATTAAGCACCAATTATTGGCATTCTTTTTTATTTGTTGTTTTTTTTTTTTTTCGTTTTTTGTTTTTCAATCAACTCTAGTAAATGTAAGAAAGCGCTCATTAATTTTAAATAAATAAAAGCTCATTCAAAAAACGTATAATCAAAATGAAATTGTTAACATTAATTATGTTGTCTAGGCTATAAGTACTCACAAACACACACATAAACAAGTCAAATACACGAAAGCGGAAATTAAAACGTAAACGAAATCGAAAAAGACAAACAACAGACATTCGTATGCAGCAGATGCATTGCATGTATTTTGTAAAGTCGTTTGAAAACATAAATTGTCTAAATATTTTTTGTATGTAATTTAAATTAGGAAAAAATACTAATAAATAAAAAATCAAATAACAAAAGACAAAGAAAATCATGATTTGTTTCATTGCAAGGGCGAATGGGGTTAGGATAATCCATTTACCAATTCCGTGATATTTTATTAAAATTAGGGTCTTTGGAGGGGTCTCTTGGTTCGCAAGGTGAGCGGCCTATTTGAAGAGCCCAGAGGTGAGGTAATTTTTGAAAGTAGATAACATATAAAAAGATGAGGCATCAAAAGAAAGTCCACTCCCCAAAATTTCTAGAACCATGTTAATGTTTTCTACTTTATAAAATTGCTGACTTTTGACCCGATAATTTGAGAAAATACGGCTAGATTTTTTTGCATGACCTTTTTGTTTTGTATTTTTTTTTTTGCCATCTATCCAAATCCCCTTTGATAACAAATGACTTCATATGACGTAGAACAGTGTTATAAATCTATTCAGGTTTTTATTTTGTTTTCTAATTTTATAGGAATATAGCACTGATAACTACACCATTTTCAATTGTAATTCAAAATTCACTGGAAATTCAAAAAATGTCAATTAAAATTCAAAACTCATCATTTGTAATTCAAAACACACCATTTCAAATTCAAAAGATATCATTTGAAATTCAAAAATCGTCAGTTGGATTTCAAAAGACGCCATTTCAAATTCAACAGACATCATTTGAATTTGAAAACTCGTCAATTGAATTAAAAAATTATTCAATTTGTGATTGAAAAATGTAAGCAAAGCAAAATGTATATTAGGTGCTATAACATTAATAATATGTTTATGCTTTTGCCATTCCCTTCTTCCCACACAATTGTCCCTATCCTAGGTAAAATTAAATCTTGTATAACTTCTATACCTTTATATTGTTTGATTAAGTTATTGCACAGAATGATAAACTGTTTTCTGAGCTAGTAAAAGTTATATACTATATACGAAATTACAGAAAATGTACATCTTTGTAATTATTATCTGCTTATCAGTTCATTAATCTGTTTTGTAAACTTGAGAATATCAAAATATGCAAAAGTAAATAAATGGTACCCCACCTAATATAAATTTTGTCTAAAAAGTTTTGAATTTCAAGTGATGTCCTTTGAATTACAAATGACTATGTTGACTTCTTACTCAGAAAGTATTAATACATCCCTGTGGTAAAAATGGAAATGGCGTCCATTTCCATTGGTAATTTTGGCATTCTGTTGGAAAAAAATCAAAAATCTGTTATCCATTATTTCCAGAGGCATTTTTTGTCTACATAGTTCCAGAATTTACAGTGTTCAATATGAATTTTTTTTTGAGTTACTATTTTATGAACATTTTAGTTTTATGTATGTGTAATGAAGCACAAAAAGTAATTCGTCATTTATTGTCTGCTCTACCCATTCCAAAATGGTACAGTGGATTTCCAATTAAAAGCACAATTGATTGTCAGTCATGTTCGTTAAATCGTGAAATTCTTTATATGTTGGATCAAAAAGAAGAATTCAGTTCAGATAATAACCATATACAGTCAAAACCTCTCACGTGCGCACACTCCCTCAAGCGGACACCTCTCCTAAGTGGGCACTTTTAACACTTGAAAAAATCATTTTTTATTTTAAAATTTTCATTATAATGAACCTCCCTTATGCGGACACTTTGTGGACTCGGACATAAAATATATATTTTTTTATTTGATTGGAACTGGGATATTGTCCTGGCTCAAGACCATTTTGCTTCTATATTTAATAGAATGCAAATTTATTTACAAATGGCATGGCAAATTCGGCAAGTGAGTTGTGCTTCTCGTTCGTTTGTGAGAATCATCTCCTTATAGAGGCCGGGTTTGGTGTTGAAAAGTCGCTGCAAAGCCACTTGAAAAGACCTTTGACATGGTCGAAATCATGATCGTGGTAGTCTGCAGCCAAGTAATAGATGTCACCATTTGTAAATAAATTCTATTAAATATAAGATGCAAAATGGTCTTGAGCCAGGGCAATATCCCAGTTCAAATCAAAAATCAAATTGATTACAGACAAAAAAAAAATCAAACGAAAAAAACTATAATCAAAAATATGTAAAGGGTGATTTTTTAGCTATTATATTTTTGGCAACACGTGCGTCAGCTGTTTAAACAGCTTTGTGTTTTGTTTCAGTGTCAAACATCTTCAGTTTGGTCTATAATTTAACCATGAATCGTCTTACAAACGAACAACGCTTGCAAATTATTGAAATTTATTATCAAAATGCGTGCTCTGTTAAGAAAGTTCATCGCGCGCTTCTTCCATTTTATGGTCAGTTTAATCGACCCACTGATGCGGCTATTCGGGCTATTGTGACTAAATTTCGCACCAAATTTACATTGTTGGACATTAAACCACCAACACGCTTACTTAGAGTGCGAACTGAAGAAAATATCGCAGCTGTATCGGCCAGTGTTAATGATGACCATCAATTATCGATTCGTCGCCGTTCGCAGCAATTGGGCCTCTGTTACTCAAAAACGTGGAAATGCAAAAATTAAACTAAGCGGATGGAACATTTGAGGCGCAGTCAAGGTCAACATTTGTATGGAATAATCTTCAAACATTAAATTATATGGACCGTTCTATCGATTCAAATAAAGATTTCGTAAATTTTTCTGAATTTTATGTTTTTTTTTTTTTGAAAAACTTTCCTATAGCTTTTAAAAAATCACCCTTTATTATGAGAAGTATTACAAACATTACGAATGTTTATCGGTGTTTTTTTAATCATATATTGATTTTGAAATTTTGTCGCCCCGAGGCGAGCATCAATTCCAATCAATTTGGAACCACTGTGCGTCGTCTTATACCCACACTGGAACAACGAAAATTTCTAGCAGAAAGGAAAGAAATTGCAGTGTAAAGTAGGACAGGATCGAACTGACCTGAACTGCTCAGAGTTTAGTTGATATTCTTCTTCTATTTATTCTTATTGAGAATAAATAGTTTTTTAAATGAAAGAATGCGCATACGTTTTCTTGTGAAATAAGTAAAATCCAGATTGCGGTTAAATTTTTAAAATTGTGCTCCTTTGTGGAATACTTCAATATCTACCTACCCAGCAAAAACTCTCATTACCAAGTAATGTGGGGAATATGGCAAAACTAAAAACCTTCACTACTTTTTTTGGATCCTTTTCTAATTATTTTTATAAAGGGATTGTAAAAAAATAAGTACTTTCACGCACACTTACAAAAAGTTGAAATATAAGTACTTACACGCACGAACGAGTTGTAAAATAAGAGGACTCAGGAAGATACAAAATAAGTCATTATTGGTAACTAGCCAAATAATGTATTATCAATAATGGGCTTAATAAGTGATGAAAACAACATTTTTATTGAAATATATGTTTTGTATCGACTTGTTAACCATCTGAATGCAGAATATAGGGCTGCTTTTCTTTAAGCCTGGGTAACTAAGCTGCGATAACAATAGCACTGCTATTCTTTGACTCGCCACAAAAATGTAGAAAAATAGTTTTTAAAATGTGAAGTTCTGTGAAATTTAACATACCAATAACTACTTATTTAAACCATTATAAGGAAGTAATTATTTCACACTTCAAAATAATGCAGGGCGTAACGAGCTGTCATTACTAGGTAATGCTAAAAATAATGAGGTGTCATTACCAAGTTTTTGCTGGGTACCTGCTATTTAGTTGAAGTGAAACATTTCACCCTTGAAATTGTACCAATTTTTATTTTAAATAAAACACCAGTTGTTTTCTTTATTTATTATTAATACTTATATTTTATTAATTAATGCTTGTTGTTGTATATCACTATGTATGTATGTCTGTTGTATATATGTATGTAGAATTTATGTTTTTATTACATATATAAATATTAATACAAATGTGTGTGTATGGGTAGGTGAGATGGCGTGAACTCTACGTGTGAGTTTGTATGCATTTTAATTTGCAACTTTTTCCGTGTATTTGCTTAATGAATTTATTATTTGACTTTTTATTTTGTATTTGTTTAAATGTGCAAATTAAACGAAAGAGTAAACAACAACGATTTTCTTTTTTTTTTTGTTTCAATATGTATGGATGTATATGTATGTATGTATGTTGCAGAAATGTTTTTCAATCAATATGCAAACGAAAGGTGTACATAGTGATTTCGATGATTGTGGAATGACGAGGGGGGGGGGGAGGAAATGATTCTGTTTTGACACTCAACAATATATTTGCATATTTTTATTTATATTCATATTTATTCATATGTACGTACTCTTATATTTATTATTAAAGTGCGAGTATAAAAATTTAGTGATTTATTTATGTTTTTTTTATTTGTCTAAAGTTTTCTTTTGCTTTATCTTTGATACAAAAAATAGTTTTTTTTTTAAATTGTAATTGTTTTATTTAAATACAAATAAATTTTACATTTGAATAATGAACATAGGCTGGGGAAAAACAAATTGGTTTTCGTTTTTTTTTTTGACTCAATAATATAATTAAGTATACAGATATTGGTAATGAAAAAAGAAAGCGATTCAAGGCCACAAGTGGACTAATGAACCGGGAAATGTGCTGGCACTAAAAACATCATTTTCGAATTTCAATTATTTCAATTGTCTTTATTTGTTTTACATAAATATTTTAATTTGTTATTTTTACAAGTTGCAGTTATCTTTTTATGTGCATGTATTTCATTTTAACTCTAAACATTTCTTCTTATTAATTAGTATAATTTATAATGTTTTTTATTCCATTAGAGTTTATTTATCATCAACTTATCAAAAGACATATAAATACAACAAGAGTTTATACTAAAGAATATATAAAAAGGCAATGTAACGTAGTAAATAATATTTTGATGATTGTTATACATAAATACCTATAATTAAATTTCTTACATTATTACAATCGTTTAAGAAAAATGTCAATTAGACAAATCCCATTACGTATAAGTGAGATTGTTGTTTAATTAATTAAATGTTTTACAAAGAGAGTAAAAATTTAAAGATGAAAATTTATACCTAAATATTTTAATAAATAATTTAAAAATAATCTTACCACAAGTAAATTTATAACTATGGAAATTAGAGTTCATAAAAAGGAGAGCTGTGTATTAAGAAAAAAGATTTTGAGAAATGCAAAAGATTTTTTGAGAAAAAAATTAGAAATTCTAAGTTCCACTCCATCTGGAAAAAACTCTGTTCTTGTGATTCTGTTTCACATACATCTGATGAATTTAATAATTAGTAAACATGAGCACCTTTAACACTTTGTGATTAAGAAAACTATTACACCATTTTCAATTGTAATTGAACATCATATTGAGGAAATACTGATTGAAATTGAGAATATATAAATTGAAATTGAGAAAAACAAATTGAAATTCAGAGATGTAAATTGAAATTGAGAAAATACAAATTGAAATTCAGAAATGTAAATTGAAATTGAGAAAATACAAACTGAAATTAAGAAAATACAAATTGAAATTGAGAAAATACAAATTGAAATTGAGAAAATAAAAATTGCTATTGAGAAACAAACAATTGAAAATGAAAAAATACAAATTATTTTCATTATAAATTTCTGAATATCAATTTGGGTATTCACAATTTCAATTTTAATTTCTGAATTTCAATTTGAATTTTCTCGATTTCAGATTTCAAATTTGATTTTCTGAATTTATATTTACATTTTCATTTTCAATTGAAATTCAATTGAAATTGAGAAAATACAACATCATATTGAGGAAATACTAATGGAAATTGACAAAAACAAATTGAAATTCAGAGATGTAAATTGAAATTGAGAAAATACAAATTGAAATTCAGAAATGTAAATTGAAATTGAGAAAATACAAATTGAAATTCAGAAATTGATATTGAGAAATAAACAATTGAAAATGAAAAAACAGAAATTATTTTCATTTTAAATTTCCGAATATCAATTTGTTTATTTTCAATTTCAATTTTAATTTCTGAATTTCAATTTTCATTTTCTCGATTTCAAATTTCATTCCTCAACTTCAAATTTGATTTTCTGAATTTAAATTTACATTTCTCATTTTTGGTTTGTATTCCCTCATTTTTGAATTTCAATTTGAAATTTCAACTTGTATTTTCTCAATTTTAACTGAAAATGGTGTAAACTTCAGTTATACATATCGATTCGGGATATGGGCAATAATTAGATGAAACTTTGAATGTCAAACTCCCGAAAAAATCATGATTTTTTCCAATTCTATATCCTAGTATAGAAGAAGATTATAACGTTGCCACAGTTCCATACCATGCTAGAGTTCCATACGAAGAAGACCTGATGCCTATTTACTAAATAACCCATAATTTATATGCAAAATCTCTAGAATATTCAGACACAATATAGTTGTAAAAGATATAAATATGAAGCTCAAACTTTGGATAAACACAAGTACTGAAAAGAACTTGATCTTTTTCATAAAACAAAATACGAAGAAATTTAAATAATTTAAAATGAAAAAATACCTAGCAAATAAATTATATATCAAATTACAAAAATAAACTAAACAACTAAAAGGTAAGAACTATTAAATTGATTATTCCACTCCTGAGATTTATTTCAAATCCTTATTACCTAAATTTAAAACCTATACGAAAAAATACAAAAACTTAGGGCCTGTTTCTGTGAATTATTTTCGTTTGTCTAAAACGAACGATACAAAATCACTCAATTATTACAAGAAATCTATAAGCCACAGGAGTTTATAATTCGTTGTGTCCACAGAACAGCATGTGGAGCTCGTAGCTAAAGTATTTCTTATCTGCGTTTTATAGAAAATGTAATAATTGGGTAATTTTTGTTCGTTCGCCGTAGACGAGCGGAAATAAGTTACAGAAACAGGCCCCTCATATAAATTAAATAAACTTAAATTAAAAATTCTAAACTATAAGAACTTTAAATTGATTATTCCACTGCTGAGATTTATTTCAAATCCTTACTATTAATTTAAATACATCTAAATAAAACCTAACAAATCTTATTAAAATCTTTTTTTCCACTACTGAAATTATGATGACAGTTAAGGCCCAGACAGACAGACGCGACATTCACACAGTTGTTTTGACAATGGTTCGAATAACAACGCACTATTTTCACAAGGACTGTCGTGTCCTCGCGTCTGCCTGAATGGACCTCTATTCCTATTCCATAAACTTAAAGGCGAATTTAACTTTCTCTTTAAGCAAATCCTATATTTTAAACTAAGAACTATTAAATTGATTATTCCACTGCTGAGATTTAATTTAAATCCTTATATGACAAGAACCTAAACAAATAAAAATCTTATTAAAATCGTTTTTTCCACTACTTAAATTGTGATTACAGAACCTAATTAAGAATAAATACTGGAACTCATTTATAACTTTTGAATTTTTGCCTTGTCTTTGACATATTTACATCGAACAAAAAATATCAAACTCAAATTTAGATTTCAAACCCATAAATGAAGATTGATTGTTTCAAAGCTAAAATTTAAATAAGAATTTTTGAAATTATTTTTTTGCATTGAAATATGTCAAAAACAATCATTGCTATCTACATCTCTACACCATTTTCAGTCGAATTTCAAAAAATACAGTTTAAAATTCGGAAATGTAAATTGAAATTGAGAAAATATAAATTGAAAATGAGAAATGCAAATCAAAATTCAGAAATGAAAATTAAAATTGAGAAAATGAAAAATTGAAATTCAGAAATGAAAATTGAAAATGAAAATGTGAAAATGAAAATTGAAATTGAAAATGAGAAAATGAAAATTGAAATTGAGACTAAACAAATTGATGGATATTCAGATATTTAAATTGAAATTAATTTGTATTTCATTTACAAATTTTTCATTTTCGATTGTTTATCTCTCAATATCAAATTGTATATTCTCAATATCAATTTACATTTCTGATTTTCAGTTTGTATTTTCTCAATATCAATTTACATTTATGAATCTCAATTTTTATTTTCTCAATTTCAATTTTTATTTCAAATTGTATTTTCTTAATTTCAATTTTTATTTCCCAATTTCAATTTACTTTTTTGAATTTCAATTTTTATTTCCCAATTTCAATTTACTTTTTTGAATTTCAATTTGTATAATTTCTATTTAAAACGGTGTAAACGTATCAAGTATTCAAAAGCTACATAATGACCCCCTCTAAATTAACTAATCAACTACTTTTGTTGCAATTATTCCACTTCTGAGATTTGATAATAAAATCTCTTAAAATTCTAACATATTTTACATTTGAGATCGTCACAGTAATGTACGCCTACTAATCGTGAATATATTTTGGATTTGTGGATTAGCCTCACTCACTCTTACTCTGATGATGGCCTCAAATATAACATGCATATTCACCACTGTTCTGACTTTGGCAACTTTTTAAATTTAAATTTTTTGCTGTCCTGTGATTCTAAATCCGATATTTCATTTCAAAATTAACCATTCTTGAAGGCAAATAAGATAATTAAAAAATCAAAAATTTAGAACGGTGGTGAATGTCTACCCTAAAACTCTTAAATGTAAAATCAGCTACACATTATAACTATTATTCCACTGCTGAGATTTGATAAATGAAAACTAAACTAAAAACTTATTTTAAAATTATGTACTTCTTAAAAAAATTATTCCACTGCCGAAATTCTGATAACAGTATGTTGATAATACTACGACCAAACCTAACAAGTTCTATAACCTACAAACTAACAAAATTAATCTTAATATTAGTTACTTTCTTAAAATAATTATTCCACTGCCGAGATTCTGATAACAGAATGTTGTAAATTGATTTAAAATGAAAATACGTTTACTTTTCTAAAAAAATTATTCCACTGCTGAGATTTAAATTAAATCAAATCCTAACAACTATGTAAATAAATTTAAAAATAATAACAAATAATACACGTTTACTTTTCAAAAAAAATTATTCCACTGCTGAGATTTAAATTAAATCCATAACCCAACAATTTGTATCGTCAACAACTAACTGATAACAGAATGTTGGTATTAAGCCTAAACCTAAAATCTAACAAATTCTAAAAACTATGCAAATTATATTAAAATAAAGGGCCTGTTTCTGTAACATATCAAAAAACCACTCAACTTCAATTCTATAAAACGCAGTGGTTTTCTATAGACAACTAATTATCGTTGCTTACAGATTCTTGCAATAATTGAGCGATTTTCGATCAATCGTCGTACACAGTAAGTTACAGAAACAGTCCCTAAAATAATTAAAATACGTTTACTATCGGAATAAATCTTAATATTAGTTACTTTCTTAAAATAATTATTCCACTGCTGAGATTTAAATCAAATCTATGGGCTTTTGCGGAAATGAATCACTGCACTGCATCAGATTCATGTGAACTATCATCCATATCACAAATTAATTAATTATTATTATTATGATTTTTTTCATTTGCAATTACATACTCGAAAACAATAAAAATGGAAAATTTACAATAAATTTGTGAGTTGGATGATATTCCGAATGAATCAGATACACTGCAGGGATGCGTTTCCGAGAAGGTCCAATAACCTAACAATTTATATTTGCAACTACAAACTAAACCTAAAGAATTAAAAAATATACTTTTGAAATTAATTATTCCACTGCTGAAATTCTGATAACAGAATATAAAAATAAAGATTACATTAAGTAATAATAAGTCACAAATATTAAAAACGTATCCCTCACACTAAGTCTTTATGTTGTTCAAAAAAATATTGAAATGCTTGCAAATTATTAAACTAGGTTCACTTTTCGAATGAACTACAATTCTTTGCAGGTTTAAAAATTTAGAAATATAGGCATGTTTTATTTACCACAGAAGGGGTTTCCACTTATCAGCATTTGTTAGCTAAATTTCCAGGATTATAGAATTTTCTCTAAAGGAAGCGACGTTTTGGTGGAAGATTTTTTGTAAACATTTTTACACAACAAAATTAAAAGTTCCTGGTGTGAGTGTGATTAGATGCAACAATTCTAAAATTCTGACAATGTAACTAAAAAAAAATAGTTAAGCGAAAAAATCGGCTTGTGGTAAACAAAATATGCCTAAAACTAAGAAAAATTCGGCCATGTTCTGACAATCGCACGATTTTCAAATAGTATTTTTTTGGCGATTTCAAGTTTCTAAATTTCGCATTTGTCTTTAAAACAAATTTTTTCAGTTGCCTTTCTTTTCTGACGAGCAAATGAAAAGGATGTTTGGTTAAAAAAATGTAAAAATTTAGAAACTCGAAATCGCCAGTACATGGTCGGTTGTATTAGTTTTAAAATATTATTCTCCTGCCGAAATTATAATGCGAATTAGTCCTAAAATGTAGGTTGTTTTAAAGAGAATTATTCCACTGCCGAAATTCTGATGGCAGAATATTGAACCTACAACTAAACTTAAACAACCTCCTGATCTAAGTTTCAAGCCGATTTAATTCTGGCAATATTTATATGCTTTCATTTTTGATTCAAAAACTTTGTTTTTGTTTTTTTGGTTCAAAAGTATTTTACAGATACAGAACAAAATTTGCAAATATGAAACCGCGTAAATACTGTAGAATTTAAATAGACTCGAAACCCTGGAGCAGGGGGATAAATGTATGTTAACGTCAAAATTGTTTGCTGGGTTAATGAATCAATCACAACCCAAATTAATTATTGCTGACGCTATTACGCGTGCAATATTTTCCACCGAAATAAATAGTGGGAATGGTTTGTTACGCGTCGTCAACAATTTTATTCTTTACTTTCGTTAATACAAATTGTAAATTAATTATTCAGTTTGGTTTTATCACTCAATAAAGACAAAAGCTCTTCTAAGAGCTAAAAAATAACTCACAAGTTATTAATTTGTATGCTCTTCAAAAAATAGTCCATTGATTATAAAGTCAAATCTGAAACTAATTCTGCGACCTAAGAGAAGATAAAAATAATGCATAATGTATGTTGTTTTAAAAAGAATTATTCCACTGCCGAGATTCTGATGACAGAATATCGAACCTAAATCTAAAATTTTTCTAAAACTTAACCTAAAACATAAAAATTATAAATCTCACGCCCATTTTCTTAGTGATTGGTAAAAGCGGCGTAATTGTGAAAAATAATCACAAATGTATTACTTCTAAAAAAATTATTCCACTGCCGAGATTCTGATGACAGAATGTCTAAATTAAAACTAAGTCTACAACCTAAACTAAAAATAAAGATGAAGCGAATTATATATATATGTGTTGTTTTAAAAAGAATTATTCCACTGCCGAGATTCTGATGACAGAATGTCAAAACTAAAACTAAATCTACAAAAAAATACGAAAACTAAAATTATTCTAACCTAAAAACTATTTGACCTCTACAAGACTTCCGCGGTGGTTTCAAATATAGTTTTACAGTCCTGTTCTGACTTCCACCTTGGTTTCAAACAACTTGTTTTTGTGTGGTTTCATGTTTTTAAATTTAAGATATGGCTTCAAAATCTCTAGGTTGGAAACCAACTCCCCTCATTTATTCTAAGAGTAGTTCGAAGATAAGTTTCAAAGTCAAAAACTAACTTTAAAAATATGAAAACACGGAAAGTTGATTGTTTCAAAACTAGGTGGAAGTCAGAACATGCCTGTTAACAATATGTCAATAGTTCGTAATCACCGCGAAAGCCATCATAGAGGCGTATATGTTGTTTTAAAAAGAATTATTACACTGCCGAGATTCTGATGACAGAATGTCAAAACTAAAACTAAATCTACAAAAAAATACGAAAACTAAAATTATTCTAACCTAAAAAATATTTGACCTCTACAAGACTTCCGCGGTGGTTTCAAATATAGATTTACAGACCTGTTCTGACTTCCACCTTGGTTTCAAACAACTTGTTTTTGTGTGGTTTCATGTTTTTAATTTTAAGGTTTGTAACCAACTCCCCTCATTTAATCTAAGAGTAGTTCGACATAATAAGATAATTTTTCGATGTAAAAAACTAATTTTAAAAATATGAAAACACGGAAAGTTGATTGTTTCAAACCAAGGTGGAAGTCAGCACATTCCTGTTTACATTATGGCAATGATTTGAAACCATCGCGAAAGCCATCATAGAGGCGTGTATATGCTGTTTTAAAAAGAATTATTCCACTGCCGAGATTCTGATGACAGAATGTCAAAACTAAAACTAAATCTACAAAAAAATACGAAAACTAAAATTATTCTGACCTAAAAACTATTTGACCTCTACAAGACTTCTGCGGTGGTTTCAAATATAGATTTGCAGACCTGTTCTGACTTCCACCTTGGTTTCAAACAACTTGTTTTTTGTGTGGTCTCCTCATTTAATCTAAGAGTAGTTCGACATAATAAGATAATTTTTCGATGTAAAAAACTAATTTTAAAAATATGAAAACACAGAAAGTTGGTCATTTCAAATCAAGGTGGAAGTCAGCACATTCCTGTTTACATTATGGCAATGATTTGAAACCATCGCGAAAGCCATCATAGAGGCGCATATGTTGTTTTAAAAAGAATTATTCCACTGCCGAGATTCTGATGACAGAATGTCAAAACTAAATCTAAATCTGCAAATAAAACCCACGTTATTAAAACTGAATTTAGTCTATACCTATTAAGATTTTAAAAAATATATCATCTCTATATGACTTCCACGGTGGTTTTAAATATAAATTCACAATTATGGCAACGATTTGAAACCACCGCGAAAGCCATCATAGAGGCGTGTATATGTTGTTTTAAAAAGAATTATTCCACTGCCGAGATTCTGATGACAGAATGTCAAAACTAAAACTAAATCGGCAAACAAAACCGAAATTATTAACACTGAATTCAGTATATACCTAATAAAATTTTAACAAATATATCATCTCTATATGACTTCCACGGTGGTTTCAAATATAAATTCACAATTATGGCAACGATTTGAAACCACCGCGAAAGCCATCATAGAGGCGTGTATATGTTGTTTTAAAAAGAATTATTCCACTGCCGAGATTCTGATGACAGAATGTCAAAACTAAAACTAAATCTGCAAATAAAACTCACGTTATTAAAACTGAAATTTCTGATAACCATATAATGAAACCAACAAATTCTTTCTCAATATATTATTTATTTATATTTCCGAATAATTTAAAAAATATTAAAAAAACATTAATCCCAATTTTCAACAAGTCTGGTTAGGTCTATCCAACAGTTATCGATGACAGTTTGTGTGGAGGGATAAATTATTGTTTCAAAAATAGAATATAATAGAAAACTACAACTAAACCTCTAACTTCTAAAAACTTAAACTAAAAAGGTATATGTACTTCAAAGAATAAATTTTCCACTGCCGATAATATTCTGATAGCTAAAACTAAAAAATAAAAATATTCTATAAATGTATGAATTATTCCACTGCCGAGATTCTGATGACAGAATATTAAAAATAAAACCTAACTTCCTAAAAACATTCCTAAATATGATATGGTTCGATTAAGAAAACATACAGAGAGCAGAAATAATTTTAAAAATAAACTTGAAAAATGCTTTAAGTGAAAATAAACAAAAAAAAAAACAAAAAAATATTAATGATGACATTACAAACTTGAAATTTATTTTTTTAGAAAGGCGGAAATTTTGTAAAATAAATAACTACGGAGAAATAACAATATAGCTTAAATAATAAATTATAAATTTTAGCATAAATAAAGCTTGAACCCTACTCCGATAGTTAGAGAAATATGCAAAAAGTGATGATTTTTTCTAGTTTGAAATTTAAAACTTGCTTCAAATTTATTTTTTGTGGATTTTGTTATTTTAAAAATGCATCCCTTTACTTTTATGCTAAATCGTTGGTATTAATACAAAATCCTATTAAACAACTCTTTTCCAGACAATGAGACTGCTTCATATCATTAGAGTTCCAGCTTTAAGGCTTTAATTTAAGCTATTTTTGAGATTTTATCTGTTTTTACTGTTATCAACAATTTGCAATTCTGAATTTTAATATGTTTTGTTAAAATTTCAAAAAAAAAAATCAAAGTTGTCAGAAATTTTTAATTAAAAATCTACAAAAAACTCATATTCGAATCATTGTCTATAGAAGGTTTCAGTTATAAAAAATGTTAGTAAAATCTGTTAAAATTTCGATATAAATTATTACAAAAATATTGAAAATTGGAATGATTTTATACTAATATCTCGCCATGTAACCTCACAAAAAATATAGTCTAATAATAATTGTAAAAAAGAAATAAGTTGATTAGGAACGTGACAGAAACGATCAAGAGCAGAATGTAAAGATTGAAAATCAGAAGAAATGAAAACTTAGTTTTGCAACCAAAATTTGTTTTGTTACTTAGGGAGGAGGTGGTGTTTTGTCGTGAACTTTCTATTTGAATTTTTTTAAAATCATCCAAAGGATCTTGAAAATTCAAAATCTTTAAATTTCGTAAAATACAATTCTCTATAGCTTCAAAGCTCTAGATGACTTTTGAGCTAAAAATAAATTACCACAACACCTCCGGTTAAGTTGAATCTATGTTCAACAACTAAACTATTTAAAAAGAATTATTCCGCTGCTGAAATTCTGATAACAGTTACCAAACAACTATTAAATAAAATATTCATATTCATGTGTATTTTGCCATGAAATCACAATCGAATTTGCATGTGCATTTGCCAAGGTGTCAATCCAAACAAACTACTATGTAAACATAGGATTCATAGGATCCCGGAATTCCGAGAAGTATTCTTTTCAGATGGACACCCTCTCAATGGCTAAGAATTCAATTATCATTTAAATTGTTGTATTGATTTGATATGAATAATACATATCCTAAACTAACTTAATTAAATATATTCCAAAACTAAGATTTTGTAGTATATATACATAGTTTTATACTATGGCTATGAATTCAATTATAATTTAAATTGTTTTATTGATTTGATATGAATAATACATATCCTAAACTAACTTAATTAGATATATTCCAAAACTAAGATTTTGTAGTATACATAGTTTTTTACTTTCGTGTTTTTATTTGGGGATCGAATAAATCCTTTTCTATTCGTAGATTTACTTTTACTAGACACGAAAGCAGAAGCTACAAATAAGGACTTATTTTCTCTTCGAAAATAAGTCCTTTTTTGAAGCCAAAAAAAAACTTTATTGTAATTTTTACACTGCTGAGATTTATTTTAAAAAATAATAAGGAAGTAAAAACTAAACTAGACAAATATATATACTTTTACTAAACACGCAGAAGCAGAAGTTACAAAATATGGTCCTCTTCAATTTACGTTTTCAGTTCTATTCACCGATATTCCACAATTCTTATTCGAGCTTTCTGGACTTGTTCAAATGTTTTTGTTTAAAATGTCTAAATTTCTTTTCGAATATAAATCATTTTTCAAGCCACCGAAAACCGAAAAAAGAACTTTATTGTAATTATTACACTGCTGAGATTTATTTTAAACATAATAAATAAAAACTAAATTAGACAACTATATCATTTAAGAAGATAAAATAATAATTTATCATAAAATATTATTGCGCTTCTGAATTACTGATGACAAAGCTAATATAAATAAAGCAAATAATACTAAACCTAATCTTTTTCATGTTCAAAAATTGTAATGTTGTTGATATTTTGTATCTAGCTATGAGCGATAGACTAGTTGCAAGATCTCTTTTCGAATACCCACTCAGCGAGACTCTAGACTCTATCCAAATTCTGAACTATAAACACAAAGTAAAGCAATTAAATTATTTATAACAGTGTTGTTCATCATGTCATGTTCATGGTGTCAACCACAAGCTTGTCAGAGGTAATCAGTTGGTCAGCGTCCAACTTTTTCCTTATGAACTGTGCTGTGTATTAGGCTGGGTCAAAGTCCATACAAATGGAAAAACAATTTCCAGTCACCCCACGAAAATAAAGTTTGGACTGTTTAACAATAATTTGCAAAATATTTCGTTCCTAGATCAATCCGTCTGTGAGCTAAACGTTCCTGAAAACATCCCTCAAAATCATGTTTTTCCTGTGGAATTTTTTTATGTTGCATTTTTTGTCCAAATTGTTTTTCTGACCAAATGGACCCTCAAAAGCACTTTAAGTATAAATTTTGTTTTTTGTCTTAGAGTAGCTTTTGGGTCGATTTATTGAACGTTGACAGTATTTTTCCTATTTTTGCCATAGTGACAACTGAAGACATTCTCGTAGTTGGTGGTAATAATTTATAAAAAATAAATAGCTGCAGTTAATACCTTTCGAATGATGCCTAAAAAATGAACATCGGAAGGAAATTGGTCATTTTTGTAAAACGAGTTTGAAAATTATGGCTCTAAAAACCCATACGGTATATAATTATTTCGCAAAAATAAAGTCAGTGGCCTAATTTATCGTCCAATATTCATCATTTAGGAATCATTCGAAAGCTAGAGATTCCTTCTATTTATTTTGCATAGCACCTTTTACAAAATGCTTTCAAGAAATATGAGTTTTTAGCTGACATTTGAAAAAAACCACAAAAAATCAGCATAAATGTCCAATAATACGATCAAAGAATTATTTTAAGACAAGAGCAAAAAATTACATTTAAAGTGCTTCCAAGGTTTTATTACTTCAGAAAAAAATTTGAACAAAATGCAAAATAAAAAATACACGGAAAAAACATGATTTTTAGAAGTGTCTCACAAACGGCTTGACCCAGCGACGAAATATTTTGCAGATCATCATTAAACAATCCAATCTTCATTTCTGGAGGGTAACCGCACCAATTTATTTTCGTGACCCAGCCTACTGTGTATACCCCAACTTCTGACTTATAGAATTAGCATGAAAATAAAATAATACTAAGCCTTCTGAATTACGACACAATTTTCAATTAAAATTTAGAAAATACAAAAAAATTGAAATTGAGAAAATAAAAATTGAAATTTAGGAAAGTAAATTGAAAAAGAAAATAAAAATTGAAATTGAAAAATTTAAATTGAGAAAATACAAATTGCTAAATTAAAAACAAATTAATGTTGAGAAATTAACAATTGAAAATGAGAAATGTAAATTGAAATTCAGAAAATACAATTTGAAATTGAGAATATAAATCTGATATTGCGAAATAAACAACTGATAAGAAGAAAAAAAATTTAAATTTCTGAATATCAGTTTATTTACTCTCAATTTCAATTTTGATTTCAGAATTTCAATTTACATTTTCTCAATTTCAAAATTCATTTCTCAATTTCAATTAGTATTTTCTCAATTTCAATTTATATTTTTCAATTTCAATTTGTATTCTCTGAATTTCAATTTGCATTTCTGAATTTCAATTTGCATTTTCTCAATTTCAATTTGTATTTTCTCAATTTCAATTTCAATTTTCATTTCTCAATTTCAACTTGTATTTTCTCAATTTCAACTGAAAATGGTTTAGTTACTACTGAAAATGACAACTATCTATATCCCAACATCTGTTTATAAAATTACCGTGAAAATAAATCATAAAATATTAAGCTTCTGAACTACTAGTGACTACTAAAAATAAAAATATCATCCTCCTTGTACTCAATTTCGAGTTGATATGAATCCGACAACATTTACTCGGATTCCTATCAGCAAATTAAGTTTGCTGACTTCAAATCTTCTTCTGTTGATACGAAGCATGCTTTGAGTTAATAAATGAAGACAGTTAAAACAAAGCTCAAAGTTGACAAAACAATTCTAGTAAATTTTGTAGGCTAAAAATCGACTCGAACACCTCAGAACAGAGGGATATGACTAAAAACTTAAAACCTAACTATCATGGAAGACTATGTTATGCTGCAAGTCGCTTTCGTTCCAAAATTAAAATTGGGTGTGTAGTTACAGGGGAGACAATACAAAAGGGATAGCTTTACGTATCAAACAACAACGGTTCTTTGAATAAATACTATTCAATTTCAATCATTCTGTCATTTCTGTACTATAAACACAATTTTCTTTTTGGGTAAAATTGGCGCATTGCGCATCATACATATCTCCATGAAAAATATATCCCATCTTCTGATTATCTTAAAACTAATTTTGATATAAATCACAAAATATTATTACGCTTCTGAATTATTGATGACTGAGAAACTTAGTAATTAAAACTTACAAAAGAAAACATTAAAACTAAATACATACATAACCGAACCCCATTTTCACCCTATCTGGTTAACTCAAAGAGTTAGAGCTAATCAACAATTATAGTTGTCCGTTTGACATCTATATCTGTTGATTATATCCAACCCGAAATGGTGATGATTGGGTTAATTGTATATGTTAGATCCCATCTTCTGAATACTCTTTAAACCTATTTTTTTGTTTATAAATCACAAAATATTATTACGCTTCCGAATTATTGATGACTGTAGTTAAGCTAAGAGAATATACAGCAAAAGCCTAATTATACAAATTAATATCTATTAAAACTTATATATACAAATGTAAATATCCATGGACCATATTATTGTAACTTCTAACTGGGAAAAGCAAACTTTTGAAAATATGAGAAATCAGGAAGTACTAAATTTATCCAAAGTTGATTTGAGTTAATTCATTATAGGGATTGTGGATTAAAATAGAATTGTTACATAGGGCGACAAAACTTTTTGGATCTGAACAAGACTATATACAAGTGAAACTACACCATTTTCAACCGTAATTCGAGAGACGTAACTTGAAATTCAAAAAATATCAATTAAATTTCAAAAATTTCATTTGAAACTTGTATTTTCTCAATTTCAACTGAAAATGGTTTAGTTACTACTGAAAATGACAACTATCTATATCCCAACATCTGTTTATAAAATTACCGTGAAAATAAATCATAAAATATTAAGCTTCTGAACTACTAGTGACTACTAAAAATAAAAATATCATCCTCCTTGTACTCAATTTCGAGTTGATATGAATCCGACAACATTTACTCGGATTCCTATCAGCAAATTAAGTTTGCTGACTTCAAATCTTCTTCTGTTGATACGAAGCATGCTTTGAGTTAATAAATGAAGACAGTTAAAACAAAGCTCAAAGTTGACAAAACAATTCTAGTAAATTTTGTAGGCTAAAAATCGACTCGAACACCTCAGAACAGAGGGATATGACTAAAAACTTAAAACCTAACTATCATGGAAGACTATGTTATGCTGCAAGTCGCTTTCGTTCCAAAATTAAAATTGGGTGTGTAGTTACAGGGGAGACAATACAAAAGGGATAGCTTTACGTATCAAACAACAACGGTTCTTTGAATAAATACTATTCAATTTCAATCATTCTGTCATTTCTGTACTATAAACACAATTTTCTTTTTGGGTAAAATTGGCGCATTGCGCATCATACATATCTCCATGAAAAATATATCCCATCTTCTGATTATCTTAAAACTAATTTTGATATAAATCACAAAATATTATTACGCTTCTGAATTATTGATGACTGAGAAACTTAGTAATTAAAACTTACAAAAGAAAACATTAAAACTAAATACATACATAACCGAACCCCATTTTCACCCTATCTGGTTAACTCAAAGAGTTAGAGCTAATCAACAATTATAGTTGTCCGTTTGACATCTATATCTGTTGATTATATCCAACCCGAAATGGTGATGATTGGGTTAATTGTATATGTTAGATCCCATCTTCTGAATACTCTTTAAACCTATTTTTTTGTTTATAAATCACAAAATATTATTACGCTTCCGAATTATTGATGACTGTAGTTAAGCTAAGAGAATATACAGCAAAAGCCTAATTATACAAATTAATATCTATTAAAACTTATATATACAAATGTAAATATCCATGGACCATATTATTGTAACTTCTAACTGGGAAAAGCAAACTTTTGAAAATATGAGAAATCAGGAAGTACTAAATTTATCCAAAGTTGATTTGAGTTAATTCATTATAGGGATTGTGGATTAAAATAGAATTGTTACATAGGGCGACAAAACTTTTTGGATCTGAACAAGACTATATACAAGTGAAACTACACCATTTTCAACCGTAATTCGAGAGACGTAACTTGAAATTCAAAAAATATCAATTAAATTTCAAAAATTTCATTTGAAATTCAAAGAATATCAATTGAAATTCAAAATGTGTCATTTGTAATTCAAAAATGTCAATTGAAATTCAAAACTCGTCATTTGAAATGTAAACAAATGGTGTGTTTTGAAATACAAATGGTGCCTTTTGAATTACAAATGGTGCCTTTTGAATTACAAATGGTGTCTTTTGAATTACAAGTGGTATCTTTTGAATTTCAATTGATATTTTCTGAATTTCATATGGAATTTTTGAATTTCATATGGAATTTTTGAATTTCATATGGAATTTTTAAATTTTAAATGGAATTTTTGAATTTCATATGGAATTTTTGAATTTCATATGGAATTTATGAATTTCAAATGGTGTCTTTTGAATTACAATTGAAAATGGTGTAGACGTCGTATATAGGAGCAACCTGTATTCAGTTTACCATTTGGCGATTTTATCTTCTTTTTACAGGACTTTTAATTTCCAAAGATATAGATGTTTTAATTATTTATTTTCGTACTTTTCCAAGCCATATAATGGCCGATATGGGTATCAACTGAAAGAGAAGAATACCGGTTACAAATACTTTAAATGTCATGCTTCTGTCTGTATAAATTTAGCATAGACAACCATCTAGAACTTCCCCCTTAAATATAAAAATAAATAAACTTTAAATTTTTAAGGGGGAAAATTTGATATAGTTGTTAAAGCTAAACTAATACAGATAGTTGAATGAGATTCGAAGTATTTTTAACTGATACTCTTATCTTCTATTTGATATCCATATTGCCTTTGTATGGCTTGCAAAAGTACGACAATAAATTATTAAAACGTCTATATCATTTCGAAAAAAAGGAAAAAAAGATCACCAAATGGAAAACTTGGGTAGAAGCATAGTCTTACGAAATCAGCTATAGTTCCTTACATTGAGATGGAATAAAAGAACCGGACATCAGGATAGTGTATATTTGTATACCCTTCAGAGACATCCTCGAGACTGAACTCTCCAGCTCTCAGAATAGATGACTAGTGAACTATCTGTGTGGACGTCAGTCATTTCTCCTCTTCAGATGTAGAGATTATATTAAATGCAGAAGACTGTACCATTATGGCGAGCTGTAGACACCATTATGGCGAAATGTAGACAATCTTTGCAGCCGAATCAACAACTAACTCCAACAGTTAGTGAAATTTTTCAGAGATAGATATCTGAAGCATTCCCCGGTGATAGCGATTTACTCAAGCAATTATTTCCTTAATAGGCACTCTCCTTCGTGTATACATTGCCACATCAACAAAGTCTAAGGAGTCTCTAAGGATATAAAGCCATAAAACATTTATCACAGAATTTTCAATGTAAAATTATCAGACCTATGATGACTTTCGCTGTGATTTAAAAAAACAGCTTTCTTCGTGGATTCATGTTTTTAAATTTCGACTTTTTGTTTCGAACCTTTGTTCTTCAATTGAATTATTCATAGATTAATTGAAGAAACCTGGCTTTTTGAAGCCAAAAATTAAATCTAAAAACATGAAAACACGTAAATAGCAGTGCTTTGAGGAAGCTATCACAGGGACGTATACTTCAAACATTTGATACATTTTTATTAATATGCCATTTAGAATATCTCCTCTATACCCCTTCATGGTAAACCTTTTGCATTTTCTCAAAACTTTTCACAATTTACACAGCACATAATCTCATAACATTTTATAGAAAAACTTAACCAAGAATATCTCAATAAACAAAACAAATTGTCAACACTTACCCACAGCCTTTTTACAAATGTTATGTTACTTTTTTACAATTTCTAATGGAGAACCTCTGCCTCGCCTCCTCCTGCTCTTTGTCTGAGATGTACAGAGATGGGAGGAATGTTGCTTATGTATTCTTAGGTCTAATATGAGTGCTATGTATGATGTACAGCAGATTGTGTGGTTTTAGCAGCAGTAGCTGATGCTGATGCCGATGTCGTTGTGGATGTGGATGACTGTTGTTGTTGTTGTTGTGATGATAATTTGGTTGTTCTACGTTGTGGTTTGCCTAGAGATTCAGCAGTTTGACTCTGAGTCGCTGTTGATGCGGTTGTAGTGGTTGTTGTCGTTGTTGTAGGCAAGGGAAATTCTTTTGGATTGAAATCAGCCAAGGCAAGTTGTTTCTCAGGTGATTGATCAGGTAACTTGTTAATTTTCTGCAAACGTTGCTCCACAATTTGTAGATGGCGCAGTATATATTCTTCGGCGGGTGCCAAATGATAAGCAAAACGCAGACACTGCTGCGCTTTTGCCATATGTTTACGTTCCACAAACACCACACACAGGTTGTGCAGACCCTGTATGTTGTGCGGTTCCAATTTCAAAATGGAACGATAGCACGCTTCGGCCGCGTCCAAGTCTTTCATGTGATTTATGTAAATATCGCCCAGCAGTATGAGGCCCTTGATGTGATCGGGATGATGCCGTATGAGTTGATTGAGGAAGGGCACGGCATCGAGCGAACGATTGGCGTCGGCCAGCAGCAAGGCCAGATTGAAGAGAGCACTGCGGAAGTCGGCTTTCAGGTGTATAGCCCGCTTAAAGTACTGCTCGGCAGCATCAAAGTCCGACTCGTCCATGGCCAACATGCCCAGATTGAAGAAAACCTTTTCGTTGTCCCCGCTCTTGTCGAGCACCTTATGCAAACGATCGCGCGACATTTGCCGGGCCTCTGGACCACCCATCTCCTGCAATAGAATGGCGGAGTTCAACAAAGCCTGCTCGTGCTCCGGATATAGCTCCAGGGCTTTGTTGAAGTAAACATTGGCCTGGGCACTCTTGCCCTGCTCGAGGAACACCACACCCAAATTGTAGTAAATATCGGCATTTTCACTGTCGTACAGCAAAGCCTTCTCGTACACCTCTTGGGCCTGGACAGTGCGGTTCAGCTTCATTAAAATATCACCGCGATTGATGTAGGCCTGCACATAGTCGGCCCTCATGCTTATGGCTTGGCGATAAAGGAAGTCGGCCTCCTCCAAGCGGGTCTGGTTGCGGGCTATCAAGTTGGCCAAATTGATGAAAACATTCAAATGATTGGGGGCTATACGCGCCTGATAACTTTCGCCCGGCTTGATGCGGGGAAACAAGGACTTGGCCTTCAAGTAGGCCTTCTCCGCCTCATCGTACATTTTCATGTTGTTATAGGTGCGGCCCACATTTATATGGGCCCCTATGTCATCGGGCTGTATGGTGACGGCCTGTTGGAAGTACGACAAAGCCTCGGTGTAGCGTCCCTCATTCTCCAGAGCATGTCCCACATTATTGAACAGCTTGGCATTGCGATCGTTCACATGTACGCCACTCATAAACAACGTGTACTCGTTAATCCAGTCCTTGTTGCGCTGATAGGTTTTGAGGGAATGTGTGGCCAAAAGAGCGCACAGGGCCAGTTTTAGGACATACTGCCATTGTACACCACCTTTATGCTCCGCCATACTTTCTTTGATTTTCTCATAGCCATAGGCTATCAACAGGCAAAAACCCATAGAGGGCATATAGAGTATGCGTTCGGCCACCACAAAGCCCACGGGAAAGAAGAGATTCGAGGCGGGCAGAAAGGGCAGGATGATCCAGGCCAAACACATGATCAGCATGCGCGAATGTTGAAGACTGCTCTGGCGTCGACAAGCGCTGAACACCAAGGCGACCAGGAAAGCAAATGTCGCCACAGTGGCTACATTGCGGAGATCGGCGAAACCCTCAATCAGGGGTACAGTGCCTGAAAAGAAGAGAAATTTTCCATTAAAACGAATACACTTCTAAGGAGATTCCAGTGGTGATGTGTACCTCTACTGTGTGTGATAAGAATAAAACAAAAAATAATTAAATAAAGAATTCAAAGACTATCCCCCGATTGCGCACGCATGTTTGCAGCACAACCGATTTCAAACTACTGAAACACGCTTCCCGCAAAAAGCAGTAACGTACTTAAACTAAATGTGCAGCATCGCGTGTTTTTACCCTCATGGCAGGGCACAACATAAAAATGGCTGGCCAGGTAGTCAAGAGATCGAGAGAAAGAGAGAGAGAGTCTATCATCTGCGGGACACGATAAAACTAAGTACTCTCTTAAGTTGCTCTTAACACCGCAGTGATGATGGTTGTGGTGGTTGTTCTCCCTAAAGTATTAATCCGGCTTGGTGAATACGAACGAGGGTTTTTGGTGTTGTTATCGCATCAATACTTTGCGGAAAGTACAGCTGCTTCATGGCATCAATTGGGCCAAACCATTGTAAAAAGAAAGATTTAGATGAAGAAAACAATGAAATGAAAATAATTCTAGAAGGCTTAGGAAGGAAGCAGTCTTCTAAAAATTCTTTTCATTTAATTGTTGACTGTATATTCCTTAATTTGATTGAAATGGTGATGTTATGGTGTTTCTTCAATGTCCCCTGGTTGGCTACAATTACACTAAGTGAACACAACAATGTTTAGCCCGTATTTTTATTCACGTATTTCGGGCACATATTAGCTTCTCAGAAAGTTTGGTTTGGCCGATTTGATCATATATCTAGCTAGGAGCCACCGATCCGTCCTATATTTGTTACCAGGGCAAAGAAAACAAAATTGTTAAGTGGACGAAAAACACCTGTGGACAAAATAAACATTACAAAAATTAGTTTTTAAACAAAATTTAAATTGACAAGTTGCCAACAAAAATTTGAGACTAGAGTATGTTTCAAAATATCAAGCGATTCATGATGGAAGATCTGATATTTTCTGTGATTTTCGCATAATTGGCCATAACTTCGAAGCAAATCCATCTATTTGCTGCAACAAATGTTAAGATTTAGACAATAAATCTCCCTCAACAATATTTTTCACATACATTTTTTGTATTCGTAGGTTGATGTAAAAATTGAAAATTTCCTCCTTCACATAATTGGCCATACTTTAGTTTCTTGATAAGTTAGGTTTCGCCAAAAACAACTTTCGTAGATAATTTCCTTGAACATTCAATAATAATTTCCACATCACATTTTCTGAGGTAATTTTTGTGTTTTTCGCATAACAAGGGCCTAACTTTGGTGCAAGAAAATTATTCTCTTGTAATAAACAATACTGAAATTTATCAATCTGATAAAAATAATACATAAATAAAATACAAATACAAGTATTTTTAGCATATATTCTCCTCTTTAATTTAACACTTATATCGGTATAGTAGGATGCCAATAAGTAGTTAAAACACTTTTTAAGTGATTTCCTTTGAAACTTTGTAGTCTTTTTAATGGGGAACAGGATGAGGAAATGAAAAACTGAAAACGTCAATTAAGGACCATTGGCGAGAATCTAATAAATAATGTTTGTTTTTCTGATAGACGTGTTGGCCTATTAATCTTGAAAGAAATAATCTTTGAACTCTTATAATCTTCTGGTCAGATGATTTTTTTTCTATGACAACCGTCTTCAGAATTTTTCAAGAAATCTATATTTATAAAAGGGAATGCCGTCCGTGTGAACACGCAAAACTTTATAACGGATCGTCTGATTTTCACGATTTTGGGCTTGATGAATTCGTGTTGGCCCAAGGAAGGACATAGGATGTAAAATTGGTACATAAATATTACTGACCACGAGAATGATAAATATGATGCCGAAATTTGGATTTTCATTTTATGTGTGTGGCAATAGTGTTTTTTTGAGCCAGAAGGCTGCAAATTGGAACGTATATATTACTGACCACAAGAAAGATAAATATGATGCTGGAGTTTGAATTTTCGTTTGGTGGGTAGTTGGGGCGTGGCAAAAGTGTCTTTTAGCTAGAAGGCTGAACATTGGAACGTATATATTACTGACCACGATAATATCAATATGATAAGATCAATATGAAACCTGATTTTAATTTTAC
The DNA here is from genome assembly GCA_947397865.1 of Polietes domitor. Taxonomy (NCBI): domain Eukaryota; kingdom Metazoa; phylum Arthropoda; class Insecta; order Diptera; family Muscidae; genus Polietes; species Polietes domitor. The sequence goes on from OX377622.1 coordinate 106,938,258, forward strand.
CATTTGTGTTTTTGCCTGGCGAAGCGGGCGGGGTTCAGCTAGTTTTTAATATAAAACTTTAGCTCGGATGTTTGATTACAATTATTATAGGACTTATGCAAAATTGTGAAGTTTGAAAGGACGATATTAAATGGTAATAACAACAATGTTATATTAATAATGGAAATTTGATAATGGAAAGTTTTTAAAAAGGTTGTAGAAAGTCAAAAACAGTATCGACAAAACGGAAGTACATAAAACAATAACAACAAAAATGCCATTAGAGAGAATGACTTGTTGTTTGGAATGTTTTATAAAAAAATATGGGCAAGTGTATCAGTCCTTGTTGATCATTCGAAACCACAGTGGATCTTATCAAGTACAGACTGTTAAAATGGCTCGAAAATAGTGGACATATCACAAAACGGCTATCACAAAATATTTGAATCCACCACAGCGTAATTTCAAGAATTATAAGTAGATTTCGTTCTTCAGGCGACCAATCATACCAATAATGATTCCATAGTATCAGCAAGTGCTATTGGAAGAGATTTACAATTAAATATTTCATAACGTAAAGTGACCCTTTTTTGGACAAAATTTCAAAAACAATTTATAATTTAAGAAAACACCGATAAACATTCGTAATGTCTCTACTTCACGTACTACATACTTTTGATCAAGGCGTATTTATACAGGTGATAGCACTAGAACAACAACAAATTCGGCAACAACAAAATACAAGTAATTTTTTGAATGGTGAGCCATAATGTCAAAGCAAAATATATGGGATTTAACAGTTTCGGTTACTTTTGAATGAAAAGAATTTCAGTCAGCTGGGCTCCTGCTATCACCTTTATAAATACGCCTTGATTTTGATTATATTTCAAAAAAATTATGACAACAATCATTTGATCATTTGCTTTTCCAGATATAGACTGGTGTCGTAACAGGATTTCCGTCAATAATTTAATTTTTCCTACATTCCTAAAGAGATGTCGGCAATGTAAACTTTAGAAGAAGGTGTATGAACTATTCTTTTGATTAGCAAAAAGTCATGTAATGGAATAATATTACAGAATTCAAGAAAATAAGTAAAACCTCAAGATTTTCTTCTAAGCTAAGGACTCACCCGTGACAATCTAGATTGTAGTATATCTCGTATATTTAAAACGCTAAGACGTATTTGTATTTGCAATAATATTCCGATTAAGTTGACGTTTTCAATTGGCAATATAGCAAAAGTCTCAGTCAATGAATATGGGAGATATTTAAACATATTTAAGGAAAAGTATCACAACCGTTCCAATGGAATCACCCAAATTTGAGCTTATCACCATAAAGAACTTCCAAAAAACGTTTATATCGCAAAAACAAGTAAGGAAAGGCTAAAGTCGGACGGAGCCGACTATATGATACACTCCACTTGCTATCCTATTATAATTCAATTCTGTAAAAAAGTGAAATCGGGAAGGATTTTTGTATCCTGTAAATGTATGTGTTTGACAAAAAAGTTTAAATCGGAAAGTAAAGTTTGGCCAAAATCGGTTAAACATTTGGGAGCAACATTTGTATATAAAGAGTGATTTTTTTGAGGTTAGGATTTTCATGCATTAGTATTTGACAGATCACGTGGGATTTCAGACATGGTGTCAAAGAGAAAGATGCTCAGTATGCTTTGACATTTCATCATGAATCGTCTTACAAACGAACAACGCTTGCAAATTATTGAATTTTATTATCAAAATGCGTGCTCTGTTAAGAAAGTTCATTGCGCGCTTCCATTTTATGGTCAGTTTAATCGACCCACTGAAGCGGCTATTCGGGCTATTGTGACTAAATTTCGCACCAAATTTACATTGTTGGACATTAAACCACCAACACGCTTACGTAGAGTGCGAACTGAAGAAAATATCGCAGCTGTATCGGCCAGTGTTAATGATGACCACCAATTTTCGATTCGTCGCCGTTCGCACCAATTGGGTCTCTGTTACTCAAAAACGTGGAAATGCCAAAATTGGACTAAGCGGATGGACCACCTAAGACGCAGCCGCGGTCAACATTTAAATGAAATTATCTTCAAAAAGTAAATGTCATGGACCAATCTAACGTTTCAAATAAAGAACCGATGAGATTTTGCAAATTTTATGCGTTTTTTTTTTTAAAAAAAAGTTATCAAGCTCTTAAAAAATCACCCTTTATATAAAAAAATGTATATCTAAATCTGAACCGATCTTACCACGTTCACCATGGTTTTTAGTTGAATTATAAGATGTTGTGCCAAATTTAAAGAAAATCGGGTACAATATGTGGTTTCTAAAGCGGAAAAAGTCAAATCGGGAGCGACATTTGTATGGGGGCTAAATCTAAATCTGAACCGATCTAACCCGCTTTCGCCACATGTGTTTCTAGTTAGATTATAAGGTGTTAAGCCAAATTTGAAGAAAATCGGGTACTATTTATGTGTGCTTTATAGAGCGGAAAAGTCAAATCGGAAGCGATATTTGTATGGGGGCTATATCTAAATCTGAACCGATCTGACTGATTTTCACCGTCGCTGTTTTCACTTCAATTATAGGGAACTGTGCCAAATTTGAAGCAAATCGAGTTTAATATGTGGTTTCTAGAGCGGAAAAAGTCGAATCGGGAATTTTCGAATTTTAATTGCACTTATTGGTAACTGTATGTTTGTTCATCATCATTAATTACGACTATTTTTATTTATTTTTTACATTTGACTGCTGCTTGCATAGGGAATGTGAATATTAAACTATTTATTTAATTTATCACAATTGATTTTCCTAGCTTGAAGGATTTCGTTCCATAAATTTTCAAGATTTTACAATTTTCAAAAAAACACCAGAAATTTTGAAAATTTCACATTATAATATAACATTTTTCTACTAAAACTCTAACCTTAGTCTAGTGATTTAGCGGCATAATTTTTGTTCTAAAAATAAAATATCAAAATTATTTGTTTCCTTTACAGCAATCAAATCCACAAACTTTTTTTGAAAATTCTAAAAATCTTAACAATTTATTAAACACGTACATACTGTTATAATAAAAAAATCCGCTTGTGGTAAAGAAAACACGCCTATTATTTTATTTAATAAAAGTTGAACGAAGAACTATGATCGTCAGGACAAGATTATGATCCTTAAAGATAAGTTTATTTGAAAGACACGGGAATCGCGAGAATAAATTATCATTATTGTACGACTTCTTATATTCCTTTTCCACAGTTATTCAATTACTCATATCAGTGAGCATAAATAAAATTAATCACATTTGCTAGTCCTGAAGAATGTAGTTATTCCAATGGTTTTCCGATGTAGAAATATAAATACGAGGCAGTTTTATATCATAAAAATTTTCGTATAACATTCCAATTCCGAAACAAACAAAAGCTTTCCGCTTATAAAACACCACAACACTCTTATCATCAATCTGCTGCATAAGCCGAATACAAACTCAAAGGATATTTCCCGAAAAACGAAAAACAGAAGAGCGTATGTTGTTGTTTATGCATAACTACCACAGTATTTGTTTTCCGACTCACTACAATTTCCATTCATTGCGGTTACACATATGCAGGCATCCATCCTTTCACTAACACAACGCAACCACCTCACCCCACCCCTATTCACTGCAAAACAAACGAAACAATGAATTTAACAAAAGATACAACTTTCAATGGCATTACACCCCTGAGCGCCGGCTGGCTCGGCGTCGATGACGACGACACAGAAAAAAATGAAGAAAAAACATAACTTAAATTTTGTTTGGGGTACTTCATTTACACTCACCCATGGTCCAATCACAGCATAAATCACACGGGAATAACAGGAGCCAAGAATTCAAATAAATCAAGTAACTGTAGGTGAGCTGGCGCACCGGTGCATCTGCAGCGGAGGCTGGATTATCGAAGCGCGTGAACACAGGTAGTTGAGAGCCCATAACATAGACACGACCGACCAGCAGACAGATGGTGATGCAAACCAAAAATGTTAAACGTTTCACCAGAGATGCCGACCATGCTATGGGTGTTGAAAGTAATGCTGAGACTAACGATGGTGATGCGGATGCTGAGCCCGTTGCCGATGTTGTTGAGCCGCCGCCAGCTGGAGATAGACTGGCTTGCAGTGCAATTTTCGCAGCCTTATTTGTAGGCGATGGCGTTTGAGCCGATGACAACGATGACGATCTCTCCTCGAAGAGATTCAGCAATGTGTGCCACAATTGCAGAGGATGTATGCGCTGAACCACAAACAGCTCGTAGGCCATGCAAATGCCTGCAATTGTGATGCCCTGCTCCTTGCACAACATCGACGCCAATAAACACAGGCCAAAGTTGGTGCACAGCGCCAGCCAGTGAGTTTTACATTTGGCCGATTTCAGCTTCGAAGGACTGCTACTGCTGCCGCTGTTAACAGCTCCCGCATACGAGAGAAATGCACCGAGGAAGAAGAGCGACGACAGCAGTTCAGCACGACCTACCACACCGGTAACGGCCTCCGTGTGTATGGGATGCGCAGCGAATAACAGCGAGCTGACAAACGAACATTTCTGAGCCAGAGATTCGCGCTGAGTGCACTGTAGCACCAGCAGACGGCTGGCCCGCTTCCACAGGACACAAACGGCCATGTGCAGGATAACATTAACAGCATGATAGCCATACGGTTGCAGTTCGTGCAGCCAGTAATTGAAGCGAAAAGTGAGCACGGTCAGAGGGCGATACGATTTGTGAGAGTGCTCCTTGCGCATCGGTGTACCCCAGAAATCGTTGAGAAATATTTGACGCAACGGTGTGGTGGGTCGCAAATCCTTGTTATCTCGTATGGCGCTGATATCATCGAATACCAGACCGCATTGTGTGGAATTGTAATAGCACAGCAGGCACAGACACACTATGGAAAGTAATTGAAAGAGATTTGTCGAAGTGAAAGGGGTCGTCTTCTGCAAAGCCCCAGCAGAGCGAGTAGAGGCGCCGCCGCCAAAGGTGGTGTTGGTCGTGTTGCTGCTAGTGTTGGTGGGGGTGTTGTTGCTGTTGCTGGCGGTGTTAATTTCACGAGATGTTGTAGTAAAGGACGTTGCATTACTGCTGTTGCTGTTGCCGTTGCTACAATTTGTTGTCTGGTGGTGGTGGCTGCTGCAGCCAGCACCAGCACCACCACCTGCTCCTGCTCCGTAGCCATTATTATTGTTGATGCTACTGCTGCTGCTGCTGTTGCAGTTGTTGGTTTTGTTGACACCATTTGTATGTATAACTAAAACCGTCATATTGTTATGTATATGCTACTGGTATATATATATGTGATGTTGTTTTTGTTGCTACTCCCTAGTGTGGCGTATTTGTTGGCTTTTATTTCTGGGTTTATTATAGGTATCCCCTCTTTTATTACTTCTTCTTTCGGTTGGTATTAATATTGAACTTTTGACACGATTTTCACCTCTCCTTCTTCTCCGCGTCCAACAGCAAAAGGAAATTGCTTAAGATTGCTCAAAGGAGCCCCACCAACAAATCTTTAATATATTTTTGGGGAAATTTATAATTGTTTCCTTACATTGACCTTCAAGTTTTTTTGTTTGGGGGGAAGATGGGTAATAAATAAATGTTGTCTTGTTGTTCGTTCGTTCGTTAGGTTTCTTTCTTTGCGAAGAGGAGGTGTATTCAGATGAAACCTTTTTCCGTTCTTCTTCTGCTGCTGCTGTGGTATGTGGTGATGGTTTAAGTTTTAGAAACTATTTCGGCTGCGTGAGTTTTCAAAACTATTTTTGCATTCAAGTACTTAAAGTATTGAGTTTTTTTCGTTTGCTCTTTATTTCCTTGTTAAGATTCAGGTATTTCTTTTGCTATGCGGCGTTATTACTTCTTCTCGTCTTGCTTTAACGTGGTTATCCTGAGTGTTGTTGGTTGTTATATGATTTCTAGATTTCTGCTTATATTACCAGCTACCAAATACTTTTTACAAAAGTTATTGGAGAGCGCTGGTGCGGTGTGGTGTTTCAGGTTTTGCAATGGATTGCAGTGGTTTTCTCATTGCAATGAATAGTTTTTCTTATCGTCGTAAATCATTTTTTTTCTCGTCTATGTCGTCAAATCGTTCTTGGCTGCATGGCTGGAACGTGGTTGGTTGCTTGGTTGGTTTGGTATATTGTGGTGTTGTCGTCGTTCTTTAGGTGGTTCTTCTATTTGTAATGCACTTTTTTCCTCCCATTCGATGGCAAAGTAGTCAGTAGTCAGTCACTTCATTATTATTAATGCCCTGATTTATATTTACATGGTGGTTTGTGGAATGTGGAATATACCATGCAACACTGTACATGGAGGATCTACAAATGAAATAAAATGGGATTATTGGTATATTGTATGTATGTACTATATGGTGAACATAAATTTTATATAAGAGATTACAACATGCAGCCGATAAAATAAAATCGATGGAGATTATTAAATACTATATGAATGTATCATGTTGAACGGAAACGAATATTACACGCCCTTTTTATCATGAGAGAAATCATGAATAGAAAAAAATTGGTAACAATTACACAAAAAATAAACATTTTGCGTCCGAGACCCAAAAAAAATATTTTTTGTGTGCATTGAGGCATACTGATTCATAAAATTGGTCCCGCGTTGGACTACATTTTTTTGGATAGAGGACCTCAAAACATGAAAAAAAAAATTGGTGGACGTGCTATCGATGAAAAATGTAAAACTAACTCAAAATAAAAATAAAATATTTTTTTCGATAACTATCTTAGTTATCGAAATTGAAAATCGGTTTTTCTTTTTTATTATCTTGAGTTCTATTTGAATGAAAAAAAAATTACGAAAAATGTTCCATAACTTTCGAGTTATCGAAACTAAAAACACGGGAAAAATGGACTTTCATACAAAAAGGAAAATAAAGTAAAGTTGTGAGCTCATTTGAATGGAGAAAAACGAAAAACATCGGGTAAAAATGTTTCATAACTTTAAATAATTGTTTCGATAACTTAGTTATCGAAATATTGAAAAAGTTTATTTTCAGCTCATTTGGAAAAATGTGAATAAATCGGCCAACAATTGTCGATAACTTTTGAGTCATCGCAACCAAAAATATTAGAAGAAAACTCAAAAATAGACGGAAAGGATAAAAATCTATTTTTCTTTTTTTATTATATTGAGATGAATTAAAAAAAAAAAAACGAAAAAAGTTGACTAAAAATGTTCCATAACTTTCGAGTTATCGAAACTAAAAAAACAGACTTTCATACAAAAAGGAAAATAAAGTAGAATGGTGAATGAAGAAAAGTGAAAAAATCGGGTAAAATTTTTCGATAACTTTAAATAAATTTGTCGATAACTTAGTTATCGAAATATTGAAAAAGATTTATTTAAAGATCTATTTTTTATTATTTTCAGCTCATTTGGAAAAATGTGAAGAAATCGGCCAAAAATGTCCGATAACTTTTGAGTTATCGCAACCAAAAATATCAGAAGAAAACTGAATTTTATAGAAAGCTCAAAAATAGCCCGAAAAGATAAAGTAACATATTTGATAAGTGGCATAGTTATTGAGATATTATGGCTGTTTTTCTTTAAAACTGGATAACTAAGCTGCGATAACAAAAATCTAAATAAAATGTTAAAATTTCAATCAAAATAAAAAATTCTTTTTTTTTATTGTCACCAAAAGCAATACCAATGTGTGTGTGAAAACAAATTTTGAAAAAATAATTTTGTGTTAAAAAATATTGACTTAGCCTGGATAATTATCCAGTGTAAGTCAAAATTATGGTTATCGAGGCTACGTCCAATATAGTCAACACAAAATATTTTTTTTTTGAAAATTTGTTCTGATACATATATTCATAATGTAGTTGGCGATAATGTGAAAAAATAATTTTTATTAACGTTTTTGTTTTTCTCTAAGCCGGGAAAACAAGCTGCGATAATTGTTATCCCGGCTTAAAGAAAAACAGCCGTATTGTATAATGTTCTCTTGAAAGATGGCCCGACCAAATGTGAATAAAATTTAAATGATTAGCCCAAAACCGCAATTCAGTAGGCTAAGCAATTGGAGTAACATCGCTATTGCTGCATTTTATATTGTGGGCGACAATTTGTGGAAAAATTAAAGACACGTCCACTTAAAAAAAAAACTTTTCTACAATTGAATCGATAATTTTTTGAACAAATGAGGAAGCAGTGACCATTTTTGAGGAATATGAAATCGCGCGATATTTTTAAAATCATTTTTGTTATAGGCCTGTTCGATTGGGCTTACTAGTTCACAATTAAGATACTTGATAAGTTGTCAACGTTGCTACACATTGGTGGATTAACATGAAAAATCTGGCAACACAGCTAAGAGAGTAGTAAGCTACTTTTTTGTTAAACTTAAACTTAAACTGGCCTTATATTTTCAAACCTTTTAAGAACGCAGTAGGCGAAAAATTAAGAATATAAAAACCGCGCAATTTCCAAATCGATAACTGTAGAAGTTATCGATTACTAAAGCGCTTATCGATAGCTAAAATATTTTCGATTTTGTCCATTGATATGATTCTTTTTGTTAATGAATTCCTTTATAATTTTAAAATTGTCTTTAAAAAATAAAATCGAATTTCCAAAATCGATGGCTATGGAAGTTATCGATTACCAAATTACTTATCGATAACTAAAAAATTGTCGATTGTTGTCTATTGGAATAAAAAAACGGCTTTTTCAAACGTTAACGTCTGAAAATCGATAACTAAGCGAGATATCGATAACAAGCCGACCAATTTTATTCTTATTTTGAGGCCAAAAATATGTAACTATAAATAAAAATACACATCTTTTTATCGAATTTGCAAAATCGTCAACTATGGAAGTTATAGATTACTAAAGCACTTACAAATAACTAAAATAGTTATCTTTTTTTTCTTCTAATTTTCGATTTTGAGTCCATTGGAATGAAAAAATCTATTTTTTCCAAACTTTAACTCCGATAAATCGATAACTAAGTGAGATGTGGATAACATACCGTCCAATTTTTTTCCCAATTTTGAGGCCCTCTATCCAAAAATATGTTGGGGCCTTGGATATGATATTTCTCTCTCGTTTTGTAAAAAATAGTGTTTGGAAACGTGGAAAAAGTATAAAAAACTTTTTTTATTTTTAATAGCTATGCAGTATCCTAATGAGAAAAGAAAGTATGTAATGCTTATTGGAAAAATTTTGGCGACTGTTCCTAGACCATTGTTTCTATATGGAAATAGAACAAAAAAAAATATTTTTCCCAAACTTTAACTCCGATAAATCGATAACTAAGCGAGGTATCGGTAGCATACTATCCAATTCTTTCCTATTTTGAGGCGCTCTATTCAAGAATATGTTGGAACCTCTGATGTGATAAAAATTTGGTTTAAATACACATCATTTTACAGAATTATCACAATTGATAACTATGGAAGTTATGGGTTACTAAAGCATTTACCGTTAACTAAAATAGTTATCGATTTTTCTTCTAATTTTTGATTTTGTGTCCATTGGAACGAAAAAAATAGATTTTTTTAATCTTTAACGTCCCATAAATCGATAACTAAGCGAGATATTATGCCGTTATTTTTTTTCTATTTTGAAGCCCTCTATCCAAAAATATTTCCGGGCCTTGGATATATGATATTTCTTTCCCGGTTGTTGTTTAAAATAGTGTTTGGAACAGTGTAAAAAAACTATATTTTTTATTTTTAATAGCTATTTAGTATCCTAACGAAAGAAAAATATGTAATGCTTATTGGGAGAATTTCGGCGATTGTTCCTAGACCATTTCCATTATATGGAAATGTAGTAGACCTAATAATTACCTTTAATTTAATGTTTAATTTTTTAGTATGCACAAATATTAAGGGTACCTTCGGCCAATAATTGGAATAATTGCATAAAAGAAATTATCCATATTTTTGCGTTTTGATTTGAGAAGAGTATTCCCAATAAACACAAAAAATAAACTTTTATGTCCCAGACACAAAATTTTAAATTTTTAGATTTAGATCTCCTTGTATGCAGCTTTCGTTTTTATGTAGATCTCGTATTTAAATTGTCTGTAGATCATTAATATATCAACGTTCGATAATACAAGGTTTTACAAACGGAATGACAATCTTAATGTCCTTTCGAATTTGTTCGCACAATTAAGGTTGTAACAAAATGTTGTAAGGTTGGTGTAAATGTTGCACTTTTGTTGCAACAAAAATATTACAAGGACAACCACGAGACTCATGTGTATGTCTTGTGGCTATAAATTCTTCGCCAAATTATGCATACATCTGAAGAAAGTAAAACTAGCCTCCGCCATGACATTGGTTTCGCTATACAAAAGCAAAGAAAACATTCCTGGAAGCATTCCAATAACTGTCCTTGAATACAAAAGTTATTATGTTTATTTTTTTGGTTGGGGTGGTAGGAAATTACTTATTATTCCGATGATTTTATGTGACTTTCAATTTTCTTCGTATTGTGATTTGGTTATTATGGGTGGAGGCGGCGGCGGCGGCAAACAAAAAATATATTCGCATATTTTATTATCCTTCGGAATCTACTGGAATTTTCTTCTATCTCTATACTCCACCTCTAGACCAAACAGCAAACAAATGGCTTGTCCCTCCCCGTCTGAACAGTACATACACACACATCATCCAACAACAGCAATAAAAAGTATTCCAAATGTTGCAGTAATGTTATGCAGAAGTAACAACACAAAGCCCTACTACGCATAGACGACGGCGACGTCGGCATGAAATCAATATAACCTCATTTAAATCTCATTTCCCCAGAATAATTTGCAAACTGGACGGAAACCCACCCATAATCACAACAACAACAACACCATAACAAGTAATGGCCAACACATACAGGTTACATTTTAAATGAGTTTTCACACAAAAAGACACTTTGGCAATATAATCAAGGGCCAGCGGCCAGGCCCACAACAATAAAAAAGAATGAATGAATGTGAAGATGAGTACCTCCTGCTACTCCACCTCCTCCGTCGTCATACAACATGGCAAATAAATAATAATAAATTCTATTTGTTGCAAAGGAGGAATTAGTTTGGAAAAAAGACTTACCAGCAGCTGGGCAAATGGAAAATAAATATGCACTATAATAAGACTTAAATGATGACGATGACGACAACGACGACTCTTTTTACTACAACACACTTTAGCAATGTGCAACAAAGTAAATAGGGAAACAAACTACAACTGAAATGCTGCTGTATTTAAAACTGAGAACTTACTGGTTGCCACAGCAGACATAGACGATGCCGATGACGACGACAACGACGACGGCGGCGACTGACTGCAGCAGTAAATGTTGTTTGTACATATCATGGTGGAGCCCGCACACACATACCCACGTGAGGGGGCAAGGGCGGTCGGGCGGGAGTATGTGCCCACCAGAAGAGGACCATAATGAAATTGGAAGAAAAAAATACCAGCCAGCCAGCCAACGAACGAGCGAACGGAAAAGCCCTGCATGGTTGAATGAATGGTTGCATAAATTGCCGGGCAGCGGCGGTGTGTGTGTGTCAGGAAGGGCAAGGAGCTGCAAACGAAAAGGATATGGATGGAAAATGTTTGCTGCGTAGGGTTTTACTGTACATGAACAAAAAGCAGCACCAGAAACAGCACCACCCGTTCGTTAAACGTCAACGTCACTGGCATTGCAAAACACACACAAAAAATGAGGCCTCCCCGTCATAACGACGAATGCAACACCACACCATCACCATCTCCAACATCACCATCGCGCCGCCATGCCTTGCTAAACCAAACAAAAGAAATGGCAAAACAACCAAGCACGAAACGATGGAATGGAATACATACTAGTAGTGCAAGGCAAGCCCTGGCAAAAATGCAGAAATGTGCAAAAATGTTTTAAACAAAAACACACGCCACTCCACTCAACTCCACTCTTAGTGTCATCTTCTGAAGCTCCACATTCAACGTTTTTGTTGACATTTAGCAAATCTCGACAGGCCAAAAGGACACGAACGTTGAGGAAAAAAACGCACACACCAGGACTCTTTAAAGGGAGTAACCAACCAGTAAACCTCCAAGGAGAGTAAAGGTTATCACTCAACACAATCCAACGGTACCCACAAAACGACGACAACAAACTCCATGTAAAGATTGCTTCATTCATTTTTTTTCTTCTTCTAAGTACCTCTATAGATTTCGAAAAAGGGAGTTGTAAGTCCAGGCAGGACTTGGCCAAAAGCAAAACAACGGCAACATGGAGTTGTGGTCGTTAACCTCGACATTTACAAGAACACACGCACACACACACACGGGGAAGAGTGTACAAAAACAATAACAAAAGAGGAGAAAACCGAAAACAGAAACAAAAACAAAACAACGAAAGGAGTGAGTAACCAGCCAGTCAGCCAGCCATCAAGTCAGCAGCGGCAGCAGCAGTCATGCAACATTGTTGCTCTCAATGTCATCGATTTTACTGTTTTGTTACACCAACCACATGTTAGAATGAATCTCTATCCATGATGATGGGAAAAATAACACTGGCAAGTGTCTGCAGGTGTGTGAGTGTGCGTGTCGGTGTGGAGAAAGTGTAGATAGGTGGTTATATGGCCGGGACGGTGTTCGGTGCTCGTGAAACAAGAGTGAAATCAACATTGGAGCGCAACTTTGTTGCCAACCAGCACTGCGCGCTGCAAAGAGTCGTTTATTTCAGCCATCTCTTTGGTATAACATCAGGAAGATGGCATAGGGTTGCCCTGAGAGAGGGACAAATGTCGGTTCCCTGCAAACACAAACATATTAGCAAAATCCAACAGAAAAAATCAATAAATAATTTCTTGTTTAAATAGTCAAATTGGTACTGATATCTTATTTACATATATATTTTATATCTACAACTTTCTTTTGTTCGGTGACTTATAGTGAAATTTGTCGTAGAATATTTTTCCATTCACACACCACCCGCCTAAAGTTAAATTTTGTGGGACAGTTTAGCACCAATTCGTAAAAAGTACGAATTTGACCCTAAAATGGATTTTAAGTTTTCACTTATTTCTGACATTTAAGTTGAGTTTGAGGTTTTGGTATATTTAGACATTTATAGCAGAATTTTATGACAAATATATTTGTAGAACATTTTGAGCTGTTAAACCCCTATTTTAAAGGCGTTTTTTACCCTTTGACACAAAAGGGACCAAAAAGACCCCAATAATGAGGAGCTAGGGTATGAAAATGTTCTACAAAAATTTTCCTCGTAGTGTTTTGAGTAATTATGCTGAACACATCCTATACTTAAAATGTAAGGCTCACAAGGTTTCCTATGTCGATTTATCATAAGAATAAGCAAGAGTTTCCCTCTTGACCTCCCTTTTAAAACTTTCAAAACGCTGTGTTATTGGAGTTGGTTATTGTTGTAATATTTTATATATTTTTTAAGAAAAAAATTATCTTAAAAATGAAAAAGGAGAATAAAACATGAATGGAATTTTACAGTCCTTCATCATTGTAAGTGTGATAAGTTTTGGACTCTTTAATGTAATAATATTTTTGTTCAATAAAGCAATCCAGAAAGACATTTTTTCAACTTTTTATTTTTTGAGCACGCTGAACACTTCTGGAGAAATGCACATAAGTCAAAAGCTCTAAAAATAAAACTCCAAAATGCGTGCTATAATAACAATAACCATAAAAGTAATAAAATTATTACTCATTTTAATAAAAAAATGTGATTTTTAAAATTTGTACCGGCGGGTGCTTTATTTATGGCCAATACTGTATATGTGGGTACACAGAGCGCTCAGTGTATTATCTTATTCTGCAAAGAACATTCCAATCAAAAGTATTCCAAAAGATTTTGGCGATATCGAGCCTAAATATTGCTATGGATGCATTTAAAGCTCATAATCATCATGTTCAAATAGTTGAAAAGTCCAATATGTTAGAGGTTATTTTATTGGCCTCAGATCGTATTCGAATATCGTTTAGTTCATGGAATGGAGCTCTTGAAATGTTCTTTTGCATCAAAGAAATTGTAATTGTGTTTTCGTTTCCATTTTTAAACAGTGGTTTACATGAACGTTGTCTTTACTCAGTGTGTTTAATTTTCTCCAGTATAAAACTATAATAGTTAGGACGACCAATGTCTTGGCATTTACAAATATTGATATACTGTTAATCGTTGCAAAAAGAAAATTATGCTTGCAAATATTTATTTAATTACAAAATAAGATATAAAACGAAATTATTCATGTTTGCTTCAGCAACAACAGTTGAACAATTTTTTGTGCAGCATAACTTTAGGGGTATATTTTTTCTGGGATTCCACCTCATTCGTGCCATAAGAACAACAACAAAAGATTTCAATAGTAAATTTATTATAACCCTAAAAGTATGCATTGTAAAATACACAAGAATGATTTGATTTTTTTCCAAAATGTTGAACTGATGTACTATAATTAGTTATGTACAAAGTTATAAGAGGTGGGGTTACCATTTATTAAAATATATAAGGGCTTTATCTGAGATTTTCCAAATCTTAAAAAAAATCGGTAACTGGCAATTTTCATTTAATTGTAGACTCAAATGAAATCGCCAGTGATGGCTTGTATTATATATTAAAAAAGAAATACATATCGTCACCAGAAATGTGAAAGAGCCGAACAACACAAAAATTCAACGTTGAGTTTTTGATTGACAATGGTGCATTACACCGAAATACACATCCTCATCAAATTTTAGCCTTCTTTCTCCAAAAATGACGAATTTATGAGCGAAATTCAAACAGCCCGAAAACCGGTTTACTGTTTATAAAACAGAACAATTTTTTACTCTGTAGTCCCAATTTTTTCGGCGCAATGGTGAAACGCGATCTACTTTCTAATGTAATTGCATTTTTCTGTTTTGAAGTACCCAGAAAAATCGCTATTTAAATCACAATGGTTTTCATATTAAGTTTTTTGCTTCTCCTTTGAAATTATCAAAAGTGATCATAGACCATTTGCATTTCAGGTGAAGATATATGACTATTTTCATTTTATGTTACATGGGAGGGAGGTAGGCGTGGTTGTGGGCGAGTTTAAACAAAAACTTTTTTGATCAAATTTGACAATTTGCGAAATTTCAATGAAAATAGTCCACTGTGGGCTGCCCCAAAATCGACTGCAAAATCGTTTGTGCCAAATTTTGATGACAAGAATAGACGGACATGGCTAAATCGATTCAGAAAGCCACGATTCTAAGTTTATCGGTATAATAAACGGGGTCTAGGTTAGGTTATAAAGACCAGAATGCTCCTGCACTCTGAACACCCAGAGACCCTTTTGGATCTATGGTGTATATCCTTTGATCCTGTAAATAGATAAGGATAGGGATAGGGTAGTAGTAGAGGAAGGAATGTTTAGAGAGAATAGCTTAGATGTAGAGGTTAGCTACTAGAGAGGAGGACTGAGATGTGAAAAAAGTGTGTAATGGGGTTTATATTTATTTCGCTTCCTTTTGGATGTTGCAAAGATTTCAAATTCTTTCACAAGCTCAATAGGTGGTATCATGTTGATTAACTAGTGGTATCTTAATACTTCTATGATTTTATTTCTTGCTTTTCATGAAGGCAAAAATCCTTCAGCTAAAAACTAAAGACTCACTAGAGTCCGACCAAATATTCAACTTCCGCATCGGACAAAAATTGCTAATCGAACTCGATTCGGATTTCTTTCTCCTGTTTTCATTGAAAGTTGAAAATCGTTCCATTTTGAATCGATACGATTTCGCTTATTTATTTTGACTGTTGTGCTATATATAAAGGGAATCAATTGATTTATTATTATCCCCGCCATATTTGCTTCGCACATAAAAGCCGTGTAATACAAATCTTATCAGAATATAGATACATACGTTTCAAAAAATTAAAATGTATCAATTTAAAACGAATCGTCTATATTTATTTCTCAAATAAATGATAAGGAAGAAAGCGATACCACTGAGAACAAACAAATCACCAATATACATATTTCATGAAACTGAAATATATTGGCCAATGTTTTGGTGTAGCCTCCATACAAATAGGTCCTCTACTCTATTACCGCTCATCCACATCTTATATTGGATCTTCATTAAATTTTCGACATCATGTTACATATCAAGTAGGAATACCTAAAGCGAATGGGACTGGAATCCACATTTTGAATACCTAACTTGAAAATCGACCAAAAAGGTCTACGTCTACATAAAGCATCTATTTAAATGCCACTCCGATTTTCTTGTTACAGCTCTAGAATCATCATATAACATCGCTACATTACGGAAAAAAAACTTATATTTGACCTAGGAAGACCTACCATGAAAAAATCAAAGGAGTCAAAGTTTTCCTATTGCCATTTCAGAACCCAAATATTAAACCGGGTCCTTTTAAAGATTGCTAGATGACAAAAAACTACAATAAAAGTTAAAATCGTACTTTTGCATATTCCGATGTTTTCCATAATTTCTAATGCGATAGATAAAAAATCGATTTCGAAAACAAATTGTCAGTTACGCCCTTTTAGAATTAACGATATATTCATATTTTTTACATCTTTCCTGGTGGATTTTTGACTAAACAGCCTTTATAGATTCTAAGGATTCCTTTCCACATACAATTATGTTTCTATTGGCTGCGGCAACTCTATTAAGGATGTTTTTGTTTTGCCTTCTTCTTCTTCTTCTGCCATTTTACATCAACTTTCACTTGTATTTTGCAGACAGTGCACCGCCTGTAAACATGTCAAACTAACATTGTTGCTAAAGGATTATAAAATCACACCAACAAAACTCTCTCTTTCGATGGCTTCCTCTCACTCTCTCTCCAGACAAACACACGAATGAGAAGTCAACATTTGAGGTTATGTTGCCGCATGTTAGGAGCTTTATCCACAACACCACGCATGACCAAAATTACGGGATTTACGTGACGTATATTTGTTGTTACCGGCTGTGGATAGGGAGGGAGAGGCCGCCGGGGGGACATGAAGCATGTTGTTGGTGGTGGTTGGTTTGCTGCTCCACAACAATGTTGGGACAATAATAAAACAGAAGCAGCAGCATCAGCAGAGCAACAACAATGTAAGCGCAAACAGTTGGATTTGTAAAATTACTTTGACCGAGATTTCCGCTCTTCGGCACCACAGAAGCCTCGCACATGAACCTCTCTTCAATTTTTGTAAATTACTCTTATGCTTTTGTGGAAACGGTTTGAGGGGGCGGGCGGGCATGACCCGAAGAATAAAGGCAAAAGCGAAAAATGCCAAAGGAATTTCACAAAACACAATTGCAATATTATAAACCGAACAATGTTATTAATTATAAATCGTCAGCACACATCTGCTTTGACCCTCAGGGAAAATATTCCTTGAATTTCGCAAATCAAATTGCCCCATATGTGCATAGGTACTGTGTGTGTGTGTACAACACTTTGTGTCCTTTTTTCTGGGGGTTTAGCACACATTCTTTTACATTAACTTTGTTGCAAAAGGCAGGCAGGCAGAAAAAATGTTACAATGTTGCAAATATATTAACTTTAGTCGGTATTCGATTTAATTATTTACTCACTTCTTCTACGGGAACACACTTTATTGCACCATAAAAGTTCTTTTTCTACATTGCAAAAAACTAAACACACTGGGATTGTTCTGAAGATATTCTGTAATTTTGTAGTAAATTTGTTGGAACTGCTTTTGGTTGTGTGGTGTCGTCGTCGTTCGTTTCGTTCTTGTTTTGCCTCTTACTTTGTTAGCAAATGCTGCTTTTGTATTGTTGTTGTAATAAAGCGAGATATGTCAGTTTGTTTGGCATTTTTTTCCTCTGTACATTCTTGTTCTTCTCGTTGGCTGAGAGAGTCAGAGTCTGCAAAGAAAACTGACTGGAGATGTGTGGCATTGCCAGATAGAATTTTTTGTTGCCAGTGCGGAGTTTTCATTTCCAGAAATGGGAACGAAATTACTGCAAATCGGGAGAAAAAAAGGCCCCAACTACGAGTGTGTGTATACACGGAGTTGTACACAATTAGCTACATGTACATATATAAACGGAGTTCACGATCTGATGTAATTGTGATAAATTTTGTACAACACAAAATACAATAGGGTTTCAGGATTGTATTTTTGACACATCATTGTATTTCAAAAGTAATGTAATTTGTTTTTGTTAATGTAAATGTAAATTGGCTAAAAATAGAAAATTTATCGAAAATATCAAAATATCCGCTATAGTTTTAATTTATATTTAAAGTTTCCAGCAGAGCAATTTCGTTGATCTTTCTAAGGAAATTGAATGAATTACTGCCTGACAAATATTTGTCAAAATATCGAGCCCTTACCGTGGATTGATCGCAAGCGCCAAAACACACATTTTACAGGAGGAGGTTTTTATTGATTATTTTGAAATATTTGCATGAAATGAAATATGTTTTAATTCCGCCGTACCCAACGAATTATTATTAAAAATTGATCATTTGTTTACATCATACGGTACTTTTGGCGCTTGCGATACAAATATTGTACTTGTGGTTACAAATATTGAAAAAACTATGGCGCTTACGATATAAGTTTTTTTAGATTAAACCTCGAAATTTTAGTAAAAACACACTTTTTATTATAAAAAATTTATTAAAACAACGTAATAAAATAGATAACACTACTTTTATAAAGGGAAAATGAACAGTAAAGTAATTGAAATCGTTAATAAAAAACTATTTTAGACACATTTGAATTCCTATGATTAATAGTTAAATTTCATATAAAAGTTTTTAGGTAATATCGATATCTTCGTTGTCGCTTTCAGCCAATGTCTTTGATTTGATCACTATTCATATTCAAATACTAAAGTTGGTATCGTTGTGCAGGGTAGAGCGGGTTTGGCCCATTGGCAACGATCATTGAATTTTTGTTTGAACGAATAATTAAATTAATATTCATTTCATACATGAAAATCCATATTTAAACTGTGCGCAAAATTCCAGTTTTTCAAAATGTGCCGATCTCAAACAATTAAATTTTATTTTAATGTTTGGCGGTAGAAATGCTGTAGAAAATGAATTCCAGTCCTTAAAATCTAAATGATCTAAATAAATCTAAAATACTTTCATAACACTTCGGTATCGTGCGGGAATTTGTAATTATGGTCGGCCACTCAGAAGGGGTGGAAGGTTCTTCCTTTACAAAATGATTCAATTGTAGAGTGTATAGAATTAACTCTATAGAATTGTGGGCAATGTGCCCATTTTCATTACAATTTTAAGCTAAATATTATGTTTATTTGTCAAATTTGCCGCTATTTGAATTAAATAAATGTTAACGTTTACCCACAATAATAGAGAAATTATACCAAAACCATTTATATAGTATTTGGCTTAATATTACAAGAAGTATATTAAATTATTGTATATAAGGCACAAATCATACAAAAACGGTTTGTGTTCTCCAAAGAGACAATAATTTGGAGCTACTTGCAGTTCTTGTGGGTAAACTTTTTTCTTCTGGATCGATAAATAAACATATAAAACAAATATCTGTGAACTTCGAACCTCTTAGCTTAGTTCATTCGTAACCTATCGTACTTTCAACCAACAGACGAACACTTCATTCTATTGCATCAATATATTGATAGACCTATCTAAACATTTACAAATATCTCTTACATTATCTGAAAGCTTTTGCCTAGATTCATAAACTGTCGCTTACGATAAAATTGCTGTCTTTGAAAATGTGAGCAGCGACTTACGATAAAATCTTAGCCCTATTTTTTTATATAAACTTTAACAATTTTGACATTTTGTCAATTTTTATTTGTGTATCAGCCGATAAAATTTTAAATTCAACAATAAAAAATATTTTCAGAAAATGTCGCTTACGATAATTCCGCGCTAAGGGCTCGATATTCTATACTTTTAGGTATAGACTTAGCCTGGATAATTATCCAGTGTAAGTCATAATTATGGTTATCGAGGTTAAGCCCAAAAAAGTCAACACATTCTTAATAATAATTTTTTATTTTGAGCAAAAGATTAAATTTTAAACAAAAACATCAAAAAAAACAACCCTATTATTTTTGGTACGTTATATTAAGAATTTTTTAGTAACAGACAAAAGTCCACAATATCTAAAATATTTTATAATTGCCTTTATTCATGAATTTGTGTCAATTTTTTTATAGCGCACCTAATTAAAGACGCTGAAACGTATATTCTTATTGACACATTCATTGCAATTTATTTGGTTGTGTAAAAACACATATACCGTTATAAATCGTAATGAATGTGATCTTTTTGTTTTTTATAATTGAAATTACCACTGTTCTATTGCTACATCTTAGGTCTTTTTTCTATAATTAATTAATTATTTATTTTGTTTTTAAGTTCTTATTACCATACTACATTTTGTTGAGTAGTTTTTTTAACACTGTTAGAAATAATTTTTACTATGCATTTTGTAATTTATATTATATCGGCCAATAGGCTTAGAATTACAAGTCGTGAAGAAATAAATGAAATGAAATGAAATTTGACTCTAGTCTTAGGGAAACATTTAAGATTATTGATTATTTAAAACATATATTAATAAGACATGACACAGTTTATGAAAGGAAACCATAATGATACTAGCTGATACAACTGTAGAGCGGTTTTTCTACTACTAAAAAAATATAGACCCATGAAATGCTAACCTAATAGTAAGGTCTTTAAAAAAATTATTAAATACAAATTATGTGTAGATTTCTTTATATTTTGAAGATCGCATCCAACACTAAAAATTTGATAAAGAGAAACATTAAAACTAGTAAAAGGGCGTTAAGTTCGGCCACGCCTATTCTTGTATACCCTTCACCATGGAGTGAATTTCACAGTATTGCCGATTCTAGGCTGCCGACGAATAAATTTATTTATTTTATTATTCCAAAATAATAATACTTCCATCTTATATGTATTATGATGTTTCATTGTAGAAATATTAAAAAAAAATAATAAATAAATAATTTTAAAGAACACTCCCGCAGCAATCTTTTAAAAAATGTGCTTAAATACCCTAAATATTATTTATTTATTTAGTAATTTGCAGTCCTTGTTAGGGAAAAACAATTTTAACTATTTAGCAATCTAACAGCCCTCACAATCAGAGGAACCTGAAGTTCATGATTCCAGATAGAGCCTGATTGGTACCATCTGCCTCCTTTTCCCATTGCGAATTTTGGAAAATTGCTTTTTTGCAGAAATAAATAAACACAGCCATTTTAATTTATAACACATAATATAGCTTAGTTTTTTATATTTACGTTTAAATTTAAAATTTCACTCAAATTAAAAAATTCATTTTTAAATTACCACCAATAGCAATATCAATATGTGTATGAAAAAAAATTTTTAAAAATGTTGGACTTATTCTGGATAATTATCCAGGGTAAGACAAATGTATGGTTGTCGAGGCTAAGTACAAAAAAGTCAACACAAAATAATTTTTTAATATAAAAATGAAAATATATTTTTTATTTTGATTAAAAAATTAATCAATCTTTATGAACGATTTTGTTGTCACATCTTGTTATCCCGGCTTAAAGATATCTTCGTTATTTATCACTTTAAGAAAATAAAAAAAATATTTGAATTTAGAAATAAACTAAAATTTGGATTATAGTTCACAAGTTACGAGATTTCATGGGAAAGGTAATTGAAATATCGCCCAGCAGACCATTTTCCCAAGTTGTCAGTGCCTAGCTGAATTTAGCATAAGATGATTCACTTAATAAGAGTTCGAAATCACGATTTAAAAAATAATACGAAAGGAAGTATAATTTTGCAACATATATTTTTTCAGATCGGAACGTATTATATATTCGCATTTAAGGAATTTCGGTCTGGGAAAGTGCACCACATGTGTAGCGAACAAGCAAAACACGTTCCCTACAAACATTTGTAAGATATATCACCAAGGGCATATTGCGGTAATATGTATCCTCCATTTATCATTTTGAAGAAATTAATCAATATTATATTCTGTCATATCTTCCTTTTTTCATCTTAGAGAAATATTGGAGATATTGACAAAAATGAGTTTGTTGCCATATTTCGTATGAATGTTTGGAAATCAATAAAGGGGAATTGTCTTTTTATTAGAAATCCGTGTGTATTTTGAAATGCCATTGTGAAGTACTGAAAAATGTATTCACGCCGTAAAAGGGGGCAAGTAAAGAGTGATTTTTTTGAGGTTAGGATTTTCATGCATTAGTATTTGACAGATCACGTGGGATTTCAGACATGGTGTCAAAGAGAAAGATGCTCAGTATGCTTTGACATTTCATCATGAATCGTCTTACAAACGAACAACGCTTGCAAATTATTGAATTTTATTATCAAAATGCGTGCTCTGTTAAGAAAGTTCATTGCGCGCTTCCATTTTATGGTCAGTTTAATCGACCCACTGAAGCGGCTATTCGGGCTATTGTGACTAAATTTCGCACCAAATTTACATTGTTGGAGATTAAACCACCAACACGCTTACGTAGAGTGCGAACTGAAGAAAATATCGCAGCTGTATCGGCCAGTGTTAATGATGACCACCAATTTTCGATTCGTCGCCGTTCGCACCAATTGGGTCTCTGTTACTCAAAAACGTGGAAATGCCAAAATTGGACTAAGCGGATGGACCACCTAAGACGCAGCCGCGGTCAACATTTAAATGAAATTATCTTCAAAAAGTAAATGTCATGGACCAATCTAACGTTTCAAATAAAGAACCGATGAGATTTTGCAAATTTTATGCGTTTTTTTTTAAAAAAAAGTTATCAAGCTCTTAAAAAATCACCCTTTAGAAGACTTTTTTCTAGAATAATGAAGTTTTAAATGAATTCGATAACATGTTTTCAATTGATCTGACGAGAAAACAATTGGTAGATTTATAATTGTTACACATGTTTTGCTTATAACATTCAATCAGACATTGGAGATGATCACACTTTCGCTTCTATTTATTATCTGACCACTTGTCCATCAAATGTACTTGGAGAAGCCATAGATTCAACTTCATTTCTGCTATATAAGATTTGTAAGAGGGATTTTGAATACTCTATTCGCTTATTTTATATGCATTTTATTTGTTTTATTTTTAGGTATGTACATTAGGTGTTTTTCATAGTGACAACAGAAAAAATGTTCGTATTTTGTTTTAGTATTAAAAAATAAATATAAATAAATTTATATCATTGATTCCTTCTATTTATTTTACACTCCACGAGAGTATTTTGTTTGTAACACCCAAAAGAAAGTGAGATAGACCCGTTGTTAATTATACTAATCGACTTTTTGAATCGATTTATCAATGTACGTCCGTCCATCTATTCTTGTAATCAAAGTACAGGTCGCAATTGTGGCCAGAACCGAATGAAACTTTGCACAACGAAGTTTTTCGGGATAAGGACGAAAGCCATTTAATTTGAAGAAAATCGATTCAGATTTAGATATAGCCCCCCTATATACCACATATTTTAACAGATTTTCATCAAAATTGGCAAAACATCTTATATTTCAACTAGAAACACTTGTGATGAAAAATCTGTTAGATCGGTTCAAATTTATATATAGCTCCCATACAAATTTCGCTCCCAATTTGACTTTTTCCGCGCTAGAAATCACATATTTTATCAGATTGTCTTCAAATTTGGCAAAACATCTTATATTTAAACTAGAAACATCTACGGTGAAAATGAAAAGATTGGTTCAGATTTAGATATAGCTCCCATACAAATTTCGCTGTCAAATATCGTTCAAGATATCACTTTTTTCCCCGACTTTAGCCTTTCCCTACTTGCTCATTTTGAGCTTTTTTTAATTCTTCGCCTTTGCGAGAAGCGAAAAATATGCACTTGTTTTCAATTCAAATTGCTTTCATTTTACGAATCATAAAGGATTCAACGTCTGTCAACAATTTTCCATAGAAACTTTCAAAAAAAAATGGTAAGTTTTCATTATCCATATCTTGCTTATGATTTTTCTTCTTTAAATCGTATCTCTAACGTCCACTCAGGCTTTTTTGGATGCTATCGTAAGACGCAACACGGAAAACACTGAACGTATTATGAGAAATGCCCACGGATATGTGGTCTCGAACAATGCATATGGCACCATAGCCATATCCTCGTACGACAACACAGTCTCGATGGGTATAATAAAATTGATATGTGGAGTTTTGGTGGGAACCGCCCGCAGTGCCCTGAGAGATATTGACTGTACAAATGATTTGACATTTTTGCGAGTGGTCACCAGGAAAGGCGAGTACTTAATAGCACCAGAAAAAGAATTCACCATAGTGGTGGTGCAGTAAGCAAAGAATTGGGATCAGAATTTTGTATTTGCTGCAATTATAATTCTAAATTTTATTAAAAAAATATATTGGCCAAATATAAGAAGTGGAAACATTTCACGAATTATGATAGAGATCTTGGGGCTTTTGTATTACCACCACCGTTATTTTGCCATCCGGCACTATGAGCGTCTCATTTGAGGTGGTGCGTACCCGCAGCATGGTTATCTCGTCTTTGGGATCAATTTTTTGCAAGCCCATAGTCACTTTATCTCTTAAAATTTCATAGAGACCGGCATATTGAACTGCCGCAGACATTTCCATCGTTGTTTTAATGGGATTTCCCTTCATGTTTAAAATCATTATGTCCGTGACATCGGGTTTTTCTTGAATTTGTCGATAGACCTCCTCAACGTAGGCGATGGTGCGTTTATTCTAGAATCCACAGGAGAAATTCGTGAGTTGTTTTGGACAATCTAATTTATGGAAAACCATAGTTTATTTTACCTGATCCTTTTTCTCGTTTTGCATAGTGCCCTTTTTTCAGTTGGAAATATTTTGTAGTTTTGACATGTTAATTAAATATGATTTTTGTTGTTGACTTGACAACAAAACAGAGACAGATATGGGTCATTGGATCAGAGAAATAAATAAAGTGGATGTATGTCATAGCAACAATCTTTAAAATGATATCCAACAGGTAGAAGTTAAGAAGATGAAAAACACAAACTGTCAATTTAGAAAGATATCACCGGTCGCTCGTAGTACTAAACTAGCGTTGAAAAAGACGAATATGAAGGGGGAAATCTAAATGTTTTATAACGAAGAAATAGGAAAATAAAATGAATCAAGTATAAAATAGATAAGGAAACATATAATTTCGCTAAAGCTATTTTTGATCGAAAATCCCATTGTGCACGCGTGATAGAATATTTGTAATACGAAAAGGATTCGAAATGGTATTGTGTAGAAGAATAGTAATATGATGGCAATGTATATTATCATCCTGAAAGATAAATAGGGGATATCGCCAAATAACCACCATTATCAAACTTAATGTTCGGTTTCAGATTTTGTAGTCCCCCAATGGTATGGAGAAAATCAAACGAAGAATTGGGACTACAAAATCTGAAACCGAACATTAAGTTTGGTCACGTCTTCGAAAAATTGGTATTTTTGACGGAATTATAAATAAAGAAGGTTATCTTAGGATATTAAGAGAAAAATTGAAGTCAAACGCGGAAAACCTATGTGTTCAGGACAGCTTCAAAGTATATCAGGACAATGATCCGAAACACAAACCACGTTTAACATGGTTTTAAACTTATGCTAAAGTCGAATATTAATGAGAGTCATTGTAGTTGATCGTTAATGACTTAATGTAAAATTTGAAACTAAAGGCGTTTTACAAACGAACAACGCTCTGTTAAGAAAGTTCATTTATGGTCAGTTTAATTGACCCACTGAAGCGGCTATTCGGGCTATTGTGACTAAATTTCGCACCAAATTTACATTGTTGGACATTAAACCACCAACACGCTTACGATTCGTCGCCGTTCGCAGCAAAAACGTGGAAATGCCAAAATTGGACTAAGCGGATGGACCATTTGAGGCGCAGTTAAGGTCAACATTTGCATGACATAATCTTTAAACATTAAATTATATGGACCGTCCTATCGATTCAAATAAATATTTAATGCATTTTTCTTAATTTTATGTGTTTTTTTTTTGAAAAACTTTCCTATAGCTTTTAAAAAATCACTCTTTAGATTATGTCGAGAAACCAAAAAAATATCCGGGATCCCGAGTACTTGTGTTCCAAATATTAGATCCCATTCAAAATGCTATGCAAACAGATAGCTTATCTCGTTTTAAAATAAATGTAATGGTGAAAATTCGTTTTAAAGTTATTTTAACTACTTAAACTGTATTAACCCATGCTTATTAAAAATATTCTTCATACATTTCTACGTAAACCTTCGTATTATATGACCCTTTATTGAAAGGCACAAATAAGCCACAAACTATTAGGGCATTCCGTAGACACTGAGGAGTGATTACCCCTTTAAAAAGGAGAAAAAGATCAAGTCCAAAAATTAATATACAGTATTTTTATGATCTTGATAGCTAAACAGATTAACAATTTTTTAAATACTAAACTAGTATGATATTTTGCTGGGGCTTAACCAATAAAGCTATAGGATTAAAATTTAAGATAAAGTATACCTAAGGTTTTTGGAGAAAATATATATGGACATTTCCCTGGTCACATACGTGACTGAAAAAAGCAAGAAAAAAGTTTAAAATATTTTTACTTCTGTATATATTTGTGTATTGGTATTGGATATTGTTGTAAGAAATATGTTGTCATAAGAGAGCACTGGCATCATTGCTCGATGAAGCAAAAAATATGGTTTTAAAAATAAAAAAGGTGAATACAACATGAAAGCAATGTTGCAGTCATCATTGCAATTATCTATTTATGTATTCAATTTTTTTAAAGCCATTCAGGCCACAATGTAAAAAAGAAGTAATGTAAAAGGTCCCAATTAGCAGTAAACACAGCCAAAAACTGGAGATTTATATTATTAAAAAATTGAGCTATAAACATATTCTAACAGTTTCAAACGAAACGAAACGTAATTCATATGGTAGTCAATTCCAACAACGAGCAACTCTAACTACATATTACCTCTCAAATGTGGACCGAGCAACTCTAGGTATAAAGACTTGAGGATTTCGACTGGATCGTGAGAAAACAAACGGCCTTCCACTCTTAACAATTCTATGAATTGTTCTATTCTATATTAACAAATTCCGGAATTTAACGAAACTCATGAAGGAACATCCAAGAAAACGTAGTACATAACCTGAAATATGATCCCTGTGATGAATATTATGGCTGTTTTTCTTTAAGACTGGATAACTAAGCTGCGATAACAAAAATCCAAATAAAATGTTAAAATTTCACTCAAAATAAAAAAAAATATTTTTTTAAAATTGTCGCCAAAAGCAATGTCAATGTGTGTGTGAAAACAAATTTTGAAAAAATAATTTTGTGTTAAAAATGTATGACTTAGCCTGGATAATTATCCAGTGTAAGTCAAAATGATGCATATCGAGGCTAAGTCCAATAAAGTCGACACAAAATATTTCTTTGAAAATTTCTTTTGATACATATATTTATATTGTAGTTGGCGACAATGTGAAAAAAAATTTTTTATTTTGAACGAAAAATTAAATTTTTATTATCGTTTTTGTTATCGCAGCTTGTTATCCCGGCTTAAAGAAAACAGCCCTATTATATACAAAACGAACTATCGCTTCAACTTAGAAATGTTAATACCAATAGTTCAAGATACAAACTCAAGACGATAATGAACTTGGAACAGTGCATGGGATAGCATTCTCTTAATACGGAAAGGTAGAAAAATGTTAGTACAATAAAGTCTTCGTAAGGGTCTCCAAATTTTACCATTACAGAGATTTAAAAGAAATCTTAGTATCAAGAATCACACCCAAACGCCTGTGTTGAGTGACAATTTCAGTCTCATCTTCACTCATGAACACATTTAAATCAAGAAAAAAAACTATTTGTTGGTCCAAATATAATAGCCTTAATCTTCGACGAAATAATGGTTAATTTGTTCACTAATGTCCAATGCAACGCGCGATCTAATTTATAATTTATAGAACTTTCAAACAACTCAGGAAATACTCGGTTACCCTTAACTAATAAGAAAACATCATTAGCTAACAAGAACGTTCTTGAGTTTGTGAAGACATAAATGTCATTAACATATAAAGTAAATAAAAGCGGTTCCAAGACACATCCCTGAGGAACTCCAGAATGGTGTGAAAATACACCCGATCTAACATCATTGAATGACACAAATTGAGATCTACCACTTAATCCTCAATTTAATTATATTTTCGTTTATTAATATATATCAGTATCAATATCTTTCTGGGGAAATTCCCATATTGTAAATTCTCGAGGATATGAAAGGATAAAATTTGCAAAGGCCATTATTGACAATTTTTTGCGTTGAAAAATTAAAATATTTTTCACCCATTTAAATATTATTTTATTTCAGAATATACTGTGTTTATGGGCCCAGGAATTGTTGCAATCCGTTTAAAAATATTTTAGCCGTCTGCAAAGGCCGAGATACCCTTCTCGGTGGTTATCATAAGACTCATTATGGCTGTTTTTCTTTAAGACTGGATAACTAAGCTGCGATAACAAAAATCTAAATAAAATGTTAAAATTTCACTCAAAACATTTTTTTTAATTGTCGCCAAAAGCAATATTAATGTTTGTATAAAAACAAATTTTGTGTTAAAAATTTTAGACTTAGCCTGGATAATTACCCAGTGTAAGTCCAAATTATGGTTATCGAGCCTATGTTCAATAAAGTCAACACAAAATATTTTTTTGAAAACTTTTTTACTAATTTAATGTTTGAAGATTATTTCATGCAAATGTTGACCTTGACTGCGCCTCAAATGGTCCATTCGCTTAGTCCATTTTTGGCATACTCTCTCCAACATTTCGGCCGGTATCTCATGAATAAATGCTTCAATGTTGTCTTCCAAGGCGTCAATTGAAGCTGGCTTGTCTGTATAGACATGAACTTTAACATAGCCCCACAAAAATAGTCTAAAGGCGTTAAATCACACGATCTAGGCGGCCAATTGACCGGTCCCGAACGTGAAATAAAATGTCCACCGAACTCGCCTCTCAATAAGTCCATTGTTGCGCGTGCTGTGGCACCGCCTTCTTTAAACCACTTGTCATGCAAGTCAAGCTCTTGCATTTTGGGCAAAAAAAAAAAGTTCGATATCATCTCACGGTAGCGCTCACCATTCACAGTTACGTTACGATTCGCATCATCTTTGAAGAAGTACGATCCAATGATGCCACCAGCCCATAAACCGCACCAAACTGTGACTTTTTCTGGATGCATTGTTAGCTCTTGCAATGCTTCTGGCTGATATTCACTCCAAAATCGACAATTCTGCCTATTGGATCTTCGGCCAACTTTCCAAGAGCCCATTCACCAAAAATTTTACGTTGCGGTAGGTCGTTCGGCTTCAATTCTTGCACCATCTGTATTTTGAAAGGCATCACACCTAAATCCTTCCGAATCGATAATTGATGGTCATCATTAACACTGGCCGATACAGCTGCGATATTTTCTTCAGTTCGCACTCTACGTAAACGTGTTGGTGGTTTAATGTCCAACAATGTAAATTTGGTGCGAAATTTAGTCACAATAGCCTGAATAGCCGCTTCAGTGGGTCGATTAAACTGACCATAAAATGGAAGAAGCGCGCGATGAACTTTCTTAACAGAGCACGCATTTTGATAATAAAATTCAATAATTTGCAAGCGTTGTTCGTTTGTAAGACGATTCATGGTTAAATTGTATAGGGTCCGCCATCTAACGTTTTTTTTTCAACTATTCAACCGTTGGACTATTATTTGTGGGGTGCACACAGCAGCCATTTGAATGAAATTATTTTCCATTATTAATCGGAAGGATTGTACTTTCAAATAAAAAAAGAAATTTGAGAAAATATTCAGTAGTTTTTTTATAGCATTTTCAAAACAAAAAAGTTATTTGTTGAAATATGTGGTTTCTAGAGCGGAAAAAGTAAATCATATGAGACATTGGTATGGGAGCTATATAAAGGTCCGCCATCTAACGTTTTTTTTCAACTATTCAACCGTTGGACTATTATTTGTGGGGTGACCGAAGCAGCCATTTGAATGATATTATTTTCCATTATTAACCGGAAGGATTGTACTTTCAAATAAAACTTTTTTACTTTTTTATAGCATTTTCAAAAAAAAAAAGTTATTTGGCGGACCCTATAGAAGACCAAACTGAAGATGTTTGACAGTGAAACAAAACACGAAACGTGAGTCAGCTGTTTAAACCAGTGTTGCCAAAAAGATAATAGCTAAAAAATCACCCTTTATTGCTTGAAGTTTATTTTATATATATACGAAAAACTTTTGAAATAACAGAATCGAAACTGTAATCGTACGGGGGTTTAGACATACAAAATAATTGTGCTAAAACGTGTAGCACAAAATATAAGACAATATGATTTACATACCCCACAAATACAAAATTTTGTGTAAAGCTGCATTTTGCACAAATATTTTGTGTGTTTAAAATGGCCTTTACTAATAGGGAGTTTAGACGTACCAAATATTTGTACAAACGTCTGTTTTCACAAAGCCGATTATTCACCACACACATCTGATTTACAACCACTCACACGCAATTGATTTGTACAAAACCATTTTTGCTGAGATTTTGAAGTGACATGTTGTATTATAAAAAATAAGAAATCCTTGGAATGCAAGGAAGCAAGAAATGCAATTCAAAATATATTTTTCCATTTCACTGAGTGGTAAAAATTTAGTTATTAAATTAAAATAAATTTGTCATGTTATTATTTTTTCTTTAATTTGCTTATTTTATTTCTACTTTCTCTCTTTCCGTGTATGTAACTCGCTCATACACATGGAAACTTCAGTAATTTCTTTAAATTCGTACGAATAAAAATAATTTGTAATGTTTCCGCTTCACGTATATACGTCTGCTCACGTTGAAATTCTTGTTGAAGTGGCAAACGTCAGCTACAAAATCAAAACATTTGTACAAATTCAGCAAAAATTCTGATTTTTATTCAAAATTTTACAACAATACCACAAAAGCGCACCCACTAATTCAAAATATTTTCCCAACAGCCCTTTTGCGCAAATATTTGGTATGTCTAAACACCCCTTTACAAAAAGTCGAAAATCGGTATGACAAAATCGATTTTGGTCGATTTACAAAAATACAAAATCGACCGCAAAAAATATTTTATCGATTTTCGACTCAAATCGAAAAACACTACCAAACACTAATTTGTAGCCGGAGTAGGAGAAATCACAAATCACAAAAATCATATCATTCACAAGTAAATGAAAATTAACAATAAAAAGCCTGTAAACTATTGAAAATTAACCGATAAAACATAACAAATTCACAGATCTCAAATAAACAACATGTCCACCGAGGATTTCTACTTACGTTACTATGTGGGGCACAAGGGTAAATTTGGCCACGAGTTTTTGGAATTCGAATTCCGCCCTGATGGCAAGCTGCGGTACGCCAACAATTCTAATTACAAGAATGACACAATGATCCGCAAAGAGGCGTTTGTGCATCAGGCCGTCATGGAGGAACTGAAACGCATCATCTTGGACTCGGAAATAATGGCTGAAGACGATTCACCATGGCCGCCACCAGATCGTGTGGGCAGACAGGTATGTTGTGAAGATTTTGTTGCTGTCGAATACGTTTGTTTTATTGTCTACCTTTCTCAATCCCCTCTTTCACAGGAACTGGAAATTGTCATTGGCGACGAGCACATTTCTTTTACCACCTCGAAAACGGGCTCACTCGTCGATGTGAATCGTTCCAAGGATCCCGAAGGCTTGCGATGCTTTTACTATTTGGTACAGGATCTTAAATGTTTAGTCTTTTCACTCATCGGTTTACACTTCAAGATCAAGCCTATATAATTCACAAGAGCAGCATTTCCGTGGCAAATGTTGCACCTCATCTTTTTTAGTTTAAATCCATATAATTACAGTTTATACGCGACACTTCATGGTATTTTGCAATTTAATAAATTATGAAAACAATGTGAGTCGTGGCCTTTTGGTTTATTCTATAAATAAAAGCGCAAAGCAGTGGGGAAAATGATGTTCTTGCAAACAAAAGGAAATAACAGCGTTGTTTATCAGAGGAGTAGCATCAGGCGATGCCTATTTGTGCATTGTTAGTGCAACTGTGAATTGATAGTTTCTCGTTTACCGTTACAGGATGTTAAAACTGGAGCTGTTTACTTTTAAATCTTGCGGAGAGTACTACATTTTAAAATACTATAGGCCTGTTCGATTGGGCTTACTAGCTTACAATTAAGAGACTTGATAAGGTGGAAACGTTGCTACACATTGGTTCTTCTTAAATGGATTAACAGGAAAAATCTGACAATACAACTAAGAGAGTAGTAAGCTACTTTCTTGTTAAGCGAGTAAATTCCATACAAAAATTAAGCAAGTAAGCCCAATCGAACAGGCCCAATGAAACGGACACTACCACAAACAGAATACTTTTGAAGCAAAGTTCAGCTATTTTTTGCAAACTTTGTTTTTTCCATACATACATATAAATGAAGGTCAGAGGTAGAGATATCAAAACCGTATGCACCGCCACCGGTTCTTGAAACAAAATTAATTTCGAGAAACCGGTGTTTTCATGTCGGTTGACCGGTTTTTTAATACAAAAAATTTATTTGTTGGGTATATCGTACATAAAACTATTACCATACTTACACAATAAAATCTGGAATTAGTGAATATTAGTTTGATGTTATGATTTGCGATTACAAAATTGAATTAGAGACCAGATTACACAATTGAAACTTTTAACAAATAAGCAAAAACCAACCGAAACTACAATATTAAGGCTGTTCTTTAAGACTGGATAACTAAGCTGCGATAACAAAAATCTAAATAAAATGTTAAAATTTCGCTGAAAATAAAAAATTCTTTTTTAAAATAGTCGCCAAAAGCAATATCAATGTGTGTGTAAAAACAAATTTTGAAAAAATAATTTTGTGTTAAAAATTTTTGACTTAGCCTAGATAATTATCCAGTGTAAGAATTTTTTATTTTGAGCAAAAAAAAATAATTTTTTATTAACGTTTTTGTTATCGCAGCTTGTTATCCCGGCTTAAAGAAAAACAGCCCTATTATATGGATAAATAGCTTCGTTCGGCGCTTGAATTGAAACGTCGAATTGTTAAAGAATCAGAATTATATCTGAAAACCCTAATGTTGTTCCAAGTCGAATTAATAAAACTGAAAGTTTACTACTTTTCTATTTCTAATATTTGAAATTCGTAATCTTCCTTTTGACAACTGTTTCCCGCTCGAAATGGCATGGAAGGGTCGTTTAGCCCTTCCTTTTTAAAAAGGGCTGAAAAGTCATTTGAGATTGTTAAAGAATCAGAATTATATCTGAAAAGCCTAATGTTGTATCTGGAATAATTCTACAAAAGCGGAATCAAAGTACTTCTATAAACACCATCATATTCAAAACTGACAACGGACGAGATTCAGACATAGGATTGTTCCAAGTTGAATTAATAAAACTGAAAGTTTACTACTTTTCTATTTCTAATATTTGAAATTCGTAATCTTCTTTTTGACAACTGTTTCCCGCTCGAAATATCATGGAAGGGTCGTTTAGCCCTTTCTTTTTAAAAAGGGCGAAAAACCATTTGAGATCATCTAAGCTATTTTGACAGCAGCCCTTCTTGTCATCCCAGTTTCACGAACACTTTCAGAAATATTGTCTAACAATTTAAGACGAATTCAGTTTCCATTTAAAATATTATTTCTCCCTTCGCATTTTATTTATATATAAATGGAAAACAAAATAAAAATGGAAAACTTAACTTTAATATTAAATTACAAATGAAAACACAAGATTTTAATATTGCATTTTATTAAATAAGCTCCAACGAGTTTAGAAATAAAATAAAATAAAATTATCGCACATATTAAAAGCCAGTTTAATCGGTTTTGTAAAAAATAAAATAGACCATATGGTCACGCAAGGATAGTTCAAGGAGGAATACTGGGTGTTCACGAATCGGTCATCAATGGAGGTACAGATTACATGGTGCCGGTACTGGACTTCTCACCATTACCACAGATGATTATACCAAAGAGATCAGACTGGGACAATGGCGAGCCCTTCAAAGGGCTTTCGGTCTACACTGATGGCTCAAAGATGGAACAAGGCACAGGTGCGGGATTCTATATTGAATCACTACCGATACGCAAGTCTCTCCGACTTGACGACAACTGCAGTGTTTTCCAAGCAGAATTACTGGCAATTGAAAGGGCAGGAAGGTTTCTATCAAGTGAGAACATTCCGGTGAACACGGATATAAACTTCTACGTAGATAGTCAGGCAGCAATGAAATCAATCATGTCACACACTGTCAAATCTAGGCTTGTGCTGAGATGTAAACGCTCACTAGATAACCTCAACGACCATGTCGTCCGTCTCTGCTGGGTTCCCGGCTAGAAATGGAAATCGATAGAGCTGACAACTTAGTAAAACCACCGATTGGCACGTTTTATAGACTGATTGAATCAAGGAAATTCGAACTTTGATAGGTATCTACACAGGGCATTACTGCACTAGGAGTAGGATCTCAATATGGCAGTTGGACATTGAAGATCACTGTCGATTATGTGAGGATGAGGAGGAGATAGAATCTATTGAACACATAATCTGCAGATGTCCAGCGCTTTGTATACGCAGAAATAAATACCTAGGAAGTTATTTCATCAGTAACATAGAGGATATTGCAACCCGCACCATTTATGACCTTTTGGGATTCTCAAAAAGACCGCATAGACAGTTGACGACTAACAAAAAAAGAGAGCCATAAAGGCATACCACCAACGGTATACCGGATGACTCTCGACAATTTTTTTTACCTAGTCGTCAACCATTGGAAAACACCCACACCTTCATATTCTCCTACCCCCATATCCCTTTCCAATATCCCCTTACTTCCCTCACGTCTCGTCTATCATCTAACACCAATCACTCCTTCCTAAATCCCATCACTCCCTATTCCTCTCCTATAACCTACAAACTTATACTTTCAGGAAACAAAAGGATTTGCACAATGGACCCAACTGGGTCTCCGAGTGTTCAGAATGCAGGAGCATCCTTTAAACCAAACCAAACCAAGTTATTTCTTCTTACGAATGAAATTTTTGTTTGGCGATGTAAAGGAGGAGAATCATACACTTTGCAGACACGAATCCAAGTAAATAAATTCGAGCTTCGAAGCTCAGAACAGGATGATTTCTTCCGGAATTAAAACAACCCCATAAATATAGGGCCCGCTAAATAATTTTTTTTTGAAAATGCTATAAAAAAAACTACTGAATATTTTCTCAAATTTCTTTTTTTATTTGAAAGTACAATCCTTCCGGTTAATAATGGAAAATAATTTCATTCAAATGGCTGCCTCGGGCACCCCACAAATAATAGTCCAACGGTTGATTAGTTGAAAAAAAAACGTTAGATGGCGGACCCTCCTACCAATGTCTCCTATGATTTACTTTTTCCGCTCTAGAAACCTCATATTTCAACAGATAACTTTTTTTTTTGAAAATGCTATAAAAAAACAACTGAATAGTTTCTCAAATTTCTCTTTTTATTTGAAAGTACAATCCTTCCGGTTAATAATGGAAAATAATTTCATTCAAATGGCTGCTGAGGGCACCCCACAAATAATAGACCAACGGTTGAATAGTTGAAAAAAAACGTTATATGGCGGACCCTATATAAAATAATTCTATTTTATACAAAAAGTGTTTAAAAACGAACGGAACCTATAAAAGCTAAAATAAAAACGCTCGGAATTAAATCATTTCTGCACCGAATCTGTGGCATGCCTATATGTCCTTGTTTTTTGGTGGGAGTCAATTGAAAATTTTAAACTCGTTTTCTGAAAAATGAAGCTTCCAGAGCTTTATTCTTATATAAGCTTCTGACTCATTTTTGCTCCTGCTAGTCTTATATCCCGTTTCGACTCTGACAAAAAATATGTCCCAATTCTACACGTAGCTATTCCATTTCCCCCAAAAATCAAAAATCCAAATTATAAACCATTTTTGTTCTCAGCTCCACATTTCAGGATGTATTCATGCTGCCTTTTATCATGATATTGATTTAAAAAGTCATTTAAGTCTATTTAAGTACGCCAAAGTAAAACAATTTCTAATTTTTATTATACTACACATTGTTTTATTTCGTAAATATGTATACTACATATGTATGTATGTATGTATGTAAAATTTAAATTTTAATATAATAATGTATGTATATCTTCTTAATATTTGTATAACACTTTTATAATGTACAAAGAAAAAACTTGTAATAGACAGTAATAATAGTAATAATAATAAGTCCTTTAAAATATAACACTTACAAAACAAGCTAAACTTTTTATGGGAGAAAAACTACTAAATATCTAACAAGATAATTAAAATACTTTATATATGTTTGTATGCATGTATGTATATATTCTAATGGCGAATATATAATAATGATATGTTATTTTACTATATACGATGATCGTTCGTTCATTCGTTCTTCGTTTGATATGTTTGTATAAATATTTATATGCATTTATGTGTAAATAAAATGTAAGTACACTGTGCAGGTTTGAATACCAAGTGAATATAGATTGAATGGATAAATATGTGTGTGTGTGTGTGTGTGCATATGTTACTTAACTAGTCTTCAGAATTGAGCCATCGTTCGTTTTCTCCTACTTCTTCTTCTTTTTATTACATTATAAGTCATCAGTCTTTGGATAAGGGGGATAGGTTATAGGTTTGTTTATATGGTAAAAAAACATACAAAATTAAATTATTATTATAAATTAAATATAACTTATAAAGGTAGTAGAATGTATGTACATCGTACAACCACATGACAAAAGGAAAAACAAGCAAACAAACACAGATGGATGGGAAATGTACAACATTGTAGGCATTATATGATAACTTAAAAGTCTGGGGGCTGAGTGGTGGGTTGGTTGAGATGGTTGGCGCTTTGCTAGAGAAAACTCTTTAAGAGTTTTATGCGTAATTCTCAGAGTCATAATTGTGGCGGAGCCGGTAAGGGGTTCGGTGACTGTTGAGCAGCTGACATATGGGTGGATGACGAGGCGGCAGAGCCATTATTAGAGCCCGCACTTAACAGCGGCCTCTCGAAGTACGGTGTACTATTGCTGTCCGCATTGCTTTGCAGGCTTGAATTTGGCGGAGTCTGTGATACCTGCCCCGGCGAAGCTTGGGCCGAATTTATTAGAAGACCGACAGCACCGCCGCTGCCAGCTGGCATGGTGGGCGCGGCATTAATCATGGCTCCTTCTTTGGGACAACCGATAGTTAGGCGCACATGCAAGCCTGATTCTTTAATCAAATTGACCACATCGCCATGCGACATGCCCGCGATATCGATGCGGTTAACGGCGATGATGCGATCGCCCACCTTCAGCTCGCCACAGCGATCAGCCGGACTGGCGGGTATGAGTTTACCTGCAAGAAAAACGCAAAGTAAATAAAACTCTTTGTTCATTCACCCTCTCTTCTCTTCAATTTAAACTCACCGATGGTGGAACCATAATATTGATTGGATGAGGAGATGATGACAAAACCGAAGCCTTCGTTTTCATGCCGTGTCACTATGACATCGTAGGGATAACGCACTGGATTGTTGCGCAGCAGCTGCTGCGGCAGGGATGGTGGATGCTGCAACAAGTCCCCGGCCAGGGCTTGCATGTTTGGTTGTTGAAACATGGACTGTGACGGCGGCAGCATCATCTGATGCTGCTGTACAGCAGGTGGTGGTAGCTGTTGCAGGCCGCCGGGTCGGGTGCGTCGTCTTAGGATCATGGTCACTTGGCCACGTAAAGCTGCTTCTCCCATTAAGGAAACAACTTTGTGGTGCGAAGAATTGACCTGCATTTTGGGTGGCACAAGGCATATAATTCTCAATTTCAAAATAATGGAAATTTAATAATTATCATGAATGGAAAACACTGCGGGACACAAAAAATAACAAGGTTCTGACAACGGATTCTAATAGAGGGGGTAAAAAGAGTATATACGTGTATCGGCTAAATGTTTACGTATGGCGGTCATTTTAGAGGCGGTTCAATATGTCCCCCTTTTTACACATTCTTGTGATGAATCGGCATAGAAATCCTTGTAATCCTTACATTTTAGTTGTAGGATGTGTTCAGCAATATTACTTAAAACACTACGAGGAATATTTTTGTGGAACATTTTACCCTCTAGCTTCTCAATGTAGGGGTCTTTTTGGTCCTTTTTGTGCAAAAGTGTAAAAAAACACCTCTAAAACGGGTCCGAATGTTCTACAAAAATATTTACTGTAAAATTCCACTATAAGTCTCTGAATACACCAAAACTCAAAACTTAACGTAAATGCCAGATATAAGTCAAAACTTAAAATTCGTTTTAGGCTTAATTTCGTATTTTTTCCAAATTGGGGCTAAACTGTCCCACAAAACTGAATTTTAGGATGGGGTGTGAATGGAAAAATTATTCTTCATCAAATTTCACTATAAGTCACCCAACAAAAGAAAGCTGCAGCTATAATACATATATAAATAAAGTATCAGTAGCAATTTGGGTATTTAAACAAGAAATTATTTATTCAACTTTTTCTTTTAGTTCTTCTATACTTTTAGATGATTCTATACCATTA
This sequence comes from Polietes domitor, assembly GCA_947397865.1. NCBI lineage: Eukaryota > Metazoa > Arthropoda > Insecta > Diptera > Muscidae > Polietes > Polietes domitor. The sequence goes on from OX377622.1 coordinate 106,976,980, forward strand.
TCACACAAAGTCCAGTATATGTCAGCCTCTATCAGAATCCGTTGTCAGACCCTTGTTATTTTCGAAAAAGTTTCATTTGGTTCCACAGTGCAATTATACTTAATTTGAAGCAGCTTTTGTTTCGCAAACTGATCCCCCAACACTTACCACATTAATGCCATCAATACTCAGAATTTCATCGCCAGTTGTTATGCGATGATCATTATCGGCCGCTCCACCAGGTACAATATGTCCGACTGTCACTTGAGATCCCTCCTCGGTGCCGCCGACTATTCTAAAGCCGAAGCCCAGGGCCTGGCGCTGCAATGTGACTTCGGACAGAACACACTGCTCACCGGAACCATCTAGAATGTCCGATGACTCGGGAAAGCCATTGTGCATCATGCCTCCGCCAGGTTGTAACATATTAAAGCCCGCTTGATTCGACCAATTTCCCATTGCCTGTTGGCCTCCGAGACCGCCTACATCTGGGGAGTGGTGTTGTTGCTGCTGCTGCATTAAAGGATGTTGATGATGTGGCAAATGTTGCGGCTGCGAAGAAGGCGAATAACCAGAGCCACCACTCTGTGGCATATGATGGTGATCCAGCGGCGAGAAGCCTACACGTCTGCGATCATTCAACAGTTCGTTGACTCTTTTCTGCATACGTTCATTCTGAATGTGGGCCGCTTGCAGGCTGGCTGAGGAGGCGGGTGAGTACTGGGCATGATTGTGCTGTGTGGTATGATAACCACCGGGATAATATTGGTGTGGAGAAGGTTGCTGCTGTTGCTGGTGCTGCGGCGGTGGCCTTAAACGATTGTTGCGATAATCTTGACACTCGTAGCAAAAGCAGGATTCATGATGGTGGTGGTAGGACGTGCTGGCCGGAGTCATTAAACCCAGTGTGGCTGCGCCACCCGGAGACCCCGAGGGCGGGCCATACAGGCCACCACTTAGGGGACTCATGGTGGGCGGCATTTGCGCCAAACCATATATGGAGCTGTAGTTACCGCTGCCAGCGCTCACATAATCACTTTGGTTTTCATAGTTTGCCACGCCCGAGGCCGTGGTGCGCAAGTAGCTCGGTCCAGCATGCTGCAGACCACCATTGTTCAAGGGCTCACTTTGCATGGTCACACCCGCCAAACGTTCACTCAAACTTGAAACCATTTTGGGATAAGGATCCATAAAGGGTATAGCATCCAATTCCGACAGGGAATTCAGAGACTTGCTGCCCTCGTTCAGCTGAACTTTGCTCTCCGCCAAGGATCGTTCGTGTGACTCTTCAGCACTGGTATTAACGGCCGCCACCTCGTTATCTTCGTTTAGCTCCATGTTGGGTGTCATGGCTCGCGCTGCTCTGCGCGTGTCCACCAAAGGCGTTTTCGGTCTTATCGGCAAGATCTCCTTTTGCATCGTACTGTACAAGTCCGCCGTGGGCGTTTTGCTGCGAAACAGGGCATTATTGCCAATGCCCGTAGTGGCACCCAAGAAATTCTTTCTCAACTTCGACACATTGGCGCTGCCAGACGTCGCCTGCGCTGAGCCACCCCCATTCGGTGAAGTGTTGATCGAGTTACTACTGTTCACCGGCCTCTGTATCTTAACTAGGGTCGGTTCCGTTTTCGAACAATCCTTTAGTATCTGCACCACATCCAGGTGTGACTTGTTCCTCACCACATTGTCGTTGATTTCCAGCAGTATATCGCCCTCCTGCAGTTGATTGCAACACGAGCGATCTAAAATCTTTTTCACTTTCTGGCCGTACGACGAGTCGGCAATGGTGAAACCAAAGCCCATGGCACCCTTGATTATCGAGAATGTATGCACTTCCGGTTTCTTCATCAATATAAAGCCGCTGTTGTCGATGGCACTGCCCGAGCTAAGATTGTGTTTGTTGCCATTGCTGCTCGCACCGGAAATGTCCAAGAAATTGTAATTCCCATCCATATTGAGATCCATAAGCATGCGGCGTTGCTTGTCGGGTTCATTGGAAATCCCATCGACGGCTATGGTGGTCACGACCTCGGTGTTGGGATCGTTGGGATCAAAGGGCAGGGTATAGCCGCGACAGACTTCGAGCGTCACCGTATCGCCAACCATTATCGACTGGAAAACATTCACCTGGAGGAGTAGTAAAGAAAGCAATGTAATGAAATATAGATCATGGACAAATTCCAGGTCTCACCATTTCGTGGTGTGTAAAGCCCAACACACACGTATCGTTGACGTACACCAAGACATCGCCCATCTGCAGCTGGCCATCCAACCAGGCCGGACCATTCGGCACTATCGATTTAATTTGCAAAAACTCCTCCACCCCATCGTCGCCACCGACTATGGTTATGCCCAAGCCTCGGGCTGACTTCAACAGGGTTGTGGAGATACGTTCCCCTTGCATTTCCGCGGGGTTGCGTGTAAACTTATACGGCAGCATGGCCTTATTAACACTTTGGTCCATGTGCTGGGCCATGGGAGGTGGCGGCTGCATGGCTCTCTGCGATATATCCACAGTGGAGAGTGTGGATGCTGAGGACACAGAACTCAGGGCAATACTAGCACCTACACCATTAAGAACACTGGAGGATGAGGGGGTTTGGGGTCGTTGTTGCGATTGCTGCTGCATTTGCAACTGCTGCTGATGTTGATTCTGTTTTTGTTCGGCCGCTCGCCTCTTGGCCTCGAGGACGGGATTCTCATATTGGGTCTTACGGTTGACATGATCTATGTAATAGGTGCCATAAAGGGAATCTTCGATTTTCTCCCAACCATAAGGTAGCTCACCCTCTGTACACTCCTCTAAAGATTTCTTTTGAAATTTCGATAGACGAGGATCGAGCCAATGCGATGTGCCGGTATTGTGGCTATATTGGGAAAGCGGATTGTATAGTTTATAAAATATTATTTCGAGATTGGTTATCAACTTACTCTATAAAGTACAGTTCACCTCTTTCGGTATAGGCTGTTTCCCATTTGGGTGGCAGGGGGCCCAAACCATCGCCTGGATCATCTTGTTCTGGCATATGGCCTGGACCAGGACCTGTGCCACCGGTTTCACTGCCTGTTGTACTGCCGCCAATACTACCGTTGCAATAGTTGTTTTGGAGAAGATTTTCTGGAAAAAGAAGAGGGAGGAAAAACATTGATTAGGTTTTGAAATAAAAGCATGATGAAAAGAATTGCGAATATAATAAAACTTAAATAGACAATGACAATAAAGGTCTAATAATTGATAATTTTTTAAACGTTTTTAGAACTTAAACGTAAATAATCCTTTATCAAGCACTTTTTGAATGTAGGACTGCGTTAATTTATCAAGACAAACTTAACTGTGGAAAATTCAAAGGCTACATAGTTCCTAAGCATAAAATTTTTCAAAAAATTATTTTATATACTTGGTCGCACCCTATGATAACGGTATTAATGTCAAACTAAAGAGGAGACTATATGTAAAAAATAGTTCAAATATTATGCTTCTATCTGTGTTAGTTCAGCATTAATGGGAAAATATAAAACTAAAAATGCCAATTAACTCTATTTCGCCTATAGTTTCAGATGTATATCATCTGGTTCCAGTGTAATATGTACTGTCGGACAGTGATATATGTAGAAGTGAAATCGAATTTTTAAAGAACAATTTTGTTTACATTTACATGTATATAGACAGAGGATTTTTATGGAAATCCAATTTTTAATCTATATTTGCATAAAATATGGGGAAGAGTGTCATACAAAAGTTTGGAAAAATCGAAAAATATTAATTTTTTAAAATTATGTCAATATGTCAAAAAAAGTTTTCAAAAACCGGTTAGGCAGAATCTTATATAACCTCTACCGCGGAGTCCATTCCACAGTATTACCGGCAGATTAGAGGCTGCCAACTTTACATATAAGTACACTACCACATTAGGAAAATTGTGATGCTTCATTATATAATATTAATATTATAATATTAAGTCTTCTACAATATATAAAAATAAAACTTCAAGTGGAATCAAAAAGAGAACATTAGACAGCATTCTTCCAAAATGTACCCTAATTAGTTAGAAACAATTTCCTTCAAGCCCGATTTTCCCCATTTGCATTTTATTGATTCCAGTTACAGCCTTAATGTCTGTACCATTTTGATAGAAAAAGTTCTAATTCTAAGATCCAATATGTTACAGACTGGAATATAATCACCTAATTTCATGATCTTAGCTACAACCGTTTGGTTGGTACCATTTTTATCCCTTTTTTCCAATTGTTTCCCTTAAAAGTACGATTTTTGAAAAATCCCTCTATTTAAGTTGTCGTTCGGCGGCTAGCGTAAGACGGACGGTCTTTATGGAGTCTCCGATGAATATTTTAAGGTGTTACACATGGAATCCTTAGGTAGAGGGTATAAAAAGTTAAAAATTCGACATGTTATCGATATCTCGTTTAGTTGAGTTGATCGGACTTTAAAGTTTGGAAAAATAATTTTTTTAAATGAGGTAAAAATGAAAAAAATCGATAACTATCTTAGTTATCGAAACGTTAAAATTAATATTAAGAAATTGATTCTTTTAGTATTTTATTATTTTTATTTCATTTGAATGAAAATAGGGAAAAATCGTGAACATTTTTTCGAAAACTTTTGAGTTTTCGAATCCAAAAATAGCGGGAAAGATGAAAAAAGGAAAAAATCGAGTCGTTAGAAGCTTAGAAAAGTAGATTTTTTTGTAAAATGAGGTAAAATGGCAAAAATAAAATTTTTCGGTAGCCTTCAAAAATAAAAATTTAAATATCGTGTTTTTTTATTATTCATTACTTTTACTCATTTGAAAATAAAATGCAAATTTTCGGTAACTTTCGAGACAAAAATATTCTACATGTTATCGATAAATCGTTTAAAATAGAAACAAATTATGTAAATAAAAAAAAAACTAAAAACAAATATTTTTTTCGATAACAATCTCAGTTATTGAAAAATAGAAAATTAAAATTAAAAAAAATATTTTTTTAATATTTTATTATTTTAAGCTCATTTGAATGCTCACCCATTGCGAAGAATTTTGAAATTATGAACCCAGTATTCAGCAGGTCCATGCAATTGGTGTAAACAACTAGTTTTTATTAGTTTTTTTTCGAACGATTTTTTTAGGATTCTTTGTAATATTTTTTCTTTTTTCTACTTAGTTTTCTTTGGAGTGCATGTAATAATTATAATTATTTGTTATTGAATTCCTTGGTAAGTAAAAATGTAATCTTTAAATGTGACTCTCTTTACTTACATATTTTTTTTTCAATTTTGAGACTTAGCGTCCTCTGAAAGTAGAGGTTCCCTGAGAGGTACCAACGTTGTCGATTTTTTATTAAAGTTCGATATAGTAGTAGGATATTCTAAGCAAAGAATTTTGTGCTTCCAATTGACTCAAACAATAACCATTGCATATCTCAAAACGGATAAAGTGTGACTTAGACCACTATCATACTAACTGGCACATATGGTTGTTTTTACCAGTTTTAAGAACATCTAAACAAACATAAATATGGCAAAATAATGAAATATACGAAGTGTAGGTATTGACCTGTCATTAATAAAGTGATCATTAGATTTATATATTTCCGTGATGTGTGTAATATTAGCAATTTTTAAATTCTGGCCTTTTCCGATTAGCAATATGTATTTATTAGAACACATGAAATTATATTTCACAGTTTTAATAATGTTATGTCATAAAATCTAAACTTTGCATAAAAAATTACAAAACATGATGAAAAAAATGTGAAATCGCTTCAGTACCTGTTAAAATTATTCTAACATTTTCCCTCATTCGTACCACGGTGCCTTTACAGCGTACTGGCTGTAAAGGTGTTACATTACACGCACACACACAAGCACACATACTAAACTCGGGAAAAAAACGAACTTTAGTTGAGTAATTTTAATTATAATCATAGTTTCTGCCCGCCCGGTCGTTAATAGTTGCTGTAAACACAGGTGGAAAGGTGCTATATTTGACTGAATACAACAACAACAACAAGTGGAATGTGGAGTGAGTGCTGTAAGTGTGTTTGTTAATCCAATGACAAGAACAAGAATAACAACAACAACCGCAACAAATAACTCAATTGACAGCATCCATTCTCTCAACTCTCACCTCTCTACCATCTCCCACCCAACTAGTGATGTGATAGTGACATAAAACCAAGAATAGTGTGAACAAAGGTGAGAAGTGGGAGAGGGGGTTTGGCGGTAGGGTTAATAGTTGAGCATAACAAAGTTGAATGCATGATTAGACTTCTGTGGCCACGAAAAGTAATAAACAAAGTTATAAATATATATATAAACACACATACAGACAAGCTACATACATCCATATTTACTAAAAAGTAAATAGTAAATAACAAAAGAAATTGGAGAGACCTACTGTAGATACGAGTAGAGCAGAAGAAAAACGAAGATAGCTATAGTTAATACTAGAGGAGGGGAGGGGAGGGGGACAACCAGCCAACCATTCAACCAACCTGTCAATAAATTAACAATTTATCATAGTTAACTGAGTGAACTAATGACCCATATTTCCAAGAGGAAATTCATTAGAATTTTCCAACAAAGGGCATTAAAGAGCCGAGCCGAGCCGAGCCGGGCCGGACCCAAAGAGGAATTAAGCTTAATTGTGCAGTCTTACACAAAGTGCCATTGTGGTGCTCAACAACAACGACAACCGCAGAGAATTTTTAATGGCGATTATAAAACATCAAAGCAATGAATTTGCATAATATTCATCAGATGCCATCAAAGTGTTGTTTGTTTGAATGTGTGTGTGTGTGCATGAATATTGAAACGATTGTCAACACGGATTATGTTATTATTGTAAAATCTTTTAAATTTATACATCTAATCAATCATTAAATATTGTTTGAGTAGTTGAATAGCATATGATTGATTAATTATAGCCCCCACAAACACGGAATTGGTTATATTTCATTAATACGACAACACAATTTAAACTGAGTTTTGGCAAAAGTTAAGATGTACAGACCAGACCAATGATAAAAGGAAATTATATTTGTTGCTCTAAATTACTTTTTATTTCTCAACAAAATTACATTTTATTTCCCCTTGTAGTACCATTTCTCAAGTCCTCCTTATAAACCTATACATAATACTATGGCTGTTTTTATACCCTCCACCTCCAGGATGGGGGTATATTCACTTTGTCATTCCGTTTGTAACACATTGAAATATTCATCGGAGAACCTATAAAGTATATATATTCTGGGTCGTGGTAAAATTCTAAGATGATATAGCCATGTCCGTCTGTCTGTCTGTCTGTCTGTTGAAAGCACGATAGCGGCCGAACGAAATGAGCTAGGAGGTTCAAATTTTTCCTAAATGTGTCTTATGGTTGTAGATCGGTTGGGATTAAAAGTGGACGAAATCGGCCGAGAGGGAAAAATTTTTCCCTCACAAGGACTGAAAATACCCCTAATATTTAGAGTATTTCAGCATCTTTTTTGAACATATTAGCTTGTATTTACTTGATATTTGCAATGCGCATTCCCTTTATAGCATAAAAGGGCACCATAAAGTGATTTTTATTTGTAGGGGGCGAAATGTGACAAAAAGGGATAAAAATGGTACCTATCAAACGACAATAGATAGAAACACGAAATTTGGCGTGTACATTCCTCTCATAGAGTAGATACATAATATAAAAGTATTTTTTTAAATTCGTACTTTTAAGGGGTTAAATGGGGATAGAGGGATAAAAATAGTACCAATCTAACGGCTGCACCTAGAATAATAAAATTCGATATATACATTCCTCTGATTGCGTAGACACGTAAAATAAAAGAACTTCCAAAATTCTTACTTTTTGGGGTTTAAATGGAAAAAGGGGATAAAAATAGTACCTACCAAATGACAACAGGTAGAATCATAATGCGTAGACATGAAAAATAAAACGTTTTTTCCAAATTCGTACTTTCAAGGGATACAATGGCTACAGGGGGTAAAAATAGTACCAACTAAACGAATACCGCTATAATGATGAAATTCAGTGTGTACATCCCTCTAATTGTGTATATACGTAAAATAAAGAGATTTTAGATAGTCGACTCTTGAAATGGTACCAACAAAATGGCCGCTGATAGAATCATGGAATTCGGTGTATACATTCCTCTGATTGCATAGCCACGTAAAATATTTTTTTTTCAAATTCGTACTTTATTTTGTTGCTTTTACGACAAAAAATGGTAGAATCATGAAGTTGTCTTATACTGCGTACGTGAGAGATAAGGTATTTTCAAAATTTACAACCAACCAAACGACTGTCTCTATCCCCCAATATTTAGAGTATTTATGATTGCTCCCTTATATTTACTTAATGAATTGAAGTATTATTTCCAATATATATTCATAGTATACAAATATTGGTAGCCTTCGTTTATTAATTAAATTTCTGATTTTCATACATTTGAAATTTGTTGCGGGCATTCCTCTTGTAGCTTGGAAGCACCACAAAGAATATAAAAGTTTTAGCGGGCGAAATGAGACAAAAATGGATAAAATATGGTACCAATGATACGACAACAGCTAGAATCATGAAATTCGGTGTGTTCATCCCTCTAATTGCATAGACACGTAAAATAGAAGGATTTTTCGAAATTCGTACTTTTAAGAGGGATAAAAATGGGACCTTCCAAACCGCTGAAGTTGATATCATGAAATTCGGTGTATATATTCGGTGTGTATTCTGTGTTCTGACTATGAAGACTCGAAATTTGTACATTTGGGCGGAGAATGGAGCGAATGGGGATATCTTTAAAAATTGTACTTTTCTTATCAAAATAATACAGTTACTTTGTCTGTATCTGAAAATGCTTCTCCCTAATGGCGACTGACAATCGTCTAATATTTAGGCATGTTCATTTTCACAATTACAGCATTGTATTTATATAGTAGTAGATTTTAAACATAGTTTGAAATAGTAAACAAATATAGTGCATAAAAATATCACAATTTTCGTAATATGGTACTGTACTTCTATGTAAAGTCGACATCCTTTAATCTGTTGGTAATACTGTGGAATGCACTCCGTGGTGGAGGGTATATAAGATTCGGCCCGGCCGAACTTAACGCCTTCTTACTTGTTCTTTAAGACATAAAAAAATCTAAATAAAATATTAAAATTTCACTAAAAATAAAAAATTCTTTTTTAAAATTGTCGCCAAAAGCTATGTCAATGTGTGTGTGAAAACAAATTTTGAAAAAATAATTTTGTTTTAAAAATGTTTGACTAAGCCTGGAAAATTATCCAGTGTAAATGATGGATATCGAGGCTAAGTCCCATAAAGTCGACACAAATTATTTTTTTTTGAAAATTTCTTTTAATACATATGTATATTTATATTGTAGTTGGCGACAATGTGAAAAAATATTTTTTTATTTTGAACGAAAATTAAAATTTTTATTAAAGTTTTTGTTATCGCAGCTTGTTATCCCGGCTTAAAGAAAAACTGCCCTACTAAGTAACAAGAAAACAAGTAAAAAGGGTGTTAAGTTCGGCCGGGCCGAACTTTATATACCCTCCTCAATGGATTACATTGCACAGAGGCTGTTGATTTTCATAGAAGTGCAGTAATATTACAGGAATATATATATTTATATTTTAATATAGCCAAACCAAAATAAATACAAATATTGAAAAAAAAAATTTAGAAATAAATATAATATTTTTATTATTTCAAACAACGCTTATAAGGCAAGCCAACCAATACGTTTACACTATATATATATCGAAATAAAACTTAAAGTCAATTCTAAAAATAAATATTATTATATTTTCAAAAAAGCTTAAATACTATAAATTTTGGTAGATAGTGGGTACTACAGTTGGTTGTATTTCCATTCTATTTTAATTCCAAAAGTACACATTTTAAAAATCCATTATCTGATACATAGTGCAAAATAACTTCATGATTTTAACAATTTTTGCAGTAAAAGTAAAAAGTAAGAATTTGGAAAAATCTTTTTATTTTGCTTGTCTATGCAGTCAAAGGAATGTATACACCGAATTCCATGATTCTAGCTGCAGCCATTTGGTTGGGAACTTTTTTCCTATTTTACCCCCTTAAGAGTACGACCTTAAAAAATCTCTTTATTTTACGAGTTTGATCATTCTAGCTGTAGCCGTTCAGTTGGCACCATTTTTATCCCTCTGTTCCCATTGTATCCCTTGAAAGTACTAATTTGAGAAATCTTTTATTTTCTGTGTCTACGCAGTCAGGGGAATGTATACTCCGAATTTCATGACTCTAGCTGCGGTCATTTGGTTGGTACTATTTTTATCCCCTATTTCCATTTTAAACCCAAAAAGTACGAATTTCGAAAAATCCTTTTATTTTGCGTGTCTACGCAATCAGAGGAATGTACACACCGAATTTCATTATTTTAGGTGCAGCCGTTTGTTTGGTACCATTTTTATCCCTCTATTCCCATTTTACCCTTAAAAAAGTACGAATTTCAAAAAAATACTTTTATATTATGTATCTACTCAATACACATGCCGAATTTCGTGTTTCTAGCTGTTGTCGCTTGATATGTACCATTTTTGTTCTATTTCACCCCCTACGAATAAATATCATATAGACCCTTTTACATATAGACATTGTTTTATTCGTTATAGGTAACAAATAAAACAAATGAATCCAAAATTATTTTTTCGAAATAATCCTTTTTTTTCTATTTTTTTGAGACTATTCCTAAACCACTATTTCTATGTGAAAGCGAAATTCGCAACACTTGTAGCCATCATAATTACCTTTAAGTGAACATATAAGTCAGTGTGATCGGACCTATATTCACAATATGAGAGTACAAGATCGATTTACAAATGTCAAATTTGTATGGGATCTGAAATTTCAGATCGTTTTCGCATTCTGAAAAGGCTATTCTCGATAACTCTCTTAATTATCGAACGCTAAAGTTTGAAAAAATCGAAAAAAATCTCAAAAATGAGGTCAATATGAAAAGTGGGGAAAAAACTAAAAAAAAACTTTTTGTTAACCATCTTAGCTATAGAAATATCGAAATTTATAATTGAAAACGTCGTTTTTTTATTATTTTTAGCTACTTTGAATGGAAAAAATTGAGTAAAAATGTTCGATAACTTTCTAGTTATCGACACTAAAAACTTTTATAGAAAAAATGCGAAAATGAAACGGAAAAATAAATAATAAATAATAAAAAATAATTTTTTAACCTCAAATCAGCGATAAAATATTTAAAAAAATCGCACGATTTTTTAACGTTTTATATTATCGGCATCTCGCTTGATTACTGAGTTATCGAACGTTAAAGTTTGAAAAAATTTTTAAAATATTTTTTCTCTAAAATGAGGTCAATAGGATAATATTCACAAAATGATATTACAAATATTACTGATACCTCGGCCAAAATTGGAATTATATATATTTTGTTTTTTAATTTAGCCTTAACAATTTTTTGATGTTTAATATATGAATCAGGTCACATTTTTTGTCGCATAGGTTACATTTTTCTCCAATATTACATCTTATTTCTCCTTCTAAGGTGATACAATGCACTGCCTACCTAGCACATCTTCAATTTCATTATGCCAGTACGATTTCTGGGGTTTCCCCCTTTTTTTTTTTTTCATATCTCCTACTTTATAGTATTGAGGAATGTAGTTTGTAGATTTGACCTTGCTTCATAACTTATTTAATTTGTATTTATGATTATTATTAGTTGCCCTGGTAGTCCTCCAGCCATCTTTTCCCTCTCTTTTGTGGATTTTTTTCAGGGCTGCTGCCGTTGCTGAGTATTCATAAAGTTTGCTTTAATAATTTCCAAGTTCGTATTACCCTCTCCCAGATCTAAGATCTAAGCCTCCTTGACGAGTTTCTTGGAAATATGTAGGCAGACAATACTAGTAGCTTTTGTCCAGCTCATATATATAGTGTATTGAGCTTATAGTGTACCTGTATTGAATTCTTCTTTTCCTTTTTCCCACTGTGATTCCTTTGTGATTCATTTAATTGAAATAACAGCTAATATGTTTTATTCCCATATAAACGTCTTGGCATTTCCTTGTACGCGCATTTATTTCATTGTACGTTTGAATGTATGATGTACGTGTGCAGTATGTATGTATGTATGTATATTTATGTGGCGGAGTCAATAGGAGTACCTGCGTCAAGACAAAAAGAGTTTGTTCTTAAAACAGTTCAAGGTGTTCCCTTATAAAGGTATGTAAGTTTGTTTGTATGTAAGTAAGTAAGCAGTAGCGGAAACAGGGGCTGCGCAGGCCTGAAAGGCAATTTGTCATTATGGCAAATTAGCGCGGATTGTCGAATAATGTAGGCTACATTCGAAAATTTTCCTTCTGGGTTTACAGGCCCTCCAACAGGGATGCAAAATAAAATTTTAGAAATCTTTGGAAATAGGACCTCAAAATAAAAAAAATGTTCAAAATGTTTATAGACTTTCCAGACAGCTTGCAAAATCAAGCGATTTCAGCACAAAATCGATTTATAAATGTCAAATTTGTATGGGATCTGACATTTTTAAAAAGCAATATCTCGCTTAAATTTTGAGTTATAGAACATTAAATTAAAAAAAGAGAAAAATATTTGTCCTCTAAAATGAGGTCAATATGAAAAGAAAACGGAAAAAATAAATTAAATTTTTTTATCTTAGTTATCGAAATTGATAATTTAAATTACTTTTTTATTAATTTATTTTTTAATTTTTTATTATTTTAGCTAATTTCAATGAAAAAAGCGATAAATAGGCAAATCGAGTTATTGAAACTAAAAATGTCAGAAAAACAATCTTTTATAGAAAAAAAATCGAAAATAATTCTCTTCTAAAATGGGGTCAATATGAAAAGAAAACAGAAAATTAAAAAATAAAAAAAATTATCGAAACATCGATTGAAAATTAAAAATTAAAAAAATAAGTACAAATTTTCGATAAGTTTCGTGTTAACGACACATAAAACTTCTTTAGAAAAAATCGATAAAGTTTGAAAGTTAAATTTTGAAAAAATCGAAAAAATATTTTTTTTGTAAAATGAGGAAACGGAAAAATTTTAAAAATCCATAACTATCTTAGGTATAGAAACATAGAAATTGATAATTAAAAATAATCTATTTTTTATTATTTAAAGGCGAAAAATCGGATAAAAATGTTCGATAACTTTCGAGTTATCGACACCAAAAACTTATAGAAAAATTGAATAGTTTGAAAGAATTGAAAATAAAACGGAAAAATTAAATAAAACTTTTCGTTGTGAACTATCTTAGTTATTGAAACAAAAAAAAACTTTTATAGAAAAATTCGATAATAATTGAGTGTTAAAGTTTGCAAAAATAAAAAAAAAATATATATATTTTTGTAAAATGAGGTCAATATGAAAAGGAAACGGAAAAAATAAATAAAACTTTTCGTTAACTTTCTTAGTTATCGAAACATCGAAATTGATAATTGAAAATAAAATCAAAAAATCGAACTAAAAACTTGTATAGAAAATTCGATAATGTTTGAAAAATTGAAAATGAGATCAATATGAAAAGAAAACGGAAAACATAAATAAAACTTTTCGTTAACTATCTAAGTAAGCGAAACATCGAAATTAAAAAATTGATTTTTGAAATTTTTTATAATTTTAGTTTTTTCGTTTGTATTTTTTTTTTGTTTTTTTTTATAACTTTTGGCTCATTAAAATGCTCATTAAAATGATTCGATAATGTTTGAAAGTTAAAGTTTGAAAAAAAATATTTTTATCTCTAAAATGAGGTCAATATGAAAAGAAAAATTTTTGATAACTATCTTAATTATCGAAATTGATAATTAAAAATCTTCATTTTTTAATTTTAATTTTCTTAGCTCATTTGAATAAAAAGGCTAAAAAATCGGGTAAAAATTTTCGATAACTTTCAAGTTATCGACACTAAAATCCTTTTAAGAAAAATTCGATAGTTTGAAAAAATCGAAAAATATTTTTTTTGTAAAATGAGGTCAATGTGAAAAGAAAACGAAAAAAATGAAACTTATCGATAACTATTTAGTTATTGAAATTGAACATGAAAAAAATCGAAACTAAAAATATCGTAAAATTGAGTTTTATAGAAAAAATCGATATCTTGCGTAGTTGTCGACGACATATTGATATATTATCCATGCAATTGTAGTAACATGGCTACTGCTGCATTTTATATTGTGGACGACGACATTTTGTGGAAAAATATTAAAAATGGCCAAATCAATCCTCGAATCCTCGTTTACAACTATTTAAAAGTAAATTCTACTACTGATTTAAAAAATATAAATTAAACAAGTAAGGGAAGGCTAAAGTCGGGCGGGGCCGACTATATAATACCCTACACCACTCCCTGCGTATGTACCTCACTTTGATTACTAAACCAGGTATTTCATGGGAACAATTTTATGTAGTTCATACAAATTATATAAATTATATGAATATAATGTATATGCTATAAATTAATCTTTAGTCAAATTTAACGAATATGGTAAATAATATGGTAATTGATCCAATTGTCCCACAGACAAATAAAATTATACAGTAGTTAACCAAAGTCATACCAAAGTATGGACATATGGCCATCACCCAAACAATTCTCATTGCAATTCAATTCGGTAAAAATTTAAATCGGGAAGGATTTTTGCATCCTGTAAATGTATGTGTTTGACAAAAAATGTTAAATCGGAAAGGACATTTGTATGGGGGTATATTGAAACCAGGAACGATGTGACGCGCTTTCACCATGTCTGTTTATTGGTGAAATATAATATGTAAAATTTGGCCAAAATCGGTTAAACATTCAGGAGCAACATTTGTATGAGGGCTATATCTAAATCTGAACCGATCTTACCCACCTTCACCATTGGTTTTTTAGTTGGATTATAAGATGTTGTGCCAATTTTAAAGAAAATCGGGTACAATATGTGGTTTCTAAAGCGGAAAAAGTGAATTCGGGAGCGACATTTGTATGGGGGCTATATCTAAATCTGAACCGATCTTACCCAATTTTTGCATACGTGTTTCTAGTTGGATTATAAGATGTTCTGCTAAATTTAAAGAAAACCGAGTACAATATGTCGTTTCTAGAGCGGAAAATGTCAAATCGGGAGCGACATTTGTATGGTGGCTATATCTAAATCTGAACCGATCATACCCACTTTCAGCATAGGTGTTTCTAGTTCGATTATAAAATGTTGTGCCAATTTTAAAGAAAATGGCGTACAAAATGTGGTTTCTAAAGCGGAAAAAGTGAATTCGGGAGCGACATTTGTATGGGGGCTATATCTAAATCTGAATCGATCTTACCCAATTTTTGCATACGTGTTTCTAGTTGCATTATAAGATGTTCTGCAAAATGTAAAGAAAATCGGGTACAATATGTCGTTTCTAGAACGGAAAATGTCAAATCGGGAGCGACATTTGTATGGGGGCTATATCTAAATCTGAACCGATCTTACCCAATTTCGGCATAGGTGTTCCTAGTCAGATTATAAGATGTTGTACCAAATTTAAAGAAAATCGGGTACAATATGTGGTTTCTAGAGCGGAAAATGTCAAATCGGGACCGACCTTTGTATGGGGGCTATATCTAAATCTGAACCGATCTTACCCAATTTCGGCATAGGTGTTTCTAGTCAGATTATAAGATGTTGTACCAAATTTAAAGAAAATCGGGTACAATATGTGGTTTCTAGAGCGGAAAATGTCAAATCGGGACCGACATTTGTATGGGCGCTATATCTAAATCTGAACCGATTTCCTCCAAATTCAATACCAATGGTCCTTGGCCAGAAAAAATAACTTCTGCCAAGTTTCATGACAATCGGACAACAATTGCGACCTGTAGAGTGCGAACAAGCTTAGATGGACAGCAGACGGACGGACGGACAGACGGACAGACAGACATGTTTAAATCGACTCAGCTGGCGATTCTAAGCCGATCCGTATACTTAAAGGTCTAGCTCAATTATTTCTTGGTGTTACAAACATTTGGCGGAAAACTAACTTATAACACAGTGCAACACGAAAAAAAATAACCATATACGGACACCGCTACATGATAAAAGACCAAAAAAAAAGACCCGTGTTTTTTTTTCCCCCAAAGTCATGCACTTTTTTTTTATGGGCCCCCAGAGATTTGAGGCCTCGGTGTAATTTTTGGAAAAAAGTGATCATATTCTCAGGCTCATATCTTGCAAACCGTTCGGAATTTTGATTTACTCTCTGAGGCAAAGTTCTAGCTCTTGTCATAAAGAACAAAAATTGTGAACATATAAAATCAAAAAAACTTCATCTTCAAGGTCAAAATCGCAAAATAACTTAAAAAAATCGATTTTTTTTAACCTTTTTTCCCCTGTCCATAGGTAGCAAACCGTTGAAAATTCAGGGAAACAATCAACTACAAAAATGTACCTAAGATCTCAATAAACAACTTTCTAGAACATATGAACTTCCTAGGAATTATTCTTAACACCGTTTAGGTAGCGCTTAGGTAGCCGCAAAAGTGAAAAATTGTTTATTCCAGTATTTCTTACCCACACGACATCATCGATGCCATTCAACAAACAACAACACTTTTTCTATAACTTTGTCCGCTGAGTTCTCGTTGACGTCGCGCTGTGTACTGCCTCAATGTGAGCGTCGTGTCGCTTTTATATTGTGTGCTGCGGCTACATATGTGTTGTTAATGTTGTTGGTACAAATGGATTGCGACTACTTCGCTGCTTTGAATTGTCATGTGTTTTGTTAGTGCAAATTTTTGGACCGACGACTTTGTTGTTGTTTGTTGAATGGCATCGATGAATTTTTTTAAGTTTTTTGCGATTTTGACCTTGAAGATGAAGTTTTTTTGATTTTATATGTTCACAATTTTTGTTCTTTATGACAAGAGCTAGAACTTTGCCTCAGAGAGTAAATCAAAATTCCGAACGGTTTGCAAGATATGAGCCTGAGAATATGATCACTTTTATCCAAAAATTACACCGAGGCCTCAAATCTCTGGGGGCCCATAAAAAAAAAGTGCATGACTTTGGGGAAAAAAAAACACGGGTCTTTTTTTTTGGTCTTTTATCATGTAGCGGTGTCCGTATATGGTTATTTTGAAATGACTTCAAAAATGTTGCACAGTGTAATACCCTAGACCACGAAGTGGTGTAGGGTATAAAAAGCGTTGGCGGAAAATATTTAAAAATGACGCGATTACTTTTAATATTTTTTTGTTTTCAAAATAATTTGTTAACCTCAAAACAGCGAAAAATATTTAAAAATATCGCTCGATTTATGACAATCGAATAAAAGTACTAATCTTTAAATCGAAAAACAATATTCGAATTTAGTTGCGCGTCTGCAGGCTTGT
Organism: Polietes domitor; assembly: GCA_947397865.1. NCBI lineage: Eukaryota > Metazoa > Arthropoda > Insecta > Diptera > Muscidae > Polietes > Polietes domitor. Next base: position 106,994,356 of record OX377622.1, read on the forward strand.
TTCCTTTCAGGCCTCTTTAGGGTAGGCCTCTCAATACACCGCAACTGGATGTGGATAGTTATTGCATGAGCTGCTGTGTGGCCAGAGCACAGAAATCAAGGTAAAAAAAGATAACAAAGAACACCACCACCACCATCATCATCTTCAATGGCATCCGGGCCAATTCAACATCCAAAAAAACAACAACAATTTTTTTGTGCTGTGAATCATATCTACAAAAATGTCTACGCCAAAACAAAAAAAAAACTAAAAACAGGCAAAAATGCTAAAGAAAGTGTGTATGTATGTATACAAACATACATTGGCATAAAACAGTTTGTTTACAATTAAAACCAGTTTTAAACACGCACACACACTCTGACGCATAGATGGCTTTAATAAGCCAGGCTTAGAGAAAATCCCAGCGAAGGAATGTTTATTCATTCTGAATCCATGGAATGTTGTATCGAAAGGCTGTGTTTACATTATCCCAAGGATTTGTTGTGAGTGCTACGACCAAAGATAATGGGGAAAACAAAGATTACGATATTAAGAAAACACACAATATTAGTATCATACTTACACAGGGGCCTGACGAATTTTTGAAAATTGTACACAAACCTGAGAAAGAATACCGATAACACTGTGCAACAAAAAAGAAAAAATTGTGTGTCCAAGCCGAAAAATGTATTTTTTGTGTGCTGAATCATAAAATTAACGCAAAAAATTATGGATAATTTTAAATTTTACTTTGTTTAAAAAAAAAAACAAGTACAAACGGGGTTAAGTTCGGCCGGCCCGAACTTTATATACCCCCCACCATGGATTGCATTCCACAGAGGTTGTCGGTTTTCGTAGAAGTGCAGTAATATTACAGGAAAATATAAATTTTTTAATATAGCCCAACCAAAACAAATACAAATATTGAAAAAATAATTTTATAAATAAATATAATATTTTAATTATTTCAAACCATTATTCATTTCAAATCAAAAAATAAATATTCTTATATTTATATTTTCAAAAAGCTTAAATACTATAAATATTGGTAGATAGTGGGTGCTACAGTTGGTTGTATTTCCATTCTATTTTAGTTCCAAAAGTACAAATTTTGAAAATCCATTATCAGACGTACATAGTGCAAAATAACCTAACTTCATGATTCAACCAATTTTTGCCGTAAAAGAAAGAGTAGGAATTTGGAAAAAAACTTTTTATTTTGCGTGTCTATGCAGTCAGAGGAATGTATACACCGAATTCCATGATTCCAGCTGCTTCCATTTGGTTGGTACCATTTTTATCCCCTTGACATTTCTACGCAATTAGAATTTCATCATTCTAACTGTAGTCGTTTAGTTGGTACTATTTGTATCCCTCTGTACCATTGTATCCCTTGAAAAATCCGTTTATTTTCCGTGTCTATGTAGTCAAAGGAATGTATACTCCGAATTTCATGACTCCAGCTGCGGTCATTTGGTTGGTACTATTTTTATCCCCTTTTTCTATTTTGACCCCAAAAAATACGAATTTCGAAAAATCAGTTTATTTTCCGTGTCTACACACTCAGAGGAATGTATACTCCGAATTTCATGACTCTAGCTGCGGTCATTTGATTGGTACTATTTTTATCCCCTTTTTTCATTTTAACCCCAAAAAGTACGAATTTTAAAAAATCCGTGTGTTTTACTTGTCTATGCAATCAGAGGAATGTATACACCGAATTTCATTATTCTAGGCACAGTTTCTAGCTGTTGTCGTTTAATATGTACCATTTTAAATCCTTTTTTGCCCCATTTCACCCCCTACAAATAAGAATCACTTTATGATGCACGTTTTTGTTATCGGGGGAATGCGCATACCCAATATCAAGTAAGTACAAGCAGACATATTGAAAAAATATGCTTAAATACCCTAAAATATTAGGGATTATTATGGGTATTTTTAGTCCTTGTGAGGGAAAAATGTTTCCCTTTAGGCCGATTTTGCCCCGTTTCAATCCCAACCAATCTACGACTATAAGACGCATTTATGGAAAATATGAACGTTCTAGCTCCTTTCGTTTAGATGCTAGCGTGCTTTCAACAGACGGACAGACGGACGAACGGACGGACATGGCTAGATCGTCTTAGAATTTTATGACGATTTTTTTAAATATATTTTTCAAGTTTAGAAGCTGTAATGGAACTTTTCGTGCCATTTAAATAAAAAAGTATGATAGACATAGATTTCTTTACATATAAATATTATTTTAGTTTTATTATTTGTATACCCTCCACGTCCAGGATGGGGGTATATTCACTTTGTCATTCCGTTTGTAACACCTTGAAATATTCCACGGAGACCCCATAAAATATATATATATTCTGTATCCTGGTAAAATTCTAAGACGATTTAGCCATGTCCGTCTGTCTGTCTGTTGAAAGCACGATAGAGGCCGAACGAAATGAGCTAGGAGGTTCAAATTTTCCCTAAATATGTCTTATGGTTGCAGATCGGTTGGGATTGAAACCGCAAAATCGGCCCAGAGGGAAAAATTTTTCCCTAACAAGGACTGAAAATATCCCTAATATTTAGACAATTTAAGCAATTTTTATGAAAATTTCAAATTTTATACACTTGAAATTTGTTTCGTACCTTCCTCCAGTAACGTGTAATCACAAAAAAGTACAAAAAAGATTTAGTGGATTAAATGGGATAAAAATAGTACCTTTGATACGACAACAGCTAGAAACATGAAATTCGGTGTGTACGTTCTTATAATTACGTAGACAAGTAAAATATACAGATTTTTTGAAATTTGTACTTTTAAGGGATACAATTGGTAAAGGGGGATAAAAATGGTACCAACCAAACTGCTGAAGATAAAATCATGAAATTCGGTGTATGCATTTATCTGACTGTGTAGACGTGAAACATAAAGGATTTTTTCTTTTAGGCGGAAAATGGGGCGAAAGGGATAAAAATGGTACCAATTAAACGGTTGCAGTTAGAATAGTGACATTCGGTGTGTATATTGCTGTGACTGTGTAGACACGAAAAATAAAGATATCTTTCGATATTCGTACTATTTGGATAAAAACGGGATAAAAATGATAGCTAGAATAATGAAATTCAGTGGTTATACTCGTCTGTCTTCGCAGACACGCACAATATGAGTATTTCTCCCAAATCGTACTTTAAGGTCAACATTTAAACTTACTTCACTTCTTTGTAAAGTCGACAGGCGGTAATCCACCTGTAATTCTATGGAATGCACTCCGTGGTGGAGGGTATATAAGATTCGGCCCGGCCGCCTTCTTACTTGTTTTAAATCATTTACTTGAACATAAGGGTCTAACTTCGACATTTCTACATGGATTTACTTCAATAATGTCTTGTTTTCTTCGTTAAGATGATAGCTATTACAAACTAGAACAATATATTCGTTTCTGTAATTTGTAATGGTACTTTTCGCTCTATTTAAACAAAAATTAAAAAAAAATCATGATTTAAAAAAATCTTTTGCGTCTACCAAGAGTATTATATCATCTACATTTATCCTTAGATTTTTTACATATAAACATTGTTTTTGCGTTAAAATGTTAGCTATTGAAAAATAAGACAAAATACTTTTTCCCGACATTTTTTATGATTTTTTTTGTGCCAGCAAAAATAGATTTTTATCGAAAAAAAATTTTTCCCAAATTTATGGAGGCGTCTACAAAGAGTATCATAACTTCTACATTTAGCCATAGATTTTTTACTTTTAAACATAGTTTTTTTTTCGTTAGAATATTACTATTAAAAAATAAAATAAAATATTTTTTCCCGATTTTTGTCTTATTTCTATAATTTTTTTCGTGCCATCAAAAATAGATTTTTTTTGGAAAAAAAATAAAATTTTCCCAAATTTTTGGAGGCCAAACCGCTGTTCCTATGTGAATGTGTAATTGTAGCCAACATGACTACCTTTACTTTAACATATAACCGGGTATCAGCGGACCTATACATTCATAACGAGAGTACAAATATTAAAGGTCGAAGAAAATGTTAGTAAAAATTAAAAAAATATATCTATAAAAAAATTTGTATTGATTTTATGAATCAGCACGTTAATAATATTTTTCGGCTTGGACACGCAATTTTTCATAATTAAGTAAACATTTAATTAAATGACTTTTGAATCATTTAATGGAATCTTAGAAATTATTCCATGTTTTCATGTTATAAAGGGTGATTTTTTAAGAGCTTGATAACTTTTTAAAAAAAAAACGCATAAAATTTGCAAAATCTCATCGGTTCTTTATTTGAAACGTTAGATTGGTCCATGACATTTACTTTTTGAAGATAATTTCATTTAAATGTTGACCGCGGCTGCGTCTTAGGTGGTCCATGCGCTTAGTCCAATTTTGGCATTTCCACGTTTTTGAGTAACAGAGACCCAATTGGTGCGAACGGCGACGAATCGAAAATTGGTGGTCATCATTAACACTGGCCGATACAGCTGCGATATTTTCTTCAGTTCGCACTCTACGTAAGCGTGTTGGTGGTTTAATGTCCAACAATGTAAATTTGGTGCGAAATTTAGTCACAATAGCCCGAATAGCCGCTTCAGTGGGTCGATTAAACTGACCATAAAATGGAAGCGCGCAATGAACTTTCTTAACAGAGCACGCATTTTGATAATAAAATTCAATAATTTGCAAGCGTTGTTCGTTTGTAAGACGATTCATGATGAAATGTCAAAGCATACTGAGCATCTTTCTCTTTGACACCATGTCTGAAATCCCACGTGATCTGTCAAATACTAATGCATGAAAATCCTAACCTCAAAAAAATCACTCTTTATTTAATGCCCGAAAACAGCATGAAAATTACATTAAATCTGCAATAATCATTTGGGCAACAACAATGCACATTTGTGCTGATAACAAATTCCATGATTCTATTATTAATGATAATTCTCAAAAAAAAAATGCTTATGTATTTTGAAAATTGAAACCCACACACACACAACTCTCCAAATCAATGAATGGAATGGGATGGATGGCATGGAATGGAATGGTGAAAATACAAATTGGAAATTACAAAATCATTTTCTAATTAACGAAATGAGGGAAAAACAAAGTTTATATTACAAATAGCGATTTGTTGATATACATGTACATCCCCATGTACATGGCTTTGGGGGTAGAGGTGGCTGGCGGGGGCGTTCTCTTGGAATTGTTAACCAAGAATGAAAAAAGACGAATAATTGTTCTGGTTTTTGTTTTGTGGATTCAATAAAATTTCCAAATAACATGTGTTTCGTTCGTTTGCATCGTTGGCTTTATTTTGCTGCTCCGATCGGTCGGTCTATTGTATGCAATTGTTTCATTATTTCTTGTTGTTGTTGTTGAAAATTGAAATGAATGAAATTCTTGGAAGAGTGTTGTTGGTGCTTTGCTTGTTTTTTTGAATGCATGTGTCTGTCTGTCTGTTTGTACATTTGTACTACATGAAGTAAATTTTATTTGTTCTATTTTTGTTAAAAACAAAAACATTTTCTGTTTCTTTTTAAGTACGTTTCGTTGTACATACAAACGTTATATAAATAAAAAGTATATTTGCTGTTAAAATAACATTTATAATTAAAATTGAGTCATTTTTTCCAATTAAGGAAATTTATCTGGAAGTAACTGGCGAACCATGGAAAACAAAAGAAACTAAAAGCAACAAGTAAAAACGGCGATAAGTTCGGCCGGGGCGAACTTTATATACCCTCCACCATAGATTGCATTCCACAGAGGTTGTCGGTTTTCGTAGAAGTGCAGTAATATTACAGGAAAATATAAATTTTTTTAATATAGCCAAACCAAAACAAATACAGATATTGAAAAAAATAATTTTATAAATAAATATAATATTTTATTTATTTCAAATCAAAAATAAATATTCTTAAAAGCTTAAATACCATAAATATTGGTAGATAGTGGGTGCTACAGTTGGTTGTATTTCCATTCTATTTTAATTCCAAAAGTACAAATTTTGAAAATCCATTATCAGACGTACGTAGTGCAAAATAACCTAACTTCATGTTTCAACCAATTTTTGCCGCAAAAGAAAATGTACGAATTTTGAAAAAAAAACTTGAAAGTACGAATTTCGAAAAATCCGTTTATTTTCCGTGTCTACGCAGTCAGAGAAAAGTATACTCCGAATTGCATGACTCTAGCTGCGGTCAATTGGTTGGTACTATTTTTATCCCCTTTTTTCATTTTAACCTCAAAAAGTACGAATTTCGAAAATTCTGTTTATTTTAAGTGTCTACGCAATCAGAGGAATGTATACACCGAATTTCATGACTCTAGCTGCGGTCATTTGATTGGTACTATTTTTATCCCCTTTTTTCATTTTAACCCCAAAAGTACGAATTTTGAAAAATCCGTGTATTTTACTTGTCTATGCAATCAGAGGAATGTACACACCGAATTTTATCATTCTAACTGTAGCCATTTAGTTGGTACTATTTTTATCCCTTCATTCCCATTTTACCCCTTAAAAGTACGAATTTGGAAAGAAAATACTTTCATATTATGTATCTACTCAATTAGAGGAATGTACACACCGAGTTTCGTGTTTCTAGCTGTAGTCGTTTAATATGTACCATTTTTATCCCTTTTTAGCCCCATTTCACACCCTACAAATAAGAATCACTTTATGGTGCACTTTTTTTTTGCTAAAAAGGGAATGCGCATACCAAATATCAAGCAAATATAAATATACATATTCAAAAAACATGCTTAAATACGCTAAAATATTAGGGATTATTATGGGTATTTTTAGTCCTAGTGAGGGAAAAATTTCCTTTTGGGCCGATTTCGCCCCGTTTCAATCCCAACCGACGACAGACGGACGGACGGATGTGGCTAGATCGTCTTAGAATTTTATGATGATCAAGAATATACATACTTTATAGGGTCTCATGTCGATATTTCAAGGTGTTACAAACGGAATGACAAAGTTAGTATACCCCATCCTGGAGGTGGAGGGTATAAAAAGTAGCATATGCTGATGACGCACAGGTGACTTGATAACTATGGTATTCTATCTGTCAAATTCATGTGTCCAATTATACAACTATTAATCAATTGAATTACAGTAATATTCTTGAAATTATTTTTTAGCTTAAAAATCAATCCAAAACACTTATTTTTTAAAGCTGCATGATAACTATCGATATCGATAACTATGGTTTGACTGCTGATAATGTAAAACTCTGTTGACAGTTTTGCAAGTTATCATGAATTACCAATGTCAGAAAAACGCTTCTAAATTATGGAAATTTACTTTGAAAAAAAAAAAAAATAATAATAATAATAAATCTGTTCCCGATGTTCATAGAGCACTTCGTCCATTTTACGGCCAACCTCATTTCTGGTTAAATGGCTACGTCAGTAAGCAAAATTGCCGTATTTGGAGCAAAGGCAATCCTCAAGTCGTTAACGACGTTTATATGGGAAGCATTGGAAGCCAATATTCAAACAACCATTGACAACAAAATTTTTTAAGGATAATTTTTTTGATTTTTTTTTTACTAAAATCCCAATTTTCGTCAAAGACACCTGTAATATTTATACTCTCATTTTGGAAATATAGGTCCGATCACACCCTCTTATATGCTTATATGTTGCAAATTACACTTTCTCATAAAAACAGAGGTTTTGGAACAGTCTCCAAAAATTTGGGAAAAATTATTTTTTTTTTGAAAAATATTTTTTCTGTCACAAAAAATCATAAAAATAGAAAACAAACCAGAAAAAATATTTTGTTTTATTTTTTAATATCTAACTTTCTAAGGCAAAAACAATGTTTATATGTAAAAAAATCTATAGATAAATGTAGAAGAAATGTAGAAAAAATCATGATTTTTTAATTTTTGTTTAAATTCGATGTAAATGTATCTCTGATTGCGTAGACCCGTAAAATAATGGGATTTTTCGAAATTCGTACTTTTTAGGGTAAAATGGAAAAGGGGATAAAAATTGTACCAACTAAATAAAAATTAAAAAATCATGATTTTTTAATTTTTGTTTAAATTCGATGTATACATTTTTCTGATTTCTCGAAATTCTTACTTTTTGGGGTTAAAATGGAAAAGGGGATAAAAATTGTACCAACTAAATGGCCGCAGTTAGAGTTATGAAATTCGAAATATTCATTCCTCTGACTACGTAGACGCAAAAAATAAAAAGGTTTTTCCTAATTAGTACTTTCAAGGGATACAATGGGAACAGAGGGATAAAAATGGCACCAACTAAACGGCTAGAACTAGAATGATAAAATTCGGTGTTAACAACCCTCTAATTCTGTAGGCACGTAAAATAAAGAGATTTTTGAAAATGACACTTATGGTATCTTGCACTGTGTACGAGTGAGATAATGGATTTTCAAAATTTGTACTTTTGGATTAAAATAGGATGGAAATACAACCAAACAAACGGCTGTAGCTGAAAATTCACAACTGTCCCCTATTATTTTGGAGTATTTATTTATTTTTTTGAAGATTGTTGCCTTATATTGAAGTATGATTTCTATAAATAAAGTATAAACATATAACATTTCCACCACCATTGTTGAAAAAAAAATATTTTTTAATCCACCCTAATAATGCACATCCAGCCCAAAAATGGTAATCCACCATTCGGTGTTTAAAATAGACACTGATTAATTCAGTGTTAAAAGAAGAAATGAACTAAATGAAATGAAACTACCAAATTGAACGCCTTTTTCATATTCGCCCTCTCACTCGCTCTCTCTGTCTCGCTCACTCTGTTGATTTGTTGCACTGCATTAATCATCATTTCCGAAAGTGATTAAGACAATTTTACACCTTGGCCCTCCTCCCCAACCTCCTCTTCGTTTCTCTCGGCACTAAAAATTATTACGGTTTAACAAGGTCTTCGTCTTCGTAAAGACAAACACACACCGAAAGAAAGAATGAAAAAACAAAAACACAAAACATGCATAAATTGTTCATTCATAAATTTAAATAAAATAAAAACAACAACAATACTTTTATGTATTTAAATATAGTATTACCATTACTGCGGTGTTGTTCCAGTGTGTAGAGTGTGGTAGTTGTGGTAATCATTAAATAGTAGTAGATCGGCGCACAGTGGGCCAATCTCATGTGATATCACGAACTCCGATTAGAGATAACAAACAGTGTTACTTGTCAAACCCCACACAAACTGGCAGCTTATTTAGAGAAATTCTCGACGAAATTTCATTTTAGAAAATTCTCGTCGACATTTCATATTTAGAGAAATTCTCGTTGAAATTTCATTTTAGAGAAATTCTCGTCGAAATTTTATGTTTATAGAAATTCTCATCGAAATGTTATATTTGTAGAAATTCTTGTCGAAATTTTATATCTATAGAAATTCTCGTCGAAATTAAATATATAGGAGTTCTCGTCGAAATTTCATATTTAGAGAAATTCTTGTCGAAATTTCATATTAAGAGAAATTCTCGTCGAAATTTTATGTTTATAGAAATTCTAGTCGAAATTTTATATTTATAGAAATTCTCATCGAAATTTCATTTTAGAGAAAATTCTCGTCGAAATTTCATATTTAGAGAAATTCCCATCGAAATTTTATATTAAGAGAAATTCTCATTTCATTTTTAGAGAAATTCTCGTCGAAATTTTATGTTTATAGAAATTCTCGTCGAATTTTATATTTGTAGAAATTCTCATCGAAATTTCATTTTAGAGAAAATTTTCGTCGAAATTTCATATTTAGAGAATACTCGTCGATATTTCATATTTACAGAAATTCTCGTCGAAATATCATATTTAGAGAAATTCTCGTCGAAATTTCATATTTAGAGAAATTCTTGTCGAAATTTCACATTTAGAGAAAATTTTGGAGAATTTCATATTTAGAGAAATTCTCGTCGAAATTTCATATTTTTATAAAATCTTGTCGAAATTTTATATTTATAGAACTTTTTGCGAAATTTCATATTTAGAGAAAATTTTGGAGAAATTTCATATTTAGAGAAATTCTCGTCGAAATTTCATATTTATAGAAAATCTCGTCGAAATTTTATATTTTTAGAAAATCTTGTCGAAATATATTTATCGAAAATTTTGTCCAATTTTGATATTTATAGAAAATCTCGTCGAATTTTTTTTTTAGAAAATCTCGTCAAAATTTCATATTTTTAGAAAATCTTGTCGAAATTTTATATTTATAGAAATTTTTACGAAATTTCATATTTAGAGAAATTCTCGTCGAAATTTCATATTTAGCGAAATTCTCGTCGAAATTTCATATTTAGAGAAAATTTTGGAGAAATTTCATATTTAGAGAAACTCTCGTCGAAATTTCATATTTATAGAAAATCTCGTCGAAATTTTATATCTTTAGAAAATGTTGTCGAAATTTTATATTTATCGAAAATCTTGTCCAATTTTGATATTTATAGAAAATCTGGTCGAAATTTCTTTTTTAGAAAATCTTGTCGAAATTTCATATTTTTAGAAAATCTTGTCGAAATTTTATATTTATAGAAATTTTTACGAAATTTCATATTTAGAGAAATTCTCGTCGAAATTTCATATTTTCATATTTAGCGAAATTCTCGTCGAAATTTCATATTTAGAGAAAATTTTGGAGAAATTTCATATTTAGCGAAATTCTCGTTGAAATTTCATATTTAGAGAAATTCTCGTCGAAATTTCAGAGAAAATTTTGGAGAAATTTCATATTTAGAGAAACTCTCGTCGAAATTTCATATTTATAGAAAATCTCGTCGAAATTTTATATCTTTAGAAAATGTTGTCGAAATTTTATATTTATCGAAAATCTTGTCCAATTTTGATATTTATAGAAAATCTCGTCGAAATTTCATTTTTAGAAAATCTCGTCGAAATTTTATATTTATAGAAATTTTTACGAAATTTTATATTTATAGAAATTTCATATTTAGAGAAATTCTCGTCGAAATTTCATATTTAGAGAAAATTTTGGAGAAATTTCATATTTAGAGAAAATTTTGGAGAAATTTCATACTTAGCGAAATTCTCGTCGAATTTTCATATTTAGAGAAATTCTTGTCGAAATTTCATATTTAGAAAATTCTCGTCGAAATTTCATGTTTAGAGAAATTCTCGTCGAAATTTCATATTTAGAGAAATTCTCGTCGAAATTTCATATTTATAGAAAATCTCGTAGAAATTTTATATCTTTAGAAAATGTTGTCGAAATTTTATATTTATCGAAAATCTTGTCCAATTTTGATATTTATAGATAATCTCGTCGAAATTTCATTTTTTAGAAAATCTCGTCGAAATTTCATATTTTTAGAAAATCTTGTCGAAATTTCATATTTAGCCCTAACTGTAGGATAATCAGACTTTGTGAAAAATGGGGGGTAAAACTTATAGAAAATATCGTCGAAATTTCATATTTAGCGAAATTCTCGTCGAAATTTCATATTTAGAGAGATTCTTGTCGAAATTTCACATTTACAGAAATTCTCGTCGAAACTTCACATTTAGAGAAATTCTCGTCGAACTTTCATATTTAGCCCTAACTGTAGGATAATCAGACTTTGTGAAAAATGGGGGGTAAAACTTATAAATTGTAAAAATTTATATCCAATGTCAAATTTTATTCAGCAATAACTCATTGTGTCCATTATTCAAAAAAATATATTTTTATATGGCGACATAATCAAGACGTTCCTCATCTAAAATGATGAAAAACGAAAATGGTAGGCCGCAGAAACCCACAGTTCTAGGCCTTTCATTAATAAAATAGTTTATGAATTAAGAAAACGACCCGCCCCCTTCCCGCACAATGTTCCACTGTGCGCCTATAGCGGTGTCATTAGTTGTATCTAAACTAGTCTAAATAGCCGTAATAATAGTCATTGATGTGGGGAATGCCGTTACCGTTTTACTTACTTCTCATTGACATTCTCCTCCAATTGTTTGTTTATATTATAATTGAGCGACAGAGTGAGAGGGAGGGGGATCATAGCTAGAATGGTTGAGGTAGACAACAAATGTTAATGACTTCACCGCATACCGCAGCATTGTTGTTTAGAAATGCATTCGTTCGTTCGTTTATTCATTCATTCATTATACACGAGTCACACTCTTGATTTGTGGTTAATTGTAACAGTGACAGTAATAATGCCTTAACGGATTAAATGACTGGCTGACATTTGTTTGGCTATTAACAGCAGCAGCAGCTGATGTGTTCAACCTTTAGTTCGCTCGCCAACGCGAGAGATAGAGAGAGAGTGACTAAGGTCGTCACTCCATTCGATGACAGCAAAAGTGAATGCTGATGAATTCTCTCACAATTAATTGTTGATTTAAAGGGTTATACAATAGGAGGTTTGCAATTTAAAAATGGTAACTGCAAATTTAAAAATACAGTGGTGATATCTAACCACTGTAGAATTTTATCTACTCCTTCGTAAAAAAATCGTATGACCCTATCTGTTCAGAATGTCCTACTTAGCCTTAACTATAGATTTACTTATTTACAATGCAGTTCATTATTTTTTATAATATAATTTATGAACATTTTCATAGATTTTATAAAGAAACTTCATAAATATTAATAATTTATACCGAAGTTTCCAATATAAACAAAAAAGCAAAAAGGTCTGACTTGTTGACTAACCAGTCTATACACGCCATCATTCCGAGTATCTTTTCGGACAAATTTTCTTCGAAAATGCGACTGGTTACGCTGTAAAAATTGCTGGTTAACTGATAACACTTCTGCCATAAAATAAAACAAATTGGCAACAGTGAATGAAAATATTCGTTTGTGTGTTTGTTAAATATTAGGGCTGTTTTGAATATAGGGCTGGATAAATAAAAAAATCTTTTTGTAATTGTCGCCAACAGCAATATTAATATGTGTATGAAAACAAAGTCAAGTCGAATTTATTTATATATATATATTTTTGATTTGTTTTCATACAAATATTTATATCGTAGTAGCGACAATGTGAAAAAATGTTTTTTTATTTTGATTTGAACTGGGATATTGTCCTGGCTCAAGACCATTTTTATATATAGAATGCAAATTTATTTACAAATGGCATGGTGACATTTATTACTTGGCTGCAGACTACCACTATCATGATTTCCACCCTGTCAAAGGTTTTGTCAAGTGTCTACGCAGCGACTTTTAAACATCAAACCCGACCTCTTTGATGAAATGATTCTCACAAACGAATGAGAAGCACAACACACTTGCCGAATATGCGTTTAAAAAATCGCGCCAAGTAATAATTTTTTTATTTTGAGGAAAAAACGTAACTCTTGACTGGCAGACATTGTTCTGCATTTAAAAAATATAAAAAAACATTTCCTCCAATTACAATACTTTTAACAATGATATTCTAAAGTGCTTTATTGTTGTTCAGAAAAAGAACTTCAAAATGCAGAAATTTCTAAAGATTACAATCTGGTAAAATAGTAGTGTCACAATCGAGCACATATGTTTTGCTCTGCCAGCCACTGCGAATGCCGTGAGCAAGCATTAACATTCTGCAAACAGTAAGAATGTAAGTAAGACATATATAGCTCTTAGTTTTCATGTTTATCGAAAATATTGTCCAATTTTGATATTTATAGAAAATCTCGTCGAAATTTCATTTTTTAGAAAATCTCGTCCAAATTTCATATTTTTAGAAAATCTTGTCGAAATTTTATATTTATAGAAAATTTCGGCGAAATTTCATATTTAGAGAAATTCCCGTCGAAATTTCATATTTAGAGAAATTGTCGTCGAAATTTCATATTTAGCGAAATTCTCGTCGAAATTTCATATTTAGAGAAATTCTCGTCGAAATTTCATATTTAGAGAAATTCTCGTCGAAATTTCATATTTATAGAAAATTTCGTCGAAATTTCATATTTATAGAAAATTTCGTCGAAATTTCATATTTATAGAAAATTTCGTCGAAATTTCATATTTATAGAAAATTTCGTCGAAATTTCATATTTATAGAAAATTTCGTCGAAATTTCATATTTATAGAAAATTTCGTCGAAATTTCATATTTATAGAAAATTTCGTCGAAATTTCATATTTATAGAAAATTTCGTCGAAATTTCATATTTATAGAAAATTTCGTCGAAATTTCATATTTAGAGAAATTCTCGTCGAAATTTCATATTTAGAGAAATTCTCGTCGAAATTTCATATTTAGAGAAATTCTCGTCGAAATTTCATATTTAGCCCTAAAATTATTTTTATATCGAGGATGATTTTTCAAAACGTGCTATTTGCATAATCATAATCTTTCAGGAGGGCAAAAAAACTGTTTCTTTAGTTAATGTAAAGAGTATGAACTAATCTTTCTTCTACAATATTATTTAAAAATGACACCGAAGTTCTATATATATTTTTTTTTAATTCCTATTATTTGCGCAGATATAGCAGATAGCACCTTTTACAATTTAAATTTGATAAAATTATATTTTCAAATAAGCAAATAGCACTTTTTGTACAAAAATACAAAAATTTTATATTGTATACTATTGTCTTGTCGCTTTTGGTAAATTTTGTTTGACAACTTTATCTACCGTCGAAAATCCCAAATATTGTTGACCCTTCATCCGCTTTATCTTATTTTCCTTTCGAATTTCTGCAAAGTAATGGGCTCGTTTTTTTGTTTACAATTATAATTGTCACGAATTTTAAACAACAAACCTAATATGAGATCGTGCCCAACATCGTCTTCGTCGGATGAATCATAATCAATTGCAATACGTTCTAGGGAATTACAATACACGGCTTTATGCTGCTCACTTTTTGAATAAATATTCATTTCAATCATAACAAATTTCCGTATAATAATAACAAAAAATTATTTTTATGCAAATAGCACTTTTGTATGCACAAATTAACGTATTGCAGATAGCACAATCACAAATTTTGCAAAAAAAAATGATTGAAGTAGTAATTTTTCACTTTAAAACAAATATGACACATGTCAACTAAATCAGTGAACACATTGCCATCGAAAACTCATTTTCGACAAAAGTGCAAATAGCACGTTTTGAAAAATCGCCCTCGATATGTTATACATTCGATTCTATTTCATTAAATGACATCAAAAGAAGTCTCAAGTAATGTCTGGAAAAAAACACTTAAAAGTACTTGTAATATAGGCTTGACTTAATTAAGCCTATATAGCTCTGTTTACATATAAAGATTTATTGTGTACTTAGAAATCAGATTCTAGTTCTGTGAAGGCACGATTATATCGTTTTGAAGATCTAAGCCTTAAGTTAGAAATAAAACGGATTTTTCATCGATAAATTCTATATTTGTTAAGTTTTCGTCATAATCTAATTTCAATTTGTACAATAAATCTAAAGTGTAAACAGTGCGACTTTTTCCGGCATACTCTTTACATGAATTGTGGTGCAGATATATTTCAATAGAAAATGTGTATAAATATGATGAAAATGCCAAGAAATCCCGATGATTAGGATTTTATCCGTATAATTGGACGGTGCAGATTTTCTTTCTTAACCCTTCTGCAGTGTTTGGGTAAAAATTACCCAATTATGAAATCATTGACAAAGAAAGCAGCTTCACAAGCATTCGGCGTAAATATTGCCAATGAAAGTATTTCCTGTATAATAAGTAAAACTGAGCTACAATATATATTTTATATATTTATATATTATTATAATATTTTATATATTAATATAGACATATTATTTAATATATCACAGATTTCGTATGATTGGGTCAAATTGACCCAAAACACTATATGTGTGGTATAAATTGGAACACTGCAGAAGTGTTAAATATAAAAAAATTGAGAGATATTTTGTGAATTGTGAAAAAATTTTATTGTAATTCTAGCAAGCCGAAAAGACAACATTATTATTATTACAAGTCGAATTCATTTATTACAGTATTTTCAATTAATGTTAGGTCTATTATTTACAATTTTTCATCATATATCTCGTTTTTGCTGACCTATTTACGGTAGCTAATCAAATCCCTTCATCATATATGTCACTTTTTTCAAGACCCATAAAGCACACCACTACACTAAGCATCGTTGTTATATTACCTTAAGTTTGGCCTTCACCGATGTGTAATAATCTCATCTAATATCGTATTACCCTGTGTTATATGCGACATGAGAAAATAAACCACAGGTTGACAACTGTAATTAAATGATTTCAATTCACTTTTGCCGTTGTTGTTTTTGTTGCATCGGCCGTATGGCTCGGCGAATAAAATGAAAATGACATTAAAGCAAAATCTGGTTTAATCAGTTAAACTAGTTACACGACGTTACAGCGACGTTGCGCTGCATCTAAGAGCAGGTGGTGCTGGTGCTGGTCAGTAGTTTTGTAGGTTAACGCCAACACAAAGCGATACCAAAAGGGGAGTTTAGGCGGGAGAGGGAGGGCGCACCACAACAAGTGCATATGAACAGAACATAATAAAGGCCCATGTCATTTAGTAGACCATGGTAATTGGAAGCTACTTGCTTTGCTTATTACCCAACAATGTGGCGATAATGGAAATGTTTTTGGTAATTAGATCTATGTGTTGCTGCGAGATCGCCCTTTGGCCAATGTGGAGATTCTATGAAAGTTTACATCACCCTCTACAATTCATTTATTGCTTAGGGATAGTTTACACTTCAAAATTGAAAAATATATCTAAATACCAATATTTATTTATTGCTTAAGGCTAGTTTACACTTCAAAATTGAAAATATATCTAAATACCAATATTTATTTACACAGGCTTAGTACCTATTTACACGATACTTGACTTTCTTCAATTCTCTTTTGAAGTTGCTTGACTCTTTTCTCTCGGCATGTGCTCAAAACAATTTGAATTTGAAAATTCTACAAGAGAAAAGTTAAAAAATCCCTCAAATTTCCACTTCTTTATTTTTTTCTACTCCGGAATCTTTTTCATGTCGTTCGCCTACAAACTCGACTCATGACTTTTGAGTCAAGTAAAAGAAGCACCACGTAAATTGGGTCATAGACTTATTTAGACTTTATGACTTTATTTATTTAGACACAATGAATGGAATAGCCCACTTGCCAGTAGAATGAGGTGAGAATGATATATGATATCTTAGTTGTTTACAGAATGTCAATGCTTGCTCACGTAATTTGCAGTGACTGGCAGAGCATTGTCTGCCAATACTTAAAAATAATCAATATTTCCACAGAAAAATAACAATATGAGATACAAAAAGTAAAAAAGGCGTTAAGTTCTTTATATACACTCCACCATGGATTGCATTCCACAGAGGCTGTCGATTTTCGTAGAAGTGCAGTAGTATTATAGGAAAATATAATTTTTTTAATATAGCTAAACCAAAACAAATACAAATATTGAAAAAAATATAAATAAATATAATATTTTTATTATTTCAAACCACGCTGTAATCGTTTAGTTGGTACTATTTTTATCCCTCTGTACCCAATGTATCCCTTGAAAGTCAGAGAAATGTATACTCCGAATTTCATGACTGCGGTCATTTGGATGGTACTATTTTCAATTTAACCCCAAAAAGTACGATTTTCGAAAAATACGTTTATTTTACGTGTCTACGCAATCAGAGGAATGTATACTCCGAATTTCATTATTCTAGGTGCAACCGTTTGGTTTGTACCATTTTTATCCCTCTATTCCCATTTTATCCCTTAAAAGTACGAATTGGGAAAAATACTTTTGTATTATGTATCCACTCAATTAGAGGAGTTTACACATCAAATTTCGCGTTTCTAAGTGTTGCCGTTTGAAAGGTACCATTTTTATCCCTTTTGCCCCATTTCACCCCCTACGAATAAAAATCACTTTATGGTGCACATTTCTGTTCTTGAGGGAATGTGCATACCCAATATTAAGTAAATTAGGGGTTATTATGGGTATTTTTAGTCCTTGTGAGGGAAAATTTTTTCCCTTTGGGCCGATTTTGCCCAGTTTCAATCCCAACCGATCTACGACTATAAGACGCATTTATGGAAAATTTTGATGTCCTAGCTCCTTTCGTTTAGATGCTAGCGTGCTTTCAACAGATGGACGGACATGGCTAGATCGTCTTAGAATTTTACGACGATCACGAATATATATAGGGTCTCAGGTCGATATTTCAAGGTGTTACAAACGGAATGACAAAGTTAGTAAACCCCCATCCTGGAGGTGGAGGGTATAATAAATTGAAAGACGTTTAGATGGACACAACGCAAGACGGCTACAGATTTTGGTGTAAGTATGCCAACGTCATCCCATGAGAACACGACTGTCGTGGAAGCGTTTTATTCTGCCGCGGCCCATCTGAATGGGCCATTATCGCTCAATTTGAAAGTAGCCTGTGAAAAAAACTTCAAAATATGACAATTTTTCAATGACAAATATTTATTGCCGCTTACATAACACTAAGATCTGCTAATTTATGCAATATTTTGTCGTGTCCAAAAGTCATCACAAAAGCAGAATCGACCACCATGTTTTACTGTAAATGTGTAAGTGTAAACTCCCCCTTTGAATGATAAACAAAGACATCCTCCCATTCTTTTTCAAAGAAAGTTTTTTGGAAAGAAAGCAAAATAAGTCACAATTCGAAATAATGACAGAAACAGAGAAACCCCATCGCAAATTCCTAGTGGGTATAATTGCAATTGAACTCTCTACGACTTCAGATGTGAAAGTTGTCGATTCTAAGAATCTCGTGTGCGAATTTCGGTAGCACATTGCGATGAGAACGTATTAAAAACGAAGATGCAACATAGTTGAAAAAACATGCACATTTATAAGGGTGTCCCGTGGGATAATATATTTGCTCTAATAGCACTCAAACGACATGAAGCAAATGAGAAATAGATATG
This sequence comes from Polietes domitor, assembly GCA_947397865.1. Taxonomy (NCBI): domain Eukaryota; kingdom Metazoa; phylum Arthropoda; class Insecta; order Diptera; family Muscidae; genus Polietes; species Polietes domitor. The sequence goes on from OX377622.1 coordinate 107,013,220, forward strand.
TCGAAGTTAAGAAGTTTCCTTTGTAATAATTGATAACACTGTCCAACAGCATTTTTGGAACAGAGTAAGCAACCCTATAATTCTGAAGAAAGGGCATGCTGAGTAGACCATTTTTGTAGAACAAACTTATTGTCCAATTTCTTTTACAGCGGGTCAAAGTTTTCAATTTTTGATTGAAGGGAGCATTAAACTAAGCGAACAAAGTATTGAAAGTTAATGTCTGAGAGAATTCTTATTGTCATGACTATATTGTGCAAATTTATGAGGATCATTTTTGTGGAAGATCTTAACCCTCTAGCTCCTCTCTTTATGGGTCTATTTGACCCTTTTTTCGAGAAAACCAAAAAAATTCATTTCAAAAAGAACATTTAAGGATTAAAATTAATTTGTCGGGAAATTTTAGTGGGGGTCACCGAAGACAACAATGTTGTAAATAAAGCTCTTCAGGCTTAAATAGCACTATAACACACCCACTTATACAACAAAATTGCTAGAGTTAAAATAGGTCCATGTTTTTTTGGAAGTTCGATAATTTCCGACAAAAAATTTTGTTATTTCGGTAGAGCCCGTAAATAAAAAATATAAATTGAATGTTTTGCAAAATTTTCTTTTTCGCGGGATATATGGCAAAAATCATTTGTACTCGTGTCATTTTTGTTATTTATTTTTTTCGCGATCTATCCAACGGATCCGATTGATTTTACATGTAGTAAGTCTAAAGGCTAAATAGCGAATATTTGTGATAGAATTGAAGAAAATCAGATAGAAAAATTTGAAATAAATGCAATTGCAACCGCGAATTTTGGATTTTTGCAACACACACAGCTTTTTTCGAGACTTACTAAGTTAGAAAAATATTAAAAAATTAAAATTAATGTTAAAAATGCAAGCTCGAGGCCAACATTGCATTTATGAGTTGTGTTTTTATACACTCCACCTCCAGGATGGGGGTATATTCACTTTGTCATTCCGTTTGTAACACCCTGAAATATTCATCGGAGACCCCATAAAGTATATATATTCTGGGTCGTGGTAAAATTCTAAGACGATGTAGCCATGTCCGTCTGTCTATTGAAAGTACGATAGCGGCCGAACGAAATGAGCTAGGAGGTTCAAGTTTTTCCTAAATGTGTCTTATGGTTGTAGATCGGTTGGGATTGAAAGTGGGCGAAATAGGCCCAGAGGGAAAAATTTTTCCCTCACAAGGACTGAAAATACCCCTAATTTTTAGAGTATTTCAGCCTGTTTTTTGAACATATTAGGTTGTATTTACTTGATATTTGCAATGCGCATTCCCTTTATAGCATAAAAGAGCACCATAGAGTGATTTTTATTTGTAGGGGGCGAAATGGAACAAAAAGGGATAAAAAAAGGTACCTATCAAACGACAACAGATAGAAACACGAAATTTGGCGTGTACATTCCTCTGATAGAGTAGATACATAATATAAGAGTATTTTTTATATATTCGTACTTTTAAGGGGTTAAATGGGGATAGAGGGATAAAAATAGTACCAACTTAACGGCTGCACCTAGAATAATGAAATTCGATGTATACATTCCTCTGATTGCGTAGACACGTAAAATAAAAGAACTTTCCAAAATTCGTACTTTTTGGGGTTCACATGGAAAAAGGGGATAAAAATAGTACCTACCAAATGACAGCAGCTAGAATCATGAAATTCGGAGTATACATTCCTCTGACTGCGTAGACACGAAAAATAAAACGTTTTTTTCCAAATTCGTACTTTCAAGGGATACAATGGCTACAGGGGATAAAAATAGTATCAACTAAACGAATACAGCTAGAATGATGAAATGCAGTGTGTACATCCCTCTAATTGTGTAGATACGTAAAATAAAGAGATTTTAGATAGTCGTACTCTTGAGGGGGCAAAATGGGAAAAAGGGGATAAAAATGCTACCAACAAAATGGCCGCTGATAGAATCATGGAATTCTGTGTATACATTCCTCTGACTGCATACTTTATTTTGTTGCTTTTACGACAAAAAAATGGTAGAATCATGAAGTTGTCTTATAATGCGTACGTGAGAGATAAGGTATTTTCAAAATGTATACTTTTGAAATTAAAATAGGATGGAAATACAGCCAACCAAACGACTGTAGCTGAAAATACGCTCTCTATCCCCCAATATTTAGGGTATTTATGATCGCTCCCTTATATTTACTTTATGATTTGAAGTATTATTTCCTTTATATATATATACATAGTATACAAATATTGGTAGCCTTGTCTTATTAAATAAAAATTCCTCTTGTAGCTTGGAAGCACCAGAAAGAAAATAAAATTTTTTTAAAAGACACGTAAAATAGAGAGATTTTTCGAAATTGGTACTTTTAAGGGATATAATTAAAAAAGAGGGATAAAAATGGGACCTACTGCTGAAGTTGAAATCATGAAATTCGGTGTATTCATTCTGACTATGAAGACTCGAAAAAAGGGTTTATTCGAAATTGGTACATTTGGTCGGGGAATGGGGCGAATGGGGATATCTTTAAAATTTATACTTTTCTTATCACTTTGTCTGTATCTGAAAATGCTTCTTTCTAATGGCGACTGACAATCGCCTAATATTTAGGCATGCCCACTTTTACAATTACAGCATTAATATACATTATAGTTTGAAATAGTAATCAAATATAGTAATGTGCATAAACATATCATAATTTTCGTAATATGGTACTGTGCTTCTATGTAAAGTCGACATCCTTTAATCTACTGGTAATACTGTGGAATGCACTCCGTGGTGGAGGGTATATAAGATTCGGCCCGGCCGAACTTAACGCCTTCTTACTTGTTTTTACCAACATTTCGTACTTCTTTGGAAGGAAAATATTCCTTAGGAGATTCCAAAGGATATAATAAACCAACATTATTATATTTAATAATATTTATCCATATTGTATGCACTTCTTTGTGTGCAAAACAAAGTCCAGTGCCTTCAGACATTTTTTATTCTCTATATAAAAAATTTCCGAAGGGCTATGGATAAAATTATCTGATTTATTTGGGCTTTCTAAAGTCGAAAACATTTTATCGATAATTTTACTTAATATTTTTTACTAAAATTCCAAAATTCTTCTGGGGAGGACATGTACTTCTGTATTCATTTATTTCAAACTAGCAGTACCCGCTGCTTCGCACGCGACATAGCCAAGTATTTGTTATAAGTTTTATCCGCCTCTGTTTTAGGATAGTATTTATTTGAATTTCTTTTCTAAAATAGTAAATTGGAAACATAGCGCTCATATACAGTCAAAGGAATGTGCTTGTCGATATGCACTGTTTTAGCTGAACTCCCTTCGTATATATATTTTTTATCATTTTCTACCCAGTTTTTAACAAAAAATTACAACCTCAGAGCCTTTTATTCGAAAAATAATACGTTTTGATGGCGCTTCTACATGGTCAGAGGAATTTACATACTAAATTTCATGATTCTAGCTGTAATCCTAATGTTGGTACCATGTTTATCCTTTTTGGTCCCGCTCTCCCCTTAAAAGTACAAATTTCGAAAAATCCATTTAAGTTGCAAGTCTATGTTGTCAGTGGAATTTAAATTTCACGACTATAGCAGCAATATTTTAGTTGGTACTATTTTTATCCCTTTTTGTCCCGCTCACACCTTATAGGATAAATTTCGAAAAAATCCATTAAGATTTGCGCTTCTACATTGACAGAGGAATTTACACACCAAATTTCACGACTATAGCTGCAATACTTAAATAAGTACCATTATTATTCTTTTTTGTCCCTCGTAACCCTTAAAAGTAAAAAATTTGAAAAATCCAATTTTAAAGCGCTTAAACATGGTCAGATGAATTTACATACTAAATTTCATGATTCTAGCTGTAATCCTAATGTTGGTACCATTTTTATCTTTTTTGGTCCCGCTCTCCCCTTAAAAGTACAAATTTCGAACAATCCATTTAAGTTGCAAGTCTATGTTGTCAGAGGAATTTACGCACTAAATTTCACGACTATAGCAGCAATATTTTAGTTGGTACTATTTTTATCCCTTTTTGTCCCGCTCACACCTTATAGGATAAATTTCGAAAAAATCCATTAAAATTTGCGCTTCTACATTGACAGAGGAATTTACACACCAAATTTCACGACTATAGCTGCAATACTTAAATAAGTACCATTATTATTCCTTTTTGTCCATCGTAACCCTTAAAAGTACAAAATTTGAAAAATCCAATTTTAAAGCGCTTAAACATGGTCAGAGGAATTTACATACCAAATTTCACGATTCTTGCTATAATAATTTAGTTCGTACTATTTTTATCCCTTCTGTCCCGCTCACCTCTTATAAGTACAAATTTCGAAAAATCCAATTTTACTGCGCTTCTACATGGTCAGAAGAACTTACACATCAAATTTCAAGATTCTAGCTGCAATACTTTATTTAGTACCATTTTTATCCCTTTTTGTCCCGCTAACCTCTTTTAACTATAAATTTCGAAAAATCCAATTTTACTGCGCTTCTACATGGTCAGAAGAACTTACACATTAAATCTGAAGATTCTAGCTGCAATACTTTAGTTGGTACCATTTTTATCCCTTTTTGTGCCGCTCACCTCTTATAAGTACAAATTTCGAAAGATGCAATTTTACTACGATTCTACATGGTCAGAAGAACTTACACATCAAATTTCAAGATTCTAGCTGCATTACTTTAGTTGGTACCATTTTTATCCCTTTTTGTCCCGCGCAACCCTTAAAAGTACAAAATGCATTTATATTCCGCTTCTATGTGGTGAGAGGAATTTACCCACCAAATTCCGCGACTATAGCTGCAATACTTAAATTAGTACCATTTTCATCCCTTTTTGTCCCTCGCAACCCTTAAAAGTAAAATTTTTTTGTACCCCCTAAAAGTACGAATTTTGTAAAACCCTTTCTTAGTCGACGTCTACGTCGTATTTGGGAACTACCCTGAAAATTTCATGACCCTGGCTTCAGCCGTTTGGTCTGGGGGCTGGTCAATGATAAGTCAGTCAGTCAGTAACGCAACTCTTTTATATAAAGAGTGATTTTTTTGAGGTTAGGATTTTCATGCATTAGTATTTGACAGATCACGTGGGATTTCAGACATGGTGTCAAAGAGAAAGATGCTCAGTATGCTTTGACATTTCATCATGAATCGTCTTACAAACGAACAACGCTTGCAAATTATTGAATTTTATTATCAAAATGCGTGCTCTGTTAAGAAAGTTCATTGCGCGCTTCCATTTTATGGTCAGTTTAATCGACCCACTGAAGCGGCTATTCGGGCTATTGTGACTAAATTTCGCACCAAATTTACATTGTTGGACATTAAACCACCAACACGCTTACGTAGAGTGCGAACTGAAGAAAATATCGCAGCTGTATCGGCCAGTGTTAATGATGACCACCAATTTTCGATTCGTCGCCGTTCGCACCAATTGGGTCTCTGTTACTCAAAAACGTGGAAATGCCAAAATTGGACTAAGCGGATGGACCACCTAAGACGCAGCCGCGGTCAACATTTAAATGAAATTATCTTCAAAAAGTAAATGTCATGGACCAATCTAACGTTTCAAATAAAGAACCGATGAGATTTTGCAAATTTTATGCGTTTTTTTTAAAAAAAAGTTATCAAGCTCTTAAAAAATCACCCTTTATATAGATAGGTCATGTTTTCTATGCTAAGATATAAAATAAAACAAAATATTCTGTTATATAATTTATAGTCATCATTAGTGTTTTTGGACTTATATTTCCAAAGTGAGAGTACAAATATTAACCAAAAATGTTTATGGAAATTTTTGGTGTTGATTTTATGAATCAGTAGAGTCAATGCACACAGAATACAAATTATTAGTTCTCGGACAGAAAATTGTATTTCTTTCTTTCAGTGTGTAATCAGCACATTATTTCGACTATATATTGAGACAACAGGAATCGAGAAAACTTAAAAAAGGCTCATCTAAAAATAACAGATTTTTTGGAATTTATGTCCCCTATGTTGGGAACATTTATAAACCACTTCGATATCTAGAAATTGCCACTTTATTGGACTTGATCAGTTGTTGCTCTCTCGTCGAAACTGTGAAAATAATTGCGACGAAAAATTAAACTACATAAAAAAGGGTACACCCTAATATGTACAAATATATTCAAATTCAAACATACCAACAAACCCTATTTAATGAGGCAAACGAGTAAAGGAGGAAGAAATAAATGATGCCAGAAAGTCAAAGACCTTAATAGCCCTTTTTCGACATGGTGCTAAAGCGGCAGCCAACCGGCTGATTAGTGTTGCAATGAGTGGCTGCTATAGCTGCTGCTGATGCAAGTAAAACAATCATCAGCTATATGCGATGATGATGATGACGATATAGAAAGGAATGGATGTAGTGGTGGTTTATTGCCACGAGGGGGGTCACTGTTAGTATCGGTGAAAATAAAAATGCAATTTTTTTAAACCAAACAACTCTCCTCGCGGACCAGAGGCGTTTCAGAAAGAAAAAGAAAAAAAGTGAACTCGGGTCCCAAAAATTATATTTTTAGTGTGCATTTGAGACATATTGTTCCATAAAATCACAGCAAAAGTTTTTTGTGGATACTTTTTCTTTAAAAAATTATTAAAATTTCAATTTCCACAAGAGCATAACATAAAGAGCAAAACATAAATGTCCATAACTTAGAAACCCATGGTAATTGGAAGAGACGTGATGGGACATAAAAAACGCGCATATATTGATTTAAGTGTGACTACGTCAGCGTGGTTGCGCGTGGTCGCATCCCTAACGGATGGGCCAAAAACGATTTTTTATATCAACTTCGACAGTTCCTAAACCACTTCTTCTAAGTAAAGGTTTTATTCAGAAGTTTTTTTAGCCCTTACCCCAGTCAAAATATTAGTACAAATACTAAAGGCATCTTCAACGAAAATTGGAAAATTAGTAGAAAATAAAGAAAAAAATTGTAATATGTTTTTCGAGTTTTGAACGCAAAAATACATCAGAAAATGTTATACACAGTCCTTCGACAAAATTATTGGTAAGTATGAGAGCTACAAATGTTTCGTATTTCCCCTTATGTCGTCAAAAAATTTTTAAAATAAAAATAGTTTTTACTGGCTCGAAAAGAGCCTACACACTGATTTTCTAGATTCCACCTACAGCCGTTTGATTGGAACTATTTTTATCCTTTTTTCCTCTTTTTGTACCCTAATAGTACGAATTTGAAATATGCTTTTGTTATATGCAGTCTGAGAAATGTATACACCGAATTTTTATAATCTGCAGTAGTCTTGATTGGTACTATTTTTATCCCTTTTTGCCCCGTATCCGCCCTAAAAGTGCGAACTTCGAAAAATTGCTTATTTAGCACGTTTCCACAGTCGGAGGAATGTATACATGATTAGTACCATTTGTGTCCCTCTTTTCCCATTTGATCCTAAAAGTACGAATTTGGAAAAAATTTTGTTGGCACTATTTTTATCCCTTTTCGCTCCGTTTCCCCCAAAAGATATACATTTTGAAAAATTGTTTTATGTAGCGCATTTACACAGTCGGAGGAATGTATAAACCGAATTTCAGGGTTCCAGCTGCAATCTTTTGGTTGGTACCATTTTTATCCCTCTTTTTATCATATTGATCCCACAAGTACGAATTTGGGAAATCCTTTTGATTTGCTTGTCCACGCACTCTGAGGAATGTATACACCAAAATTCAAGATTCTAGCTGCAGTCTTTTGGTTGGTACCATTTTTATCCCTTTTCGCTCATTTATCCCTTAAAAGTACAAGTATCGATAAATTAGTTTATATAGCGCGTTTACAGGAATGTATACACCGAATTTCAGGGTTCTAGCGGCAACCTTTTGGTTGGTACCATTTTTATCCCTCTTTTTATCATATTGATCCCAAAATTATGAATTTGGAAAATCCTTTTGATTTACGTATCTATGCAAAGGAATGTATACACCCAAATTCAAGATTCTAGCTGAAGCTTTTTTATTGGCACCATTTTTATCCCTTTTCGTCCTGTTTTACCTATAAAGGTTCAAATTTCGAAAAATTGTTTTATGTAGCGCGTTTACACAGTCGAAAGAATGTATACACCGAATATCAAGATTCTATCTGCAACATTTTGGTAGGTACCATTTTTATCCCTATTTTTCTCGTTTTCTCGGAAAATCCTTTTTATTTGCACTCAGAGGAATGTATACAACAAAAGTGAAGATCATTTTGTTTGGTAGGATTCTAGCTGCAACCTTTTGAATGGTACCATTTTTATCCCTTTTCACCTTTTGACCCTAAAAGTACGATTTTGGAAAATCATTTTGGTTAGCGTGTCTATGTAGTGAGAAAAACGTATACACCGAACATCCAGATTCTAGCTGTAGGCTTTTGGCTGGTACCATTTTTATCCCTTTTCGCCTCGTTTTCCCTTTAAAGGAACAAATTTCGAAAAATCCCTTTTTGCGTGTCTATGCAGAAACGTATACAGTGAATTTCCAGATTCTATCTGTATGCTTTTGGTTGGTACCATTTTTATCCCTTTTCGCCCGTTTTCCCGTTAAAAGTACAAATTTCGAATAATTATTGTTTATTGTTTATAATTATTATCGCGTCTACACAGTCGGAGGAATATATACACCGAATTTCATGATTTCAATTTTAACTTCAGCCGGTTGGTTGGTACTATTTTTATCCCTTTTTATCATTTTACCCCTTAAAAAGTACGTATTTCTAATAATTCATTCACTTTTCGAGTCAACTCAATTAGAGGGATGGAAGTATACTTCAAATTTCATATTTCTAGCTTTTGTCGTTTGATTCGTACCATTTTTATCCACCTCGCACGTTATGAATGTAAGTTTGCACGAAATTTTGAGAAAATTAAAAAAAATTCCTTAAATACTCCAAATACTAGAGGACATTTTCAGTTTTTGTAAGGGAAAAAAATTCCTGTGAAATGTATATAAATTTTTATTTCACACAACTTAACAAATGGCTCTCGTACATTTGGCTATGTACTCACATAGATAAGCATCGCCATGTGGATTTTTTTTTCATTTCAGAATCATAGAAACTGAATTAGTATTGGAGATACATCATCAACGCATATCCACCAGGCGTGCGTGCGCCTTATTTACACATTTCAAACATAATTTGAACGGAAAAGTGGAGGAAACAAACAAACGTTTGTATTAAAAACAAACGATACTATTAAATACTACTCCCAGTTACGTTCTTTTATGAGAAGTGCTCTCAGACATGAACACCATTCCGCAATTGTTGTCGTCTACACTGAAGGAAAAGTGCGAGTTAGGCAACATACATATATTGCTGAAACCACAGCACCATCAAACAAGAAGGGCCATAACTTCTACATTTATCCATAGATTTAATGCAAATAGGCATTGTTTTCTTCGTTAAGATGTTAAGCTATTAAGAAGTAAAACAAAATATTCTGTTAGATAATCTGTAATGGGTCTTTTTTGTTATTTTAAGAAAAGTGTATAAAATCAGAGTTTTTGAAAAAAAAGTATCACAACTTCCACATCTATCCATAGATCTTTTACAAAGAGTCATTGTTTTCTATGTCACAACATTAACTAATAAACAAATAAAACAAAATATTTTTCCATTTTTTTCTATTTTTAATGACTTTTTGGTGCCAGAAAAAATATTTTTTTTTTTTTTCGAAAAAAAAAAATGTTTTTTCCAAATTTTTGAAGACTTTTTTAAAGCACTGTTTCAATGTGATATTTGTGGTCTTCATGAGTATCTTTAATTAAACATATAACCAGGTGATATCGAACTTATATTTCCAAAATGAGAGTACAAATATTTAAGGTACCTTCGCGGAAAATTGGAATTTTAATTAAAAAAAATTAACAAAATTTTTTTAATATCGTTTTCGAGTTTAGAGAGCCATAATACACCAGAAAATGTTATACAGGACCCTTCCGCAAAATGTTTGTTGCATAGTGTTATCAATAACATAAGTACAGAAGCGTCCCTAGCGGATAGAAAAACTATAAATATATATCCGTATATATTTTATTATATTTTTTTCCAGCTAAGTAGACAAAAAGGCATTGAAAAATTATCAAAAAAAAACAAGTAAGGAAAGGCTAAAGTCGGGCGGGACCGACTGTATGAAACCCTCCACTCTCTACACCTTTAAAATTGAATTCGGGGGAAAAAGTGAAATCGAGAACGATTTTTGTATGGGTACTATATCATGAACCGATGTGGCCCACTTTCACAAAGTATGTTTTCAGCAAACATATAACGTTTTCTGTGCAATTAGATTAAAATCTTTAATACCTTGAGAGAAAAAAGTTAAATCGGGAAGGGCATATGAGGGTTATATTAAAACCGGACTTTCACAATTATTTTTTTCTAGTTTAAATATGTTTTTTTTTCCAAATTTGAAGAACATCGCTTAAAATATATGGTTTCTAGAGCGGAAAAAGTCAAATCGGAAGCGACATTTTTATGAGCCATACATCGACCCAAATTCACCATAATGTTTCTAGTTGAATATAAGTTTCTACGCAACATTAAAGAAAATCGATTAAAATATGTGAGATCAAAAAGTTAAATGGAGACCAAAATTTGTATGTGAGCAATTTCTAAATCCGATCCGATCTGACACACTTTCACCACAGAGGTTTTTTAGTTGAATTTTAAGATTTTGTGCCAAATTTGAAGAAAATCGACTAAAACATGTGGTTTATAGAGAGGGAAAAGTCAAATCGAGAGCGAAATTTGTATGAGATCTATATATAAATCTGAACCGATTTGACCGATCGATTTCACCACAGATGTTTCTAGTTGAATTATAAGGAACTGTGCCAAATTTGAAGCAAATCTAGTAAAATATGTGGTTCCTAGAGCGGAAAAAGTCAAATCGGGAGCGACATTTGTATGGGGGCTATATCTAAATCTGAACTGATTTTACTAAAATTAAATAAGGTTTGTCCTTGGGCCGCAAAACTCATTTGTGCCAATTTTTTGAGCAATAATTGCGACCTGTACTTTGACTACAACAATAGATGGACGGACGAACGGGCAGACAGACGGACATGGCTAAATCGATTCAAAAAGTGATTCTAAGTCGATCGGATCTATCTCGATTCCTTTTGGATGTTACAAACAAACGCTCAAAGACATAATACCCTAGTGGAGGCTATAAAAATATCAGGTCAAAGTGGTTGGAACCTCGAATACTATTTATACCTTCCAAAGTTTGCAACTTTTCTTTGAAATGATTTCTGGTAATTTTTGCAATAACTCATTCCCGCAATCAACTCTTCTTTAACACCTTCAGGAAAACATTACCAACAACTTAGGAGCAGTAGCGCCACTAGCGGATGATAGTGGCGAATTAACATAACCACCCTTGTATGTTCTCTCTCTCTTTTAAAAAGGCAATAACTTCACTATTTATTAAAGGATTTTCTCCAAAAATAAATTGATTTCTTCATTAAGGTGCAAGTCGTATGTTCAAAAGAAATTTTTCATTACAAACTGATACTATAATATTTATTATTGGTCACATTGGAGCTGAATGACATAACCAAGTACTGAGGATTTTGCCATGGATCTCTAAGATGTCAACGAAACAGTTTCAAACTTCCCCACAGTATGCTATAAGTGGCAATACATCTGGACGATGTCAGGCATGACGAAGAAGAACTGATATCCTAATATACTCGTACTCTCCATCTTTCATATGGATATTGTTCAGTTTTCTGTGAGACTACTTCATTTTATTACATGTAAGAGTACTTATGTACATATATACACATTTGTATTTATGTATATATCTCATTCACTTGATTTTTTCCCATTATAAATACAACAATGGCATGGTTTTGTTTGGTTGCTTAAATGCAACACTTTTAACAAACTTGTGGCTTGGCTTGGTTTCTTGTGGAGTTCCAGGCAGGCCTTTGAAGAACAATTCTTTGTTTACAGACATCTTGTGTATACAAATGTATGTATGTTTATAAGTACATATAAGTACGAGTATATAAAGAAGTTGTTATTATTTATATAATTTCATATATAGTAGATATGCATATGTGTGTATATTGTATAATATCATGATAATGATGACGTCGTCGACGGTGATGATATACACCAGCGATAGAACTGCGGAAGATAGTGTCTGTAATAAACTCAAGATCTAGATATTGCAACAATAACAACAACAAACGATGGAAAATGAAAGAAAGAAATATAGTATGTGCTTTGAAAATGATTTTTCTTTCATTCAGTAAGTGTTGGCAGGAAGGAAGGTGGATACAAAAGTTTTCCCCACAGGAAAATATATTTTTTGCTGGCAAAAAAAAAAAAAAACAAAAAATAGAAAAAATCGAAGCCACCTGACTAAGCCTTTCACAGGGTGGATATCATGATAGTGGTAGTGTGCAGCCAAGTAATAAATGTCACCATGCCATTTGTAAATAAATTTGCATTCTAAAGAGTGATTTTTTTGAGGTTAGGATTTTCATGCATTAGTATTTGACAGATCACGTGGGATTTCAGACATGGTGTCAAAGAGAAAGATGCTCAGTATGCTTTGACATTTCATCATGAATCGTCTTACAAACGAACAACGCTTGCAAATTATTGAATTTTATTATCAAAATGCGTGCTCTGTTAAGAAAGTTCATTGCGCGCTTCCATTTTATGGTCAGTTTAATCGACCCACTGAAGCGGCTATTCGGGCTATTGTGACTAAATTTCGCACCAAATTTACATTGTTGGACATTAAACCACCAACACGCTTACGTAGAGTGCGAACTGAAGAAAATATCGCAGCTGTATCGGCCAGTGTTAATGATGACCACCAATTTTCGATTCGTCGCCGTTCGCACCAATTGGGTCTCTGTTACTCAAAAACGTGGAAATGCCAAAATTGGACTAAGCGGATGGACCACCTAAGACGCAGCCGCGGTCAACATTTAAATGAAATTATCTTCAAAAAGTAAATGTCATGGACCAATCTAACGTTTCAAATAAAGAACCGATGAGATTTTGCAAATTTTATGCGTTTTTTTTTAAAAAAAAGTTATCAATCTCTTAAAAAATCACCCTTTATAAAATATAGAAGCAAAATGGTCTTGAGCCAGGAGAATATCCCAGTTCAAATCGAATTATTTATTTTTATTTTTTAAAATAGCTAACATTCTTACGAAGAAAACAATAACTTTAGGAATAGTATCGAAACATTTTTTCGAAAAAAAATTGTTTTACTAGCACAAAAAAACTCATAAAAAATAGAAAAAAAATGGGAAAATATATTTTGTTTTATCTTTTAATAGCTAACACTCTAACGAAGAAAACTAGAAGTTATTATTGTTATAATTTTTTAAAATATGTTTTTTAACTTCTTGTTTAAATAGCGCGAAAACAAGTTTTACAAATTAGAGTAGTTTATGTTGTTGTTTAATTTTTTAATAGCTGGCATTTTATCGTAAAAAACACAAGGCCTATTTGAAGAAAATCTTTCGATAAAAGTTATGGCTTTCTTGCAGAAGTACATGTTTTCTTATCTAATTTGTAAAACGTGTTTCCGCGCTATATAACCAAAAATTTCAAAAATCATGATTTAAAAAAAATCTTTTGCGTCTATAAAGACATCTTCTACATTTATTCTTTTTGGATCTTTTACATAAAGACATTTTTTCTTCGTTAAAGTGTTATCAATTAAAAATAAAACAAAATATTTTTTCTATTTTATGAGTTTCGTGCCAGCAAAAAATATATTTTTTTTTCAAAAAAAAAGTAAAATAAATAAATAAAATCATTTTACTTGAACATATAAGCAAACGAGTGTGATTGGACTAATATTTCCAAAATTATAGTACACATATTGAAGGTACTTTGACGAAAATTGGAATTTTAGTAAAAAAATTAAAAATATCCATAAAAGTATTTTAAAAAATTACCCAAAATCTAAAAAAATCATTTAAAATTAAAAGTATTTATACATAAAAATTTAAAAATGTATCCGTAAAGAATTAAAAAATTATCCATAATTTTTTAATATAAAAAATCTATAAAAATTAAAAAAAAATATCCATACAAATTAAAAAAATACCCGTAAAAATGTAAAAAACAAAATTATCCAAAAAATTAAAAAAAATATCTTTATTTATTTTTTTAAAGAAATTAAATTTTTAGAAAGAAATTTTTAATTATCCGTTAACATTTACAAAAAATATCCATACAAATTAAAAAAATATATATCCATAAAAAAGAAAAAAAAAGACAAAATTATCCATATTTTTTTAATTATCCACAAATTATTTAAAAAAAATATATTCATATATTTTTTTAACAAATTTATCCATGAAAATGTTGTTAAAAAATATACATATAATATAAAAATAAAAAATCCATAAAAATTTAAAAATAAATATCCATAAAATTTAAAGAAAATATATACAGTTGCGGTCAAAATAACAGCTTAGCATACATTTTCATATATTTATTTGTGTGATAAATTTGTTATTACTACTATTGCATTAAATGCTGTGTAATGAGGTTACAAACACAAAATAATTGTTTATATGGTGATATGATTTTAATTGTTTTAGAAATTTCACTTTTTTGGACTATTCAACAAAATAATAGCAGCATTCAAAAAATCTAAAGAAAAAGGAATTTTATCTCTTTTTTCAATTCGATTTGATGTTATAAATAAGATATTATGAAAAGTACACTATTTCTGAAATGTTATTGTTTTATTTTTCTTCATAAGTAGGGCGAGGAGACCATTGTGGAGAACAAAATCGAGTTCATATAAAATGTTTGAAATCTGAGGGTAAATCATACAGTGAGGTTCAATTTTTCCAGTGTTCCACTAAAATGATCAGAAATTCGATATTATAAGAGGAAAAATCAAAAACTCGTGAAAAAATCCGTTTATATCACCTACAACCATTCGCCTCGATAGTTTGTAAGACGCCCACAGAACACGAGTACATCTCCAGATATAGTACCAAAACAGTCAAATAGGGAGGATCAAACGTAATGGCTTGGGCGTTTTTTTCATACTATGTAGTTGGGTCAATACATTGGCCCAGAACTACCATGGACTCTGCCCAGTACATCAAAATACTATACAGAATACGGAATGTCCCTTAAATGGGTCTTCTACCAGGTTAATTATCCCGAAAACACCAGTCGACTCGCAAAAAGGTGGTTTGAAGTCAATAATATCGATGTTATGGAATGGTTCGGACAGACACCGCGCCTGAATATAATCAAAAATTTTAAGTGCAATGACTGAAATGAGGCCTCACTAGCAATACTGAAAAACAATAT
The DNA here is from genome assembly GCA_947397865.1 of Polietes domitor. Lineage (NCBI taxonomy): Eukaryota > Metazoa > Arthropoda > Insecta > Diptera > Muscidae > Polietes > Polietes domitor. The sequence goes on from OX377622.1 coordinate 107,028,573, forward strand.
CGAGCTTTGACACGATATTATAGTGGTATGGGCAAAAATATCGGGAGTTGGTATTTTGGTGTTGGTAGTGACTTCTCTCGATTTATATCGAGCTTCCTCAGAGATCGCACTATACGTGTTGTTGTAGATGGGTTCTCATCCGACGAGCATAGGTTAACCGCAGGAGTACCACAGGGCTCTGTCCTTTCCCCCTCCCTTTTTCTTATTTTCATCGACGACCTCTTGGATCGGACTGTGAATCCAATATACTCATTCGCGGATGACAGCAACCTCTGTCATTCATACTCATTCGATCATAGACCAAGTCGTCAAGAAATTGAGGATAAAAGGCGATTGATGGATGAGTCACTTAGCCAGGATTTGATGGCCATTTCTGAATGGGGTCGTGAGAATAGAGTAGATTTTAATGCACGTAAGACCCAGTGCTCCTTGTTGTCTCACAAACGATTCACTGATCCAACGGTGTCGTCGATTTTAATGAACGGTGTAGATATTGAGCAATCAGATGCTCTCGATGTTCTCGGCATGAAAATACAACGTGATGTTCGTTGGACAAAACATGTATTTGATGTGTCGAAAGATGCCTTCAAATGTTTAGGCTTTCTAAAAAGATGTAAGAAATATTTCACACCCTCTGATCTTCTCAATATCTACACTACCTACATCAGACCAAAGATGGAATACAACTCCCATATATGGTCGGGTGCTCCAGCTTCATCACTGGAGCTACTTGACCGTGTACAAAGGAGGGCGATGGTGTTGATAGGTGATGGTAGGATATCCAATTCTATCGTCTCCCTTGAACACCGTCGTAATGTTGGTTGTGTGTCATTGTTCTATCGATACTTTAATGGTTTTTGTTCTTCGGAAATTCGTGATCTCATACCGCCCGTGAGAACGTTCGGTAGAGATACGCGACTCTCCAGAAACGCTCACCCATTTGTTGTCGATTGGACAACCGGCCGCACCACACATTACAGAATAAATTCGTTCTTCGCCCGTACTATCCGTATGTGGAATCGACTTCCGGCAAATATCTTTCCCTCCAATTACGACATTCAGAGATTCAAAACTGATGTCAACAGACACTACTCCCTCTTTCCTCCTTCCCATACCTGATCTTCCTTCCACCAACGCAATGCACTGCATTTATAGGGGACATCCCCTGAGTGTTGGTTCAGAAAAAAAAAAAAAAAAAAAAAAAAAATAGCCATAAAGTCAGTACAACTAGTATTAAATTCAAGGAAATTTCCTTATTTAACTTATTATTCAAAAAAAGTTTTAAATTGAAGTGAATTGAAACAAAATATGTTTAGTTTTTATTAGCGCTGCTATTTTTTGACTGGTTGTCATTTTTGACATAAATGGTTCTGAAGGCCTAATCTCAAAATTACAAAACTAAATTTTTTATTTAAGGCCAGATTAAGAATGGCACAATACCACCTTTCAATCACCGTAAAAACTTTTAGGATTTTCGAAGTAAAACTAATATTTTTCTTTGTCGACATTTTTAATCTCGTCGCTGCTATTTTTTGACCGCAGCTGTATATACAATTTTTTTTAAATATATACATAAAACAATTAGCAATACACAAAGAAATATTTTTAGATCTCGAACACAAAATTTTAATTTTTTATCGTAGGTATTTTTATATTTCGGTAAAATTGTTTCTGTGAATAAAATGTCTGTGTCTGCGCCAAATATATATGGAATATATATGGAATATATCTATGACTCATATCCCAATAAGCACATCGGATCCGAATCGGAACAGAGAAAGCGGAGTCCGACATCTCGGACTCAAATCGGATCCGAATCGGAACAGAGAAAGCGGAGTCCGACATCTCGGACTCAAATCGGAACAGAGAAAGCGAGAAACCGAGATGTCGGACTCAAATCGGATCCGAATCGGAACAGAGAAAGCGAGAAACCGAGATGTCGGACTCAAATCGGATCCGAATCGGAACAGAGAAAGCGAGAAACCGAGATGTCGGACTCAAATCGGATCCGAGTCCGACTTTGTGCTTATTGGGTACTTACAAACATAATTGTTTTGTGTGTGTAGTAGAGATATACAAAAGTAATGTTTGGATATATTTACTAAGATCTCAAAGTTATTCACGAAGGAAACAATTATTATAATTGCCTGCAAATATTTATATAATTGCTACAAGCATTATATGTGCCAGTTAGTGTGTTAGTGGTCTAAGCCTCTTTTTTCTCTTTACTTTGATCAGTTCTCTAATTTTATGGATTTTTCTTTTTGAAAGTTTTAAAAAATGTACCGTTACAGTCTTTAGTAGTAGTTTGAAAGTTCGCTAAGTCACACTATATCCACTGACATAGATGCATTGTATTTTAAAAACACATTTTTATTTATAATGTCAACTTTAACGGATTCAGATAACTTGAATAATATATAAAAATAAATTATTTTAAAAGTAAATAATAACAATAAATAAAAATAACTTTAATATAAAGTTTGTCAACCTGTAAATATAATTTAATTTTTGTTTAATTTCCCTTGGCCTTGAAATAAAATATTTTCTTCTTTGGTGAGGAAATATTAGTTTTTCGAAATTAAATAAAATATTTTTTTTTTGGTTTTATAGAAATAACCATTTTCAATTGTTTGATTTTTTCAAATGTGAGGAGAATGAATGTGGTCTAAGTCAGCGCATCCTCTGAAAGTAGTGGTTCCCTTAGAAGTGTAAACGATAAAAATCCTTATGTTTTCACTTGAGTAAGTGGATGTCATTCAAGCGATTATTTCTATTAATTAAATAATCACTTATATTTATCCACACTTTGACGAAGAATATTTTTTTTACTGAAATTGTTGTTATTTTGTAGGGAAATCTTGCATCTCTCGAGTACTTTTTCACTTTCGAAAATACCTCACAGTGTCCCGTCTTAAGACTCCTTTGAACCACCCACGCAACATCCATCCACTCCTTTACTTGCATTGGATGGATTCTTGTTTTGAACTTCATTTTTTACGCTTCGTTTATACGCCGCCCACTCTCCACTCGGCGGCTCACTAATTGCAAGAAAGAAGTGCAATGCCATGTTATAAATAAGTTACCTTGATTTTTTTCACCTGATTACTGGGCTAGTGCCAAGTAATGTATATTTCATGTACGCATACATACGTACACATAAGCATGTGTCGTCGTAGTAAGAGTACGCTTGAACGCTGCGAAAAAATCTGCAGACAAACTTGAAAGCAGCAGAGCAGTGCCTCTATTTGTTGCTGTCCCTGCTTAATTGCAGCTCATGTGTATATGTGTACGACAGGAGGGAGGGAGTATCCTCTGCATTCGGTGGTTCCTATTATTACGGTGTTTGGGGTTCTTGCTTTTCTTGCCATTTTTTATTCATTCCCTTGGATTTGGGGAATGAACGAACGAACGAACTACTGCATTAGTCAGTAGTCATTGTGTTAACTTTTCTCAAAAAAAAAACATACGTATGTGTGGTTGGATTGGTTGGCGGGGTGAAAATGGGAGGGCCGGAAGAGATGAAAGTACACATGAAAGTATATACGACGCATGTACTTGTATACTGTATATTAGTGTGCTCCTCAAAATTGTTGATTAGCAGAGAAATGGGGAAAAAATCAATATTTATCCCCGGTCAAGAGCATGAAATCCAGATCATCTCAACCAGTTTCATTTGTATACCCTGCACCATAGGATGGGGGGTTTATAAAGTCTGTCATTCCATTTGCAAAGTATACATGCGACATTCCACGACAAATCAGACAGTTAAAAAATATTTTTGATTTCTTCTATTTTTTACCCGTTAAAAAACACCTCCTGGTATTCTTTGGGTTTTTTCTGATTAATTAAAAATTATTAAAAAACTGCGCAGTCAACTTTTAGCTTCAACAATAAAGGTCTCACTTTGCCTTTTTGCTAATTTTGGGTTCTGCTGAAGACTTCTTAAACCAAAATAAATGACAACACTTTATTTTTTTAATTTTTTGTACTCTTCGATTTTCTTGAAAAGTATCTTATTTAATAATGTATTTATTCTGTAAATTTTGAGCCCTGGTTGAAAGTGGGCCTGTAATAATTACTGTTTTTTAATTTTTTGAAAATTTGGAAAAACAAATTCTCTAATCTGCATGTATGCCTTATCTCTTTATCTGTATGCTTTATCTCTTCATATTATTATTATTTTATATTTTTATATTTTTATATTTTTATATTTTTATATTTTTATATTTTTATATTTTTATATTTTTATATTTTTATATTTTTATATTTTTATATTTTTATATTTTTATATTTTTATATTTTTATATTTTTATATTTTTATATTTTTATATTTTTATATTTTTATATTTTTATATTTTTATATTTTTATATTTTTATATTTTTATATTTTTATATTTTTATATTTTTATATTTTTATATTTTTATATTTTTATATTTTTATATTTTTATATTTTTATATTTTTATATTTTTATATTTTTATATTTTTATATTTTTATATTTTTATATTTTTATATTTTTATATTTTTATATTTTTATATTTTTATATTTTTATATTTTTATATTTTTATATTTTTATATTTTTATATTTTTATATTTTTATATTTTTATATTTTTATATTTTTATATTTTTATATTTTTATATTTTTATATTTTTATATTTTTATATTTTTATATTTTTATATTTTTATATTTTTATATTTTTATATTTTTATATTTTTATATTTTTATATTTTTATATTTTTATATTTTTATATTTTTATATTTTTATATTTTTATATTTTTATATTTTTATATTTTTATATTTTTATATTTTTATATTTTTATATTTTTATATTTTTATATTTTTATATTTTTATATTTTTATATTTTTATATTTTTATATTTTTATATTTTTATATTTTTATATTTTTATATTTTTATATTTTTATATTTTTATATTTTTATATTTTTATATTTTTATATTTTTATATTTTTATATTTTTATATTTTTATATTTTTATATTTTTATATTTTTATATTTTTATATTTTTATATTTTTATATTTTTATATTTTTATATTTTTATATTTTTATATTTTTATATTTTTATATTTTTATATTTTTATATTTTTATATTTTTATATTTTTATATTTTATATTTTTATATTTTTATATTTTTATATTTTTATATTTTTATATTTTTATATTTTTATATTTTTATATTTTTATATTTTTATATTTTATTATATTTTCAATTGTCCGATTTGTCGTGGAATGCCCCATATATTCTTGAGAAAAGATAAAACAACAAAAATGGTTCCAAACAAAACGGCTGGAGCTAGAATCGTAAAATTAGGTGTGTAAATTCCACTGTGAACGCGCAAGATAATGTATTTTCGAAATTCGTTAATAGATTTTAATGAAACTTAATGTGGTCATATTTTCTTCCTTTGGAACGTCTTTTTTCTTTTCGACACACCCTAATGTATGTATATTTAGATACGAACACAGATAGATACATTGCATGTTGAACAGTTGTTGTCTAATCATAATTGTCGGGGAAAAACTTGAAGTTTTTTCTTTAACACAAATCTTTTTTTTTCAAACTCAGTTTGAAAACTCTTTCTAATTGCTGCTGATGCATGCTGAGGCAGCATAGCAGGAAGGCATGTAAAAAGCCTTCTCCGCCTGAAGGCAGGATTTTCTTTTTCGATATTGTCAGCTTAGTTGGCTGATATTCTGCACTAATGATACTTAGGGGGCGGTGTGGGGGATATATTGGCGTGAAAAACAAAAAGTTTGAATTTTTTATTAAACATTTGTGTTTTTTTCCATTGATGGTGGGTGATTTAAACGTCCTTGTTATTTTTTTTTTCTGTCATTGAATGCATAAGAAAAAAACTTTAATGTCCACATTATCAGAGTCATATGCCAACTCTAGTGAAGTGCTAATGTTCAAACGCAAATAAAATATTCGTTACCCACAAACGAATAGTTAGACAAAAGAAATTCTTTTGCGGAATTTGTTTGTCGCAAACGATTTGCATATATTTATTACAAACCCTAACACGCAAAGAAAAAAATTCGTTACAGACAAACGAAAAGGTAGACAAAAGAAATTTGTTTGTCGCAAACGAATTATGTTTATGCCAAACCTATGGAGAAAACAAAACGTTCAATTTAAGCGAACGTTCGTTAAAAACCGTTTTTAATCAGCAAATTTTTATTCTTCATCAATTTTCAATTTTTTTCAAAAGGTAGACAAAAGAAATTTGTTTGTCGCAAACGAATTATGTTTATGCCAAACCTATGGAGAAAACATGGTTGACTCATTCCTTTTTTTTTGAGAAAACAAAACGTTCAATTTAAGCGAACGTTCGTTAAACTCCGTTTTTAATCAGCAAATTGACATTTTTATTCTTCTTCAATATTCGCATGACACATCTCCCCTTCTTTAGTATCTATGATAGGGACGTGATACTTGATTTTTTGGGTTGAAAAGCATTTCAAAATTCAAACAGATTTAAACAATCTTGCAAAATCTGCACAAAATAAAGCGGAATTGTGGAAATTAGAGAAATAGAGGATTTTCCCCATATTTTACGAATTTTGGTATTATTTTATTTATATTCTAACGTGTGCTCTCTTTACACTCTCATCCCGGTTTGAATTTCTCTCTCACGTATCATTTCCGCTGTCTGGATGTTTCAAAGGCACCTACGTTACGATACGACGTTTTATATAATCGCATATGACAGATTAAATCAACTGATTAATCATATACTAAGTGTACCTTTGCATAATATATGTACATTAGAATGGGATGCGTTCCATACAAATAGAAAAATAATTTTCAGTCACCCAACAGAAATGGATTCGATTGTTTAATAATGATCTGAAAATATTTCATCGCTGACTCAAGTCGTCTGTGAGATGAACGCTCCTGAAGAAATATAAATAAATTACACTATGCGACAAAAAGAATGATTTTGTGTCCAAGCCAAAAAAATATTTTTTGTGTGCTTTGAGGCATGTCTATTCATAAAATCAACACAAAAAATATAGTTTTTTTTATTTTTACTAAAATAAAAATGTTCGTTCAAGGTACCTTTAATATTTGTACTCTCATTTTGGCTATATTGGTCCGATCGCTTATATGTTCAATTAAAGGTAAATTAATGTCTGCAAATGTTGCGAATTACTTAGAAACACTGTTTTAGGAACAGCCTCTAAAAATATGGGAAAAAATATTATATATTTTTTGCGAAAAAATCTATTTTTGCTGGCACGAAAAAAATCATAAAAAATATAAAAAGAGTTGGAAAAAAAGTATTTTGTTTTATTTTTTAATCGCTGACATTCTAAAGCAAAAATAATTTTTATAAGTAAAAAATCTATGAATAAATGTAGAAGTTATAATAATTTTTTGATAAAATCATGATTTTTTAATTTTTGTTTAAATGGGCTATTGACAAATCATATAAAAGAATATATTGTTTTAGTTTTGTATGTTAACTAAGAAAACAATGCATGTTTGAAGAAAATCTATGAATAAATGTAGAAGTTATGACCTCTATGTAGAAATGAGGGAATTTTAAAAAATCATGTGCTATTTTTTACCAAGTTTTTTTCTGCTGAAGGACCATAACATATACATTTACCAATAGATTTTCTTTAATTATTATTCCGTTATTTTCTTCGTTAAGATTCCAGCTATTACAGACTAAAATAACTAAATAAAATATTACATTATATAATTTGTAAAGGGATTATTCGCGCTATTTAAACAAAAATTAAAAATTAGAATTAAAAAAACATATTTTGCGTCCACATAAAGTATTATACCTTCTACATTTATCCAGATTTCTTACATACATATAAACATGATTTTTTGCGTTAGAATGATAGCTATTAAAAAATAGAACACAATTAATTTTTCTCACTTTTTCTAATTTTTATGATTTTTTTCGTGCCAGCAAAAATAGATTTTTTCGAAAAAATAAATAATTGTTTACCAATTTTTTTTTAATATTGTAACTAAACCACTGTTTCTATGTGAATGTGGAATTCGTAATTTTTGTAACCTTTAATTTAACATATATCCTGGTGTTATCGAACTTAAGTTTCCTAAATGAGAGTACACAAATTTAAAGTACCTTCGCCGAAAATTGGAATTTTAGTAGAAAACAAGTAAAAACGGCGTTAATCTCGGCCGGGCCGAACTTTATATACCCTCCACCATGGATTGCATTCCACAGAGGCTTTCGAGTTTCGTAGAAGTGCTGTAAAATTACAGGAACCAAAACAAATACATATCGAAATAATACTTGAAGTCAATTCAAAAAGTAAATATTCTTACAAATATTTATATTTTCAAAAAAAGCTTAAATACTACAAATATTGGTATATAGCACTGTACGACACGATTTTTCACCCATGATCAAACTGACCAGATTCTGAAAATATAGCTCAAAAAAAAATATACGTATCTCCCAGTTTTTCTAGATCAATTCATTTAAGTTTTTTACGAGCAATTCAATTTTTGGAGTAATCAGCCAGTATATACCTATATATGTTTAATGTCTTGGTAACCCTACATATTAAAAACATTAATGTTATCATTTTTGTGACAACTGTTTTGACAGTAGATAATTTTTTTGCAAAACCCAGTTTTAATGAAACAGTGCGTAAGTGTTCAAACGGTTAAGAAATGGAGTGTCCAAATAAAAATAAATTTTGTTACGTTTGTGGCTTATTTGCACCTCCAAAACATTTAAGATGTATTAATACAAGTGTTGAAAAAGGTTTTGAAGAGTATTTCGTTGTTTCGTATGTTCCAAACCTATGGTACGTGCCAGAAGTAATCTGCGATTATTGCTATCGGTGTTTAAATGGATGGAAAAGTGGATCGGTTGTACATAAAATGAAATATGTCCGGCCTACAATTTGGTTACGACGGACTGAGCACTCATCTGAACAATGTTATTTTTGTTTAACAGAGACTTATGGGTTCCGTTATAACACACGCGAAAAAATTGTTTACCCTAACCTTCAATCAGTTATAAGGGCACAAATTAGATGCACACAATTTCCAACAGCTCCTTCGGAAGAGAATATAGCTTGCCAGGAAATTGAAGTTTAATCATTGTCGATAAGAGAACCATCTCCTTCAGAATTTTTTCCGACAAGTGAATACGGTTCAGAAGCAGCACATTTTGTGACACAAGCGGACTTTAATGACTTGGTTCGCGATGCTAAAATGTCAAAAGAGTCGGCAGAAGTAGTGGGTTCTCGTTTAAAGCAATGGAATTTGGTAGATGACGACTTTAAAATAACAGCTGCACGTAAGCTAGGTAATACAGAGCCATTTTGTGAATACTTTGTTTTCCATGAAGATTTTGGAAAGCAGTTTTGCTATTGCAATGATATTGATGCGTTGTTTGAAGTAATTGGTCATCCACATATAGCACAGGAATGGAGATTGTTTATCGAGATTCATATTGGAAATAAATATCCGTCGGTGCCAATAGCTTACGCAACTTGTATGGTTGAAACGTACGAAAATATGAAGATAATTTTGGATTCAATAAACTACAAGAAACACACATGGATGATTTGTTGTGATCTTAAAGTTGTTTCTCTGCTTACCGGTGTAAAAAAAGGATTTTCGAGGCACCAATGCTTTTTGTGCGTTTGGGAGGGACGCAGAAAAGATCTTCACTATACCAATTTTGAATGGGAACCTCGTACAGATGCTCAGTTGGGCCAATTTAGTATTGACAATGTACCATTGGTTGAATCCAGCAAAGTAATTTTACCCCCTCTCCATATTAAGTTGGGTTTAATTCGAAATTTTATAAGAGCACTTGACACACTATCTTTCCAAAACTGAGCGAAGCTAAGATCACGGCGGGTAAGTGCTTAATGTCTCTCTTTTCATTATTTAGTTTTTAATTGTTCCTCTCTTTAAGGTGTTTTCAATGGTCCACAAACCAAACAACTGTTAAGCAGAATAGACTTTCAAAATATGCTTAGTCCTATAGAAAAAAGAGCATGGACCGCGTTCATAAACGTTATAAATAATTTTTTGGGAAACAAGAGGGCGGAAAATTATAAGGAAATTGTAGAAGAACTGATTGCTTCGTACCATGCGATGGGAGTCAATATGTCCCTCAAAATACATTTTCTTCACAACCATTTGAACATTTTCCCGCCAAACTTAGGCGACTTCAGCGACGAGCATGGTGAAAGATTTCACCAAGATATCGCGGAAATTGAAAAGAGGTACAAAGGCAAAGACATGAGGTATATGCTGGCTCAATACTGCTGGTCACTTTGCCGTGAGACAAGAACCGATATGTACAAACGTCAAAATAAGCGTATAAAATTTTCAAATTAATTTAACTTTTAAGTTTTAGCTTTTAATTTACAACTATAAAATTTGCATTTTTAATTTTTAATGCTTAATTTTTTAACCTTAATTCTAGTTTTAATTTTTATATTTGTAATAAACTTGAACATCAATGTGTAGGGTTCCCAAGACATTAAACATATATAGGTATATACTGGCTGATTACTCCAAAAATTGAATTGCTCGTAAAAAACTTAAATGAATTGATCTAGAAAAACTGGGAGATACGTATATTTTTTTTTGAGCTATATTTTCAGAATCTGGTCAGTTTGATCGTGGGTGAGGCCAAAAGTTTAAATTTGTCTTACAGTGTAGTGGGTGCTATAGTTGGTTGTATTCCCATTCTATTTTAGTTACATAAGTACAAATTTTGAAAATCCATTATCTCACGTACATAGCCGTAAAAGTAAAAAGTACGAATTTGGAAAAATCTTTTTATTCCGCGTGTCTATGCAGTCAGAGGAATGTATACACCAAATTCCATGATTCTAGCTGCAGTCATTTGGTTGGTACCGTTTCTATCCCATTTTTTTTTTCAATTTTACCCCCTTATGAGTACCACTTTCTAAAATCTCTTTATTTTACGTGTCTACGCAATTGAAGGAATGTACACACCTAATTTCACCATTCTAGCTGTAGCCGTTTAGTTGGTACTATTTTTATCCCTCTGTACCCATTATATCTCTTGAAAGTACGAATTTGTAAAAACCGTTTATTTTTCGTGTCTATGCAGTCAGAGGAATGTATACTCTGACATTCACGACTCTAGCTGTTGTCATTTGATTGGTACTACTTTTATCCCCTTTTTTCATTTTAACCCCAAAAAGTACGAATTTCCAAAAATCCGTTTATTTTACGTGTCTACGCAATCAGACGAATGTATACACCGAATTTCATTATTCTAGATGCAGCCGTTTGGTTGGTACCATTTTTATCCCTCTATTCCCATTTACCCCCTAAAAGTACGAATTTGGAAAAAATACTTTTACATTATGTATCTACTTAATTAGATGAATGTACACACCAAATTTCGTGTTTCTAGCTGTTATCGTTTAATATGTACCATTTTTAACCCTTTTTTTGTCCCATTTTGTCTCTATAAGAATCACTTTATGGTGCGCTTTTATGCTATAAGGGAAATGTTAATTGCAAATATCAAGTAAATTCAAGCAGACATATACAAAAAGCAGGCTGAAATACTCTAAATATTAGGGGTATATTCAGTCCTTGTGAGGGAAAAATTTTTCCCTCTTGGCCGATTTCGCCCACTTTCAATCCCAACCGATCTGCAACCATAAGACACATTTAGGGAATATTTGAACCTCCTAGCTCATTTCTTTCGGAAGCTAGCGTGCCTTTAACAAAATTGTTCTTGCATAGCGTATTTTTCCGAGACGAAACCATGTTGCAGTATTAACACCGTGAGACAATTTATTTTTGCGAGTCATACAAAGACGATATGGGTATCAAATGAAAGAGAAGAATATCTGTTAAAAATATTTTAAATTGCATGCTTCTATCGGTATTAGTTTAACAGTAACAACTTTTTCATGTTGTCGCCCTTTAGAATTACAACACTAATAAGGTACCAAGCGGAAAGCTTGAAAGTGTTGTTAATTATAAACTAATAACGACAAAGACATGAAATTTAAAGTATTTTTAACAGATATTCTTCCCTTTCATTTGATATCCATATCGTTGTTGTATAGCTCCGAAGAGTATGAAAATAAATTGTCTTACGAAGTTAATACTGCAACATGATTTCGTCTCGAAAAAAATACACTATGCAACAAAAATTTTGTCGAAGGGTCATGTATAACTTTTTCTGATGTATTTTCTAAACTCGAAAACGATATTATTTTTTTATAATTTATTCCACACTTAAGATTCACAATTAACAATTTTGTCTAAGGGTCATGTATAACATTTTCTGATGTATTTTCTATTTTTTTATTTTTTTCAAATTTGTTACTAAAATTCCAATTTTCGGCGACGAATATAAATTATTTTTCGTACTTTTGCAAGTCATACAGAGGCGATATGGGTATCAAATGAAAGAGTAGAATATCTGTTTAAAATATTTTAAGTTACATGCTTCTATTTATATTAGTTTAGTAGTTTAGCATTAACAATCCATGCAAGGTTTTCCCCCTTAAAAAGTAGAACACTCATAAACTAAGGGGGAAATATAAATGGTTGGTAATTCTAAACTAATGAAGATAAAATCATTAAATTTGAAGTATTTTTAACAGATATTCTTCACTTTCATTTGATAGTCATATCGTATTTGTATGACTCTAAAAAGTACGAAATTAAATTATTAAAATAGTCCTTAACAGGCCTGTTTTTCTACAAACTATCTCTAGTTTCATGTCTCATGGTGTTTCATTCATTAATATATTTTTCAAAACATCGAATGCATTTACATGCAACTTGAATATAATTTATTCTGCACTTAAGATTCACTTCATGTATTGCTTACATTCATTGAACTCTGTTCATGCAGAAACCCTTTATCTAAATTAATAAATATCTATTGGCCTTGATGCCGTGGAATTCACTCTCTAATGGATGGAGGATATTCGGAGAATTTGTGTCGACCTTTTTACATCCAATTTTTTTTTGGAGTAGAGCGTGAATGTTATCCCCCCTCCTTCCCCCTTACAAATGACTTCTGAAATATGCATAAATTTCCTTGGCATCTTTGCGTGTCCCGAGGTTTGTTATCTCTGGCTCTTCCTACCCAGAGTTAAAATATCATTTAAGCCAAGATTAGATATTTTTAGCCAGCTAAGGCTAAGGAGAATGCTAGCCATGCTCTTCTACGTTATCTCCAGCAACATTGTATGAAAGGTGTAGGCCACTTCAGAGTCCAGTCCAGTCCAGTTCAGTGCAGTGCAGTCAACCGGGCAACATCAAGACAAATAAATCCCATGAATAGCAACTAAAATCATTGAGAGACAGAGAGACGAAAAAAGGTTCACAAAAACCAGTAGTCGTTACACACAAACACAGATGAAAACAAACAAACAAACAAAAAGTTTATTAACGCCAACATCAAATGAATAATATAAAGAAAAATATATGCTCTACATTTTTTTATTGGTTAAACAACATCTACAGCTTTAGCTGTGAAATAAAACTTTATTTGACCGGCTAATCAAATGGCAAACATGGCCATAATGAATGAATGAATGCATGGAACCGAAGCGAATCGAACAGCACACAAGCATAGTGCCGAGCAGAGCAGCTCAATTATATGAATTAAAGCCTGTCTGTATATGTATGTGTGGGTACACCATTTCCAATTATAAACCAAAAGGATCTACAAGTTGATGTGGCACAACTTAATGACTGAATGTCCTTCCTAACTGAATGGCTTTATTCATGTGACCGGCCCGGGCAGAGCAAGGTGGGTGGGTGTGTGTGTGTATCTTTCCAGGTCATTGGGTAGGTTAATTTAAATTTCTCTTCAGCATGTTTGATACAAAAGATATTGCAGCATTTTGTCCTACTTAGCAGGTGGCTCTGTTAAAAGGCACTCAAAGAAAAGCAGCACCAGCAAATGGGGGTCAATGGAAAACGTTTAAACTATAAATGCATTAATTTGCAAAAAATAAAAAGAAAACTTAAAATGGAATATTATGTACGTCCTTCGAAATTCTCCTTCAATCATTTGAGTTTTTTTTCTCAGTGTATATCTTCATTGATTGAACGTTTATTAAACCAAACAACAGCAAAAATGGTTGAACAAACACTTGAATGGTCATTTTTCTTTGAGTGCACTCTGAACAAACATTACATTTGTTAACGAGAAAACAAACAGACACACATATATATGTACATCCATACGTACAAATACGGCAAAAACATTTCAATAGTATTTTCCCCGAGCTGTTCAAACGAGCTATGCGTACGTGCTGCCAATAAAGCATCAACATCATATTTTGCAATAATGTCACATAGAAGAAGAGCACAGCTTAAGCTGACCAGATTAGAAAACAATTCTATTACGACAATAGTGGTGTTTTTTTCTTTGTATCACTTCTAACAAATTGCCAAAGAAAATGATAAATATCGTTTTTTATATTTAACTTTTTAAGGGGGGCAATTTTGAAATGGTTGTTACTACTAAACTAATACAGATATAATCATGTAATTTAAAGTATTTTTAACAGATATTCTCCTCTTTTATTTGATACCTTTATCGTTAACGTAGTTAGCGAATAAGTATTCCAAACATTTGTTACCCCTTAAAAGGACTACAAAGTTTAAAAAGATAACATTTTTTAAATAATTTTTAAAATACTTATTCACACCCTATGATACCAATATAAGTGTCAAATTAAAGAGAACAATATCTGTTAAAAATAATTCAGATTTTATTCTTCAATCTGCAACAGTTTAGCATTAACAGCCATTTCAAGTTCCACCCCTTAGTTTATATAGTTTTTTTATATATTTAACTTTTTAAGGGGGACAATTTTGAAATGGTTGTTACTACTAAACTAATACAGATATAATCATGTAATTTAAAGTATTTTTAATAGATATTCTCCTCTTTAATTTGATACCTTTATCGTTAACGTAGTTAGCGAATAAGTATTCCAAACATTTGTTACCCCTTAAAAGGACTACAAAGTTTAAAAAGATAAAATTTTTTAAATAATTTTTAAAATATTTATTTACACCTACGATACCGGTTAAAAGTGTCAAATTAAAGAGAACAATATCTGTTAAAAATAATTCAAATTTTATTCTTCTATCTGCAATAGTTTAGCATTAACAGCCATTTCAAAATTCACCCCTAAGTTTATATCGTTTTTTTATATTTAACTTTTAGAGCTATGCGTACGTGCTGCCAATAAAGCATCAACATCATATTTTGCAATAATGGCAAATAGAAGAAGAGTACAGCTTAAGCTGACCAGATTAGAACAAATTCTATTACGACAATAGTGGTGTTTTTTTTCTTTGTATCACTTAAAAATAATCTAACAAATTGCCAAAGAAAATGAAAAATGCTTGGATGGCTTTTAAATCACAACACGGCAGCGATACAGTGAAAGGACTACAAAGTTTAAAAGGGATAATATTTTTTGAATTTCTTAAATAAATGTAAATAAATTTGAATTCTATTAAATATAGATGCAAAATGGTCTTGAGCCAGGACAATATCTCAGTTCAAATCAAATATTGATTACAGACCAAAAAAATACAAACGAAAAAACTAAAACAAATGAGCGTTGGCACGGCAGAAGTATTGCTGGGTAACTGCATATACACATACTTACATATGCAACTCAATGAGATGCTCGTAAGATGGCATGTGTACTTTATTACTTGGTGCGATTTTTTAAACGCAAATTCGGCAAGTGAGTTGTGCTTCTCGTTCGTTTGTGCGAATCATCTCCTTATAGAGGCCGGGTTTGATGTTGAAAAGTCGCTGCGAACCCACTTGAAAAGACTTTTGACATGGTAGAAATCATGATCGTCGTAGTCTGCAGCCAAGTAATAAATGTCACCATGCCATTTGTAAATAAATTTGCATTCTATTAAATATAGATGCAAAATGATCTTGAGCCAGGACAATATCCAAGTTCATTTCTTCAATACCGATATAAGTGTCAAATTAAAGAGGAGAATGTCTGCCAAAAACACTTCAAATAACATCCCTCTATCCGCAAATAGTTTAGCATTGACAACAATTTCAAATATCCCCCTTAGTTCATTTGTTTTTTATTTAACTTTTTTTGGGGGTGAAATTTAAAATGGTTGTTAATGCTAAACTATTGTAGATAGAAACATAAAATTTAAAGTATTTTTAATAGATATTCTCCTCTTTAATTTGATACTTATATCGTCAACGTAGGTTAAGAATAAATATTCAATACATTTGTTACCCCCTAAAAGGACTACAAAGTTTAAAAGAATAACATTTTTAAATAATTTTTAAAATATTTATTTATACCTTATGAAACCGATAAATTGTAAAATTTAAGATATAATGGTAAATTTTAAAAACACTTCAAATTTAATTGTTCTAAGTGTAATAGTTCAGCATTAACAACCATTTCAAGTTTCCCCCTTTAGTTTATTTGGCTTTTTATATTTAACTTTTTTAGGGATGAAATTTGAAATGTTTGTTACTGCTAAACTAGGACAGGAAAGGAAATTAAAAGTTTCTCCTCCTTATTTCGATAACTATAACGGTATCGTAAGATACGTAAGATACTTTAATCATTTGTTGCACTTTGAAAGGCCTACTAAGTTTAAAAGGATAACATTTTCATAAAATTTTTAAAATACATATTTACACCCTACGATACCGACACTTACGTCAAATTAAAGAGGAGAATATTTATTAAAAACACTTCAAATTTAATTGTTCGAAGTGCAATAGTTTAGCATTAACAGCCATTTCAAGTTCCACCCCTTAGTTTATATAGTTTTTTTATATATTTAACTTTTTAAGGGGGACAATTTTGAAATGGTTGTTACTACTAAACTAATACAGATATATCCATGTAATTTAAAGTATTTTTAATAGATATCCTCCTCTTTAATTTGATACCTTTATCGTTAACGTAGTTAGCGAATAAGTATTCCAAACATTTGTTACCCCTTAAAAGGACTACAAAGTTTAAAAAGATAACATTTTTTAAATAATTTTTAAAATATTTATTCACATCCACGATACCGGTTAAAATAGTCACATTAAAGATGACTATATCTGTTAAAAATAATTTAAATGTTATTCTTCTATCTGCAATAGTTTAGCATTAACAGCCATTTCAAGTTTCCCCCTTAGTTTATTTGTTTTTTATATTTAACTTTTTAGGGGTGAAATTTTAAATGTTTGTTACTACTAAACTATGACAGATAGAAACATGAAATTTAAAGTACTTTTAACAGATATTCTCCTCTTTAATTTCATACCTATGTCGGTATCGTAGGGTAAGAACAAGTACTCAAAATATTTGTTGCCCCTTAAAAGGTCAACAAAGTTTAAAAAGAATAAAATTTGATTTGAACTGGGATATTGTCCTGGCTCAAGACCATTTGGCTTCTATATTTAATAGAATGCAAATTTATTTACAAATGGCATGGTGACATTTATTACTTGGCTGCAGACTATCACGATCATGATTTCGACCATGTCAAAAGTCTTTTCAAGTGGCTTCGCAGCGACTTTTCAACATCAAACCCGGCCTCTATAAGGAGATGATTCTCACAAACGAACGAGAAGCACAACTCACTTGCCGAATTTGCGTTTAAAAAATAGCACCAAGTAATAAAGCACACATGCTATCTTACAAGCATCTCATTGAGTTGCATATGTAAGTATGTGTATATGCAGGTATAGTTACCCAGCAATACTTCTGCCGTGCCAACGCTCATTTGTTTTAGTTTTTTCGTTTACATTTTTTGGTCAGTAATCAAAAAATTTTTAACATTTTTTATACTTTTTTAATATTAAATTACACCCCACGATAATGGAGTCAAATTAAAGAGGAGAATATCTGTTAAAAACACTTCAAATTTCATTCTTCTACCCGTAATAGGTTAGCATTAACAACCAGCATTAACAAGTTTCCCCCTTTTTTATATTTAATTTTTAATTTTTTAAACTAATACAGACAGATTCATTAAATTTAAAGTATTTTTAACAATAATTCTCCTCCTAAGTTTGATACCAATATCGCTATAATAGGGTGCGATTAAGTATTCAAAACGTTTTTTTTTTTTTTGAAAAATTTTATCCTTTGAAATGTTATCAATTAACTCCATTTTGCCTATCGTTTCAGAAGTATATAATGCGGTTCAAGTGTAATATGGACTGGTAAAGGTAATTATGTCAGCTACAAATGTTGCTAATTTCATTTCGCAAGTAGCAAGTTAGGAACAGTCTCATAAAAATTGAGAAAAATTTTTTTCGATTTTTTTCGGGCACTAAGAAAATCCATAAAAATAGAAAAAAATGGAAAAACATATATTGTATTACGTTTTAATAGCTAACATGTCAACGAAGTAAACGATGTTTATATATTGAAAAAGTGGATAAATATAGAAGTTATGACCTTTTTTGTAGTGGAAAATATTTTTTAAACAAATTATGAATTTCAATATTTTTTGTTAAATAACGTGAAAAAAAAATAGTTTACCGAATATTTTAATTATTTCTTAAGGAAGAAAACAAGGCCTGTTTGAAGAAAATCCATGGAAGAACAGAAGAACCATCTGCATACAGATGCAGATGGTTCTCATGTGCCAAATAAGTGATTAAAATTTCAATTTCTAATAGATATTTATTTGGGTGATTTGTTTAAAGCCCACCCGCGAAAGGCTCTCTAACACCCACATACGCTTACATAAAAGTTAAATCGGCTGGTATAAGCATATGACCCTGTATATAGTTCTCTGGAGCGTCCTTTCACTAAATCTGAACAATGTTAGTATAAACTTCAAACTCGCTCAAGGAATTGTTAAATTGTTGTTGGCCATGATCTGGTCTGTGTATTTGTCAGATGTTACAAATAGTTCCTCTAAAACCCTGGAGTCGTAATAGGATATTAAAATTTCGTAATAGATATCAAGTACTATAATGGAATAATTTAACCCAGACATCTCCACCACAACCTATGGTCACTCTCGTCAACACCAAAGCAGTCAGCGTTTTTTCATAAATATTAAATAAGTACATTATGCTAAATAACCGTTTACATCAAAGACCCCCTCTTCGCCGGCATTTGACCCATTTTTTCTGGGAGGGGGTGGAGGGAAAAGTGTGCTTTACTAAATGACTACTTTGTATAGAAGTGGGCAAACGTAAAGTGAATGGATGACGAGCGGGTGGCCGTAGGGCGCAAAATAGATAAAACAGTTTGTTTTGTGTGCTCAAAACATACATAAATATATACCAATATTTTGATTTATATACAAAAACAAAAAATGCGATATTAAATTGAATTTAACGTTAGAGAATAAATGTTGTGATATGGATATGGCAACGTTTGGCAGAATGGTTACAATGGAATTTGGTAATTCAAACGAGTTCAGATATAAATATAAAGAAAATAATATCCCTGCAGAATATATATGATGCATTTAGTTAAATCCGCAAAATGAAATTTATTTTGATAAGTGGAACACCACAAATATTTGAATATTTCTGGCAAGATTCTAATATCCGAGGCAATCGGACAATAGTCTGATGCCTCGGATATCAGCCCACGACTTGGCTAAATTTTTTGATACAGAACCTCGAAATATGAAGAAAAATTGATGAACATATAGCCAACACCTTGCTTAGTTATCGATTTAACGGAAGTTATTAATTGAAAAATATTGATTTTTTTAATAGATTTTTTTTGTGTATTTTGTGCTCGAGGCCTTTATCATTTTATTTTATTTGAATGTAGTTTTTCAATCGAGCTCAAATAAAAATATTATTGATTTTTTGTTTTTGTAAAATGAGCTCAATATAAAAATGCAAAATAATATAAAAATGTTCGATAACTATGTATGTTAGTTATCGAAATTGAAAAAATCGAAAATTTTAATTTTGATCTTAATTTTAATTTTAAAAATACACATAATTTTTAACAAATTTACACAACCGATAACTATGTCAGTTGCCGATAACTGAGTCAAGTATCGGCAACTAAAAATGTTATAGATTTTGTTCTTCCAATTTTGCTTTTGGAAGGAAAAACATCGATTTTTTTCCAACTTTAACGTTCAATATATCGATAACATGCCTGATATCCGAGGCTCCGCTATGTGACTAAATTTTGGGAAAGAAGACCTCAAACAAAGAATAAAATTTTCTGGACATGTTATCGATATCACGCTTAGTTATCGTGTTTGAAATGAATATAAAAACCGGAAAATAAAATAAACAATTTCGATAACTAATTTGGAACGAAAAAAAACAAATATTTAAACATCAAATTCCAAAAATTCGATAACAAATTGAAATGTCGATAACAAATCGAGATATCGATAACATGCCCTTAAATTTTTCTTCTTATCTTGAAATACATATAAATATACTTCTCGAGGCTACCTGTCAAGAGTATGATATCCGAATATGTGGGGCATGTTTTCGATATATCGCTTAGTTTTCGAACTATCGGAGGTTAATGTTTTAAAAATATCGAAAAATTTTGATTTTTTTTTGTGAAATGATTTCAATATAAATAATACTCTCGTGGAGTGTATAAAAAATAGATAAAAAATGTTTCGATAACTTTATAAGTTAGTTTTCGAACTATCGGAGGTTAATGTTTTAAAAATATCGAAAAATTTTGAATTTTTTTTGTGAAATGATTTCAATATAAATAATACTCTCGTGGAGTGTATAAAAAATAGATAAAAAATGTTTCGATAACTTTATAAGTTATCGAAATTAAAAAACTGACTTTTAAGAGTATGATATCCGAATATGTGGGGGCATGTTTTCGATATTTCGCTTAGTTTTCGAACTATCTGAGGTTAATGTTTAACAAATATCGAAAAATTTTAAAATTTTTTTGTGAAATGATTTCAATATAAAAAAATGTTTCGATAACTTTATAAGTTATCGAAATTGAAAAACTGACTTTCAAGAGTATGATATCCGAATATGTGGGGCCTTGTTTTCGATATTTCGCTTAGTTTTCGAACTATCGGAGGTTAATGTTTAAAAAATATCAAAAAAATTTTGAAATTTTTTTGTGAAATTATTTCAATATAAATAATACTCTCGTGGAGTGTATAAAAAATATATAAAAAATGTTTCGATTACTTTATAAGTTATCGAAATTGAAAAACTGTCTTTCAAGAGTATGATACCGAATATGTGGGGGCATGTTTTCGATGTTTCGCTTAGTTTTCAAACTATCGGAGGTTAAAGTTTAAAAATATCGAAAAATTTTGAAATTTTTTTGTGAAATGATTTCAATATAAAAAACGTAAAAATAAAATTTTTCGATAACTATTAGTTATCGAAATTGAAAAACTGACTTTTATAGAAAACTTAAAAGTAGCCAGGGAAAAGTAATGTAAAGTTTTCGGTAATTATTATATTTCGATTACTACGGCAGTGATCGATTACTAAGGTAGTTATCGATAACTAAAAAAGTTATCGATTTTTTTTCCACCAACTTTTTATCTTCAGATCTTCTATCCAAAAATTTCATCAGAAAACTTAAAACTAGGCAGGGAAAAGTAATGTAAAGTTTTCGGTAATTAATATATTTTGATTACTACGGCAGTAATTGATTACTAAGGTAGTTATCGATAACTAAAAAAGTTATCGACATTTTTCCGAGTTCTTTTCCACCAACTTTTTATCTTCAGATCTTCTATCCAAAAATGTCGTCAGAAAACTTAAAAGTAGGCAGGGAAAAGTAATGTAAAGTTTTCGGTAATTATTATATTTCGATTACTACGGCAGTGATTGATTACTAAGGAAATTATCGACAACTAAAAAAGTTATCGAAAATTTTTCGATTTCTTTTCCACGAATTTTTCTATTTATTTTCAGATCCTCTATCAAAAAATGTAGTCAGATCGTGGGACATCGGAAATCACATTTTCTTCGGGAATCTCACTTAGTGGACCTCAACTTTTATATTTCTTAAATCGAATTGTAATATGGAACAAATAAAAAAATCATTAATTTTCTTCTTTTTTCAATTTTTAAGCGTTCGATTTTTTTTAACAATTTGTTCACTGTGCTTAACCAACCAATTGAGGCTACATCCATAATACGCATATGCTTCTTGCCGCAATATTATTTTTCTTTGAGGCAATACGATTTCGAATTATTTTCGTATTACTTTGCTTGTTGGGAAAGAAAATAATATCAGTGTATAAGAAGTTATCATCACGGCGATTGAAGTGCGATGAAATGGGTGGTCGTTGACATGTCAGCGTAACACTGTCGCCACCCGAGTAGCGAGTCACGAGCCAACATTTTTCGTTTTTATTCAATTTACGCGTACACGTTTATACAAAAAGTAAAGAAAAAGGTAACTATGTCACGCACAATAATAATTCGTGTATTTCCAAAGAAGAAATACACAAAAAACACAACGACAACAAAGAGTTTTTTTAAGTGTAAAATTTAACACCAACCGAACGAAGGCTATATAGACGTGCGAGGCCATAGTTGAAAGTTTCTTTTTTCGAAAAGGCATGAAAATAAAAAAAAATATTTTCAAGTAGTGTGAGAGAGTGAATATTAGTGATAATATCTGGATATATTAATAATTACGACTAAACATGGGTTAAGCCTGATGATCCAAATATATGTTTAAAATGTAAACAAACGATTTTGTGTAAACAAACTAAAAAGTTTGCTCCAAATAAATAGCTATTTGGAGCAAACAATTTATTAACATCGCCTCAAACGCCCCTGTGTAAAGTCTTCTTCTTTTTGATAATTTAGTGATATTTTTATTGAAAAAAAAAAATGACGACCGTATGACAACAACTGCCAATAGTGCTGTTTACACTTTTAGATTAATTTCTCAATTTTTTTATTTACGTTCACTGAGATCGCCAGCGCCTGACGGGTACAGTTATATTTCTTATGGTCTTGTCAAAAAATCGCCAGTTGTCAGTCTCCAATGTGAATTTCATTCAAAAAATTATTCCGAACAAACATTCAATGGAACTTGAAGATCGGCCTTCGTACGTCATGATACGACATACGACTCCTACATTTCGTCAAGTTTTCATTAGTAAACTAATCGACCATTTTATAACATGTTTATGATAATTATTTTATTTATTTACGACTTTTCCGCTCTGGCTGGCTTTACATGGCATTTCAATACAATAAGAATTACAATGTTTTTTTACAAACTGAAATCACGATTTACACATAATGTTGTGCCTCATTTTACAAAATGACCGGTTGGCTTGATATATGTCAACAAAGCCAGGTTGTTGTTTAGAATTTTAATTAGGCAAAACGTTGACGAGTTTACAACACTTTTAGGGGGATTGTAGTAATAAATAATGATCATGAAATGATTTTGATATATTTACAAATTTATAAATTGTTGTTTTTTGTTTGCAAGTTCAAAGATCATTTTTGCACTTCCGTTCTAGTATTTTCTTGCCAGATACAAATAATTGGCACACTTGATTTGTTGGCATCTTTTTTTCTTCCAAAAGGAGATAACAAAGTTCTTAATCTTAATGAAAGTTCTTATCTTTGCAAAGATTTCATACAAATATTAAGGGAACTTACGTTGAGCAATTCCACTCAGCGTAAGAGAGAGAGAAAAGAGAAGAGTTTCATGTTTAATAATATTAATAATATAATAATATTATTAGTGATAATATATTTCAACGCTGGATATAAAGAGTGATTTTTTTGAGGTTAGGATTTTCATGCATTAGTATTTGACAGATCACGTGGGATTTCAGACATGGTGTCAAAGAGAAAGATGCTCAGTATGCTTTGACATTTCATCATGAATCGTCTTACAAACGAACAACGCTTGCAAATTATTGAATTTTATTATCAAAATGCGTGCTCTGTTAAGAAAGTTCATTGCGCGCTTCCATTTTATGGTCAGTTTAATCGACCCACTGAAGCGGCTATTCGGGCTATTGTGACTAAATTTCGCACCAAATTTACATTGTTGGACATTAAACCACCAACACGCTTACGTAGAGTGCGAACTAAAGAAAATATCGCAGCTGTATCGGCCAGTGTTAATGATGACCACCAATTTTCGATTCGTCGCCGTTCGCACCAATTGGGTCTCTGTTACTCAAAAACGTGGAAATGCCAAAATTGGACTAAGCGGATGGACCACCTAAGACGCAGCCGCGGTCAACATTTAAATGAAATTATCTTCAAAAAGTAAATGTCATGGACCAATCTAACGTTTCAAATAAAGAACCGATGAGATTTTGCAAATTTTATGCGTTTTTTTTAAAAAAAAAAGTTATCAAGCTCTTAAAAAATCACCCTTTATTAGCACATACGTCTAAAGACCTGGGTTAAGCCTGAGCGTTGTGCTTGTGCTTCATCCTTGCAAATATATGATTAAAATGTAAACAAACAATTTTGTGTAAACAAAAAAAAAATGATCCAAATACCTATATATTTGACTTACTTTTGTGTAAAGTCTTTTTTGATAATTTAGTGATATTTTTATTTTGTTTGCAATATATTGAATATATATTCAGCATTTCTATAAAAATGACGACCATATGACAACGACTGTCAATAGTGCCGCTTACACTTTAGATTTATTACTTGAAAATAAATCGTGACGAAATCGTAACAAATTTAGTATTTTTCGATGGCAAATAAGATTTATCTGTACCTTAAGTCTTAGAGCTACTAAATGATGTAATATTTTTATATAGAATATGTTTTATCTGAAATGTCTTCAAAGAACTAGAATAAATCAAATCAAAGCAAAACACTTTCATTATGTTTTCCAGTAACAGTTTACACTTATAAGACCCCTGGACCACTTGTAAGTTTAAAAAATATCCACTAATCAGCTGTTTTTGGAATTTGCAGGGTTGTATTCTTTAGTTTACACTTTTTCACTTTCAAACATAAACACATAGTTGTATTCTTTCCTAGGTTAGAATATATTGACGTGAGTTCCCTTATTGTTTGTTTACATTCGTTTAGCGAGAGGGATTGCATTGTTTAGTTTACACTTTACACTTTTCACTTTCAAACAAAAAATGGCTGGCTCACATCACAGAGTTGTATTCTTCTAGGTTAGGAAATGTTGACATGAGTTCCCTTACTGTTTGTTTATATTCATTTACATGCGAGCCAAAAATAAATTTGAAACCTCCTAATTAAAAAAGCAGGGTAATGTTATTGAGATAACGAAGCTATGTTCGAAAGCTAAAATCACCTTATTTTTACTGATCGGGACAAGTAAAAAGAAAAGATTTGAAAAAAAAACTACGCTCGGTGAATTACAAATTTATTATATATTTATCCCTACCATGGAAAAATGACCTGGCTTTTTCTTTTACAGAACAAAGTTGTTGACATGAGGAGCTCCCTTATTGTTTGTTTACATTCGTTTAGCGAGCCAAAAATTTTATCACAAACCTCCCAATTAAATACAATAACATTAAGATAATGAATCTATAAAGATTTAAATATAAGATTTGAAAGGGAGTAGTGTATTGCAAATTTATCAAAAATAGCAGATATACAGTTGCGGTCAAAATAATAGCAGCGCACCATAGCTTAAAATTAATTTTCTTATATTTGTTTGTGTGATAGCACTTTTATTGCTACAACTGTTTTAAGTGCTGTGGTATGAGAGTAGAAACAAAAAATAATTGTATATTTGGTGATATGGTTTTAATTAGTTAAGAAATTTCTCATTTTTCAAGATAACGGGATTTTATCTTAATTTTTCTATTTGATTTGATATTATAAGTAAGATATTATAAAATTTACACTACTTCTGAAATGTTATTGTTTTATTTTTCTTTACAAATAGGGCGAGGAGAGCACTTTGATGACAAAAAATCGAGTTCATATAAAAAGTTTGAAACCGAGGGAAAACCGATTCGCAAAAAAGTGGTTTGAAGTCAATAATGTCGATGCTATGGAATGGTTCGCGCAGACGCGGAATCCCTATCCCTATTATCCCTATTAATCCCTATTAATATTATAAAACCTTAGTGTAAGTCTGTCTGTATGTTTGTTTGTTCCGCAATCACGTGTAAACGGCTGAACCGATGTTGTTGAAATTTTCAGTACAGATAGATGTAGGTCTGGAAGGAACTATAGGCTATAGAATTTTTAAAAATTTGCTCTGTGGGCGGAGTGGGCGTGGCAAAAGTGTTTTTGAGAGCTAGAAGACTGAAAATTGGTACATATATATTACTGACCACGAGAAAGATCAATGTGATGCCGAAATTTGGATTTTCGTTTTGTGAGCGGAGTGGGCGTGGCAAAAGTGTTTTTGTGAGGTAGTAGGCTGAAAATTGGTACATATATATTACCGACCACGATAAAGATCAATTTGATGCCGAAATTTGGATTTACGTTTCGTGGGCTTTGGGGCGTGGCAAAAGTGTTTTGGAGAGCTAGAAGGCTGAAAATGGGTACATATATATTACTGACCACGAGAATGATAAATATGATGCCGAAATTTGAATTTTCGTTTTGTGGGCGTGCCAAAAGTGTTTTTGAGAGGTAGTAGGCGGAAAATTGGTACATATATATTACTGACCACAATAAGTATAAATTTGATGCCGAAATTTGAATTTTCGTTTCGTGGGCGGTGGGAGCATGGCAATGCTGAAAATTGGTACATATGTATTACTGATAAGATAAATATGATGCTGGATTTTGAATTTTCGTTTGGTGGGCAGTGGGGGCATGGCAATAGTGTTTTTGAGAGGTAGTAGGCTGAAAATTGGTGCATATATATTACTGACCACGAGAAAGATCAATTTGATGCCGAAATTTGGATTTTCGTTTAGTGGACGTGGCTATAGTGTTTTTTAAGCTAGAAGGCTGAAAATTGGACCGTATATATTACTGACCACGAAAAAGATAAACATGATGCCGAATTTTGAATTTTCGTTTCGTGGGTGGTGGGGGCGTGGAAAAAGTGTTTTTTAGCTAGAAGGCTGAAAATTGGAACGTATATATTACAAACCACGATAATATCAATATGATAAGATCAATATGAAACCTGATTTTAATTTTATCATTTGTTTTTTTTTTGCCTGGCGAAGCAGGCGGGGTTCAGCTAGTCTCAATATAATTAAAATTTTTGATTATGATTTATACAATAATGTCTGACTAACAAAACCAATAACGAGCTTTTGCACGATATTATAGTGTCAGGGTCGAAAATACTTGATGAAAGGTGTAAAAGACTAGTCGACTCCATAAACGGTGTAGCAGCAATAAGCCATAAAGTCAGTACAACTAAGTTTTAAATTCAAGGAAATATCGTTATTTAAGTTATTATTTAAAAAAAAAGTTATCAATTAAAGTGAATTAAAACAAAATATTTTTATTAGCGCTGCTATTTTTTTTTTGACTGGTCTTATTTTTGACATAAATGACTTAATCTCAAAATTACAAAAACTTAATTTTTTACTTAAAGTCAGATACCACAATACCACCTTTCAATCGCCGTAAAAAATTTTAGGATATTCGATGTAAAACTAATATTTTTCTTTGTCGACATATTTTTATCTCGTCGCTGCTATTTTTTGACCGCAGCTGTATTTCCATAGAAAATGGACAAATGTGGACAAGTGGATTCCATATGACCCTGATTTTTTGATTTTTCTTACATTAAATCCTTAAATTAGTTTTTGTTCATAAAGCTCATATGACACTGGCTTTTTTACGGCATTTTTGCACAACACAAAATATATACTTCCATAGAAAATGTGCCTAAGTTTGAAAAGTATAAACATATTTCAAAAAGCGCACATAAAGCACATATGACACTGGCTTTTTTGCGTCTATATACTCTTTTGCAGGACACAGCAGATATATTTCCATAGAAAATGTGTATAAGTTTGAAAAGTATAAACATATTTTAAACAAGTAAGAAGGCGTTAAGTTCGGACGGGCCGAATCTTATATACCCTCCACCACGGAAGATTAAAGGATGTCGACTTTACATAGAAGCACAGTACCATATTACGAAAATAGTGATATTTTTATGCACATTACTATATTTGTTTACTATTTCAAACTATAATGTATATAATGTTTAAAATCGACTACTAAAGAGTGATTTTTTTGAGGTTAGGATTTTCATGCATTAGTATTTGACAGATCACGTGGGATTTCAGACATGGTGTCAAAGAGAAAGATGCTCAGTATGCTTTGACATTTCATCATGAATCGTCTTACAAACGAACAACGCTTGCAAATTATTGAATTTTATTATCAAAATGCGTGCTCTGTTAAGAAAGTTCATTGCGCGCTTCCATTTTATGGTCAGTTTAATCGACCCACTGAAGCGGCTATTCGGGCTATTGTGACTAAATTTCGCACCAAATTTACATTGTTGGACATTAAACCACCAACACGCTTACGTAGAGTGCGAACTGAAGAAAATATCGCAGCTGTATCGGCCAGTGTTAATGATGACCACCAATTTTCGATTCGTCGCCGTTCGCACCAATTGGGTCTCTGTTACTCAAAAACGTGGAAATGCCAAAATTGGACTAAGCGGATGGACCACCTAAGACGCAGCCGCGGTCAACATTTAAATGAAATTATCTTCAAAAAGTAAATGTCATGGACCAATCTAACGTTTCAAATAAAGAACCGATGAGATTTTGCAAATTTTATGCGTTTTTTTTTAAAAAAAAGGTATCAAGCTCTTAAAAAATCACTCTTTATATATAAATAAAATGCTGAAATTGTGAAAGTGAACATGCCTCAATATTAGGCGATTGTCAGTCGCCATTAGAAAGAAGCATTTTCAGATACAGACAAAGTGATAAGAAAAGTATAAATTTTAAAGATATCCCCATTCGCCCCTTTCTCCGCCCAAATGTACAAATTTCGAAAAAAAATCCTTTTTCGAGTCTTCATAGTCAGAATGTATACACCGAATTTCATGATTTCAACTTCATCGGTTTGGTAGGTCCCATTTGTATCCCTCTTTTTATATAGCTCTATTTTACGTGTCTATGCAATTAGAGGGATGTACACACCGAATTTCATGATTCTAGCTGTTGTCGTATCATTGGTACCATATTTCATCCTAAAAGAAAAATGTCCGCAACAATTTCAAATGTATGAAAATCAGAAATTTAATTAATGAGCCAAGGCTATCAATATTTTTATACTATGTATATATATAATGGAAATAATACTTCAATTCATAAAGTAAATATAAGGCAGCAATCATAAATGTATTTTCAGCTACAGTCGTTTGGTTGGTTGTATTTCCATCCTATTTTAATTTCAAAAGTATAAATTTTGAAAATACCTTATCTCTCACGTACGCAGTACAAAACAACTTCATGATTCTATCATTTTTTGTCGTAAAAGCAACGAAATAAAGTAGGAATTTGGAAAAATAATATTTTACGTGGCTATGCAGTCAGAGGAATGTATACACCGAATTCCATGATTCTATCAGTGGCCATTTTGTTGGTACCATTTTTATCACCTTTTTCCAATTTTGCCCCCTCAAGAGTACGACTATCTAAAATCTCTTTATTTTACGTATCTACACGATTAGAGGGATGTACACACTGCATTTCATCATTCTAGCTGTATTCGTTTAGTTGGTACTAATTTTATCCCCTGTAGCCATTGTATCCCTTGAAAGTACGAATTGGAAAAAACGTTTTATTTTTCGTGTCTACGCAGTCAGTGGAATGTATACTCCGAATTTCATGATTCTAGCTGCTGTCATTTGGTAGGTACTATTTTTATCCCCTTTTTCCATTTGAACCCCATAAAGTACGAATTTTGGTTCTTTTATTTTACGTGTCTACGCAGTCAGAGGAATGTATATATCGAATTTCATTATTCTAGTTGCAGCCATTAGGATGGTACTATTTTTATCCCTCTATCCCCAATTAACCCCTTAAAAGTACGAATTTAGAAAAAATACTTTTATATTATGTATCTACTCTATTAGAGGAATGTACACGCCAAATTTCGTGTTTCTATCTGTTGTCGTTTGATAGGTACCATTTTTATCCCTTTTTGTCCCATTTCGCCCCCTACAAATAAAAATCACTCTATGGTGCCCTTTTATGCTATAAAGGGAATGCGAATTGCAAAAAAACATGCTGAAATACTCTAAATATTAGGGGTATTTTCAGTCCTTGCGAGGAAAAAATTTTTCCCTCTGTGCCGATTTCGTCACTTTCAATCCCAACCGATCTACAACCATAAGACACATTTAGGAAAAATTTGAACCTGCTAGCTCATTTCGTTCGGCCGCTATCGTGCTTTCAACAGACAGACGGACATGGCTATATCGTCTTAGAATTTTACCACGACCCAGAATATGTATACTTTATGGGGTCTCCGATGAATATTTTAAGGTGTTACAAACGGAATGACAAAGTGAATATACCCCCATCCTGGAAGTGGAGGGTATAAAAAACGTAAATAAAGTCCATAAAGCTCATATGACACTGTTTTTTTCCGACTTTTTAATTTTTGTACAGAACACAGCAGATATATTTCCATATAAAATGGATAAATGAACAAATGTCGGTCGACAGTGGCTGTCAACTATTGGGAGTGTTCACTGTAAATCCATTTTGGCTTCTTTTTATATAAAGTTTCCCACGATTATTCACAAGTGGATTCCCTATGGATATTTTCTTTATTTGGAAGTGAAGTTTTCGATACCGGAAACCCGAAATAATATTTATGCCATCTATCTATTACCAGCTACTTTTCCAATTCCCTTGTCCTCTTGTGACGACAAAGTGTAACAAATTTCCAAAGAATAAATCTTTCGCATGAAGATAACAAATAAATAAATAAAATAATCCGGTAAACTTACCTTTACTTCCTTTCAGAATACTATTGAGATTGTGTTGGCTGCTGCTGCTGTTACTGCTGCTATTCCCACCACCATTAGCCATAACATGGCCACTAAACACCGGCGGAGGATTATGATGATGATGAAGATGATGTTGATGCTGGTGGTGCAGATGCTGCTGTTGCTGCTGTTGATGTTGGTGGTGCTGGTGGTGATTGTTATTATTATTGCTATTGCTATTTGCATTCGTTGTTGATGTTGTTTGACTATTTAGTGAAGAGGGACCGCCTCCGCCCATCGTGGTAACATCCTCACGGGAAGCATGTAATTGCTGCTGTTGCTTCTTGCTAAAAGCGGAAGCTGGACCACAAGCGTGAGCTTGGCCCACACCACCACCACCAGCACCGCTCAGAATGCTATTGGACGACGTTGATGATGATGATGTAGCATCCGTTTTGCCAACAACCGGAGATGATGACGTCGATGTGTTCATTTTGCTGCTTAACGTTGGAATACTTGAATTACCGTTGTTATAGTTTGAATTGATGTTGTTGCTGCCACTGCCACTGCCGTTGTTGTTGCTGTTGCTATTGGTATTTACAGAACCATTGACCACATTTTCTAAATTTGAATTTCCGTTAAATGTTGCTAAACCCGTTGATGTAGCAACTGTGGCCGCCATCGTGGTCGTTGTTGCAGCACTTGCATTGCTGCCATAGTGCAGAGAATTGCCCACGGCAGGAGGTGGATGATAATAGTTATTATGCTTTTGATAATGCTGCTGCTGTTGTTGCTGCTGCTGATGTGACGGCGGTTGCAATGATTGATAGTAATCTTCTTGTTGCTGATGCTGCTGCTGTTGGTAGTTCGCGGCTGTGGCATTTATGGCGACATTGTTGCCTGAAAAAGTGCAAGTTGCAGCAGACAGCGCATTTGCGGCTGAAGCCGGTGTTGCCTCAAACTGGCTGTTATTACTTTGTGTTGTCATTGCAGTGGCAGAGGCATTGGCCGATTGAGGTGGTGTTGTCGCCGCCGTTACTGTCATCGAAGTATTTCTCGCGGCCAAAGAAGACATTTTTCCTAAGCGTGTTGTGTTGCACAGATGTCATTACTTAGCAAAGAACTGCCTGCACTCACTGTTTGAATTCCATACATCCGGATTATTGGAATTCTTTCACTTTAACTTTCAAGACAAGTCGCATAATGGACTTGTTTGGAAATGATTTGTACGATTTGTATTTTGCGTTTGCGTTTTCAATTGATTTTTTCTTTTTTTTTTTTCAAAATATCTTGTGATTTTTAAATAAATATTTATTTTAGAAAGAATCGGAATGCTTTGTTTACTTTAACTATGACCACCACTTGCCTGGAATATTCTTTTTCTCAGTTGAAACATAAACACAGCACAATATATTTCACATTAGATACACAGTATCTTTTAGTAGTAAGTAGCGGGTGAAGTATCTGAAAGATAGAAACGAAATAAGTGATTAATAAACAAGGCGGTTCCAGCAAAGATTTATGAATACGTAAAAATAATTCTACAAAAGAAGAAGTCTATATATATATAAATACATGAAATTCGCAAAAATTAGTTTTTCTTCATAAAGCCCATATGACACTGTTTTTTTAGCGACTGTTTTCTTTTTTGCAGAACACAAAAGATATATTTATATTGAAAAAATTATACAAAAATCGCGAAACAATTATAAAGCCCATATGACACTGGCTTTTTGACGGCTTTTGTTTCAACTTTTCGTAAAGTTGAAAACAAATAAAGTTGAAACACAAATCTCCTAATAAAAATCAGGTTAATGTTATTGAGATAACGAAGCTATGTTCGAAACCTAAAATCATGTTATTTTTACTGATCGGCACAAGAAAAATAATAGATTTGAAAATAACTAGGCTAAGTGCTTTGCATTGCAAATATATCGAATATTTATATATATAAGGGTGATTTTTATTTGAAATCTTTATTTGAATCGATAGTACGGTCCATATAATTTAATGTTTGAAGATTATTTCATGCAAATGTTGACCATGACTGCGCCTTAAAAGGTCTATCCGCTTAGTCCAATTTTGGCATACTCTTTCCAACATTTCGGCCGGGATCTCACGAATAAATGCTTCAATGTTGTCTTCCAATGCGTTAATTGAAGCGGGCTTGTCCGTATAGACATGAGCTTTAACATAGCCCCACAAAAAATAGTCTAAAGGCGTTAAATCGCACGATCTAGGCGACCAATTGACCGGTCCCGAACGTGAAATGAAATGTTCACCGAACTCGCCTCTCAATAAGTGTGGCATGTGGCACCGTCTTGTTGAAACCACATGTCATGCAAGTCAAGCTCTTGCATTTTGGGCAAAAAAAAGTTGGATATCATCTCACGGTAGCGCTCACCATTCACAGTTACGTTACGATTCGCATTATCTTTGAAGAAGTGCGGTCCAATGATGCCACCAGCCCATAAACCGCACCAAACTGTGACTTTTTCTGGATGCATTGGTAGCTCTTGCAATGCTTCTGGCTGATATTCACTCCAAAATCGACAATTCTGCCTATTTACGTACCCATTGAGCCAAAAATGAGCTTCGTCGCTGAACACAATTTTTCGGTAAAAAAGTGGATCTTCGGCTTTCTTGAACTTTCTTAACAGAGCACGCATTTTGATAATAAAATTCAATAATTTGCAAGCGTTGTTCGTTTGTTAGACGATTCATGGTTAAATTATAGACCAAACTGAAGATGTTTGACAGTGAAACAAAACACGAAACGTGCGTCAGCTGTGTTGCCAAAAAGATAATAGCTAAAAAATCACCTTATATATATATATATTTGCAGAATACAAAAAATATATTTACACACACAGTTTTTACGCATTTCAAAAAGCCCAAGTAAGGTCCATGAAGCCCATGTGAGACTGTCTTTCTTGTGACTTTTTTTTCAGAACACAACAGATATATTTCCATAGAAAATGTGCTTATGGGCATCTCCCAAAAAAGGTCTACCAAAAAAATGGAATCAAACCACACTTTTAACTTTATTATACCCTCCACCTCCAGGTTGGGGGTATACTAATTTTGTCATTCCGTTTGTAACACCTTGAAATATCGACCTGAGACCCTATAAAGTATATATATTCTTGATCGTCATAAAATTCTAAGACGATCTAGCCATGTCCGTCCGTCCGTCTGTCCGTCTGTTGAAAGCACGCTAGCATCTAAACGAAAGGAGCTAGAACGTTCAAATTTTCCACAAATGAGTCTTATAGTCGTAGATCGGTTGGGATTAAAATGGGGCGAAATCGGCCCAAAGGGAAAAATTTTTCCCTCACAAGGACTAAAAATACCCATAACAATCCCGACAATAGCGTATTTAAGCATGTTTTTTGAATATGTCTGTTTATATTTGCTTGATATTTGGTATGCGCATTCCCCTTATAGCAAAAACGTGCACCATAAAGTGATTCTTATTTGTAGGGGGTGAAATGGGGCAAAAAAGGGATAAAAATGGTACTTATTAAACGACAACAGCTAGAAACACGAAATTTGGTGTGTACATTCCTCTAATTGAGTAGATACATAATATAATAGAATTTTTTCCAAATTCGTACTTTTAAGGGGTAAAATAGGAATAGAGGAATAAAAATGGTACCAACCAAACGGCTGTACCTAGAATAAGGAAATTCGGTGTATACATTCCCGTGATTGCATAGATAAGTAAAGTACACGGATTTTTCAAAATTCGTACTTTTTGGGGTTAAAATGAAAAAGGGGATAAAAATAGTACCAATCTAATGACAGCAGCTAGAGTTATGAAATTCGGAGTATACATTCCTCTGAGCGTGTAGTCACGGAAAATAAACTGATTTTTCGAAATTCGTACTTTTTGGGCTTAAAATGAAAAAAGGGGATAACAATAGTATAGTCATGAAATTAGGAGTATACATTCGTCTGACTGCGTAGACACGGAAAATATACGAATTTTTTGAAATTAGTGCTTTCAATGGATACAATGGGACAGAGGGATAAAAATAGTACCAACTAAACTACTACGTAGAAACGTCAAGGGGGAAAAATGGTACCAACCAAATGGACGCAGCTGGAATCATGGAATTCGGTGTATACATTCCTCTGACTGCATAGACACGCAAAATAAAAAGTTTTTTTCCAAATTCGTACTTTTTCTTTTACGGCAAAAATTGGTTGAATCATGAAGTGAGTTTATTTTGCAATATGTACGTCTGATAATGGATTTTCAAAATTTGTACTTTTGGAATTAAAATAGAATGGAAATATGACCAACTGTATCACCCACTATCTACCAATATTTTTGGCTTCGAAAATATAAATATAAGAATATTTTTTTGAATTGACGTATTGGTAGCGTTACCTTATAAGCGTGGTTCGAAATAGATAAAATATTATATTTATTTATAAAATTAATTTTTCAATATTTGTACTTGTTTTGGTTTGGCTATATTAAAAAAAAATATATTTTCCTGCAATATTACTGCACTTCTACGAAAACCGACAACCGTTTTTACTTGTTTTTCCTTATTTCGATAACTTTTTTTATTGTAAAACTTGAAGTTTACTGGTTCTCTTTTATTTTTATTAAAAGTTGAAGTGTTATAACGAAAATTACTACTTTTTTAGCACGAGTGGAAATATTTGTAGCGTCCGTTTTGTCGCGTCTGTATTTCTGCTGTACCAGATTAACAAAATCTAAAAGATAATTCTCATATTTCATAAATCTACGAACAAAATAATCCTCTGACCTTCATTTGCATGTATATATGGAAAAACAAAGTTCTCAAAAAATCGCTGAACTTCTGCTTTTTGTAGCGTCCGTTTCAATGTAAAATTGTTTATAATTTTGTACTAATTTGTACTAAATTCTGACGATATATTTTTAAAATGTAGTACTCTTTAAGCGCTTTAGAACACTAAAAAGGCTGATCAGCCTTTTCAGTTTCTTTCTTGTTTTTTGGGTAGTAGTTAGGCGTGCGAATGTCGCGTCCGGGCCACTGGCAGATACCCATATGATATACATACATACATATTTCAAAAAGCGCATATAAAGCCCATATGGATCTAGCTTCTTTCCGCCTAACTCTTTTGCAAGGCACAACAGATATATTTCCATAGAAAATGGGCGTAAGTTTGAAAGTAAAGGGTGATTTTTTAAGAGCTTGATAACTTTTTTTTTAAAAAAAAACGCATAAAATTTGCAAAATCTCATCGGTTCTTTATTTGAAACGTTAGATTGGTCCATGACATTTACTTTTTGAAGATAATTTCATTTAAATGTTGACCGCGGCTGCGTCTTAGGTGGTCCATCCGCTTAGTCCAATTTTGACATTTCCACGTTTTTGAGTAACAGAGACCCAATTGGTGCGAACGGCGACGAATCGAAAATTGGTGGTCATCATTAACACTGGCCGATACAGCTGCGATATTTTCTTCAGTTCGCACTCTACGTAAGCGTGTTGGTGGTTTAATGTCCAACAATGTAAATTTGGTGCGAAATTTAGTCACAATAGCCCGAATAGCCGCTTCAGTGGGTCGATTAAACTGACCATAAAATGGAAGCGCGCAATGAACTTTCTTAACAGAGCACGCATTTTGATAATAAAATTCAATAATTTGCAAGCGTTGTTCGTTTGTAAGGCGATTCATGATGAAATGTCAAAGCATACTGAGCATCTTTCTCTTTGACACCATGTCTGAAATCCCACGTGATCTGTCAAATACTAATGCATGAAAATCCTAACCTCAAAAAAATCACTCTTTATAAGCATATTTTAAAAAGCCCAAATAAAGTCCATATGACACTGTTTTCTGCGAATTTTTTTTACAGAACACAAGATATATATTTATATAGAAAATGTACATAGGTTTGAAAATTATAAACATATTTCAAAAAGCGCAAATAAAGCCCATATGACACTGGCTTTTTTATGACTTTTCAGTCTTTCTTCTACTTTTAACAGAAGAAGAAGAATTTAATGGATATTGTTTTTTTTTTTAATTTTTACTAAAATTCCAATTTTTGTCAAACTACCTTTAATATTTGTACTCTCATTTTTGGAAATATAAGTCCGATCACATCTGCTTATATATTCAATTGAACGAAATTATAAT
The DNA here is from genome assembly GCA_947397865.1 of Polietes domitor. NCBI lineage: Eukaryota > Metazoa > Arthropoda > Insecta > Diptera > Muscidae > Polietes > Polietes domitor. The sequence continues at coordinate 107,065,611 of OX377622.1, forward strand.
ATCTACAAATATTACACGTCCACATAGATAAAGGTGATTTATGAATAGTCTGCTAAATATTGAAAAAAAAAAAATATTCGAAAAAATATTTTTTGCTGGCACGAAAAAATCCATATAAAATAGAAAAAAGTGGAATAAATATTTTTTATTTTTAATAGCCAACATTCTAACGAAGAAACCAATATATGTATATATATGCAAAAGAACTATGGATAAATGTAGAAGTCATAAGCCTCTTTGTAGATGCAAACGATTTTTAACAAACTTGTGACTTTTTAATTTTTGTTTAAGTAGAGCGAAATTCCGTTTTGCAACCTTGATAACAGAAAGTTTTGATTTATTCTATAATAGCTGGGATCCTAACGAAGAAAACAAGCCCTATATGAGTAAAATCTACATGTAGAAGTTATTTTAAAGTTTTTGCTTAACTGAATTTTGTCATACATGAAGACGATAAGTACATCTACAAGAAGAGCTATATATTCTACATTTATCTATATTCTTCAAATAGGCCTAGTTTCCTTTGCTAAGATTGCTGCTATTATAAAATAAAACAAAATATTCTATCGTCTAATTTGTCAATCGGATTTTCTTGGTATTTAACCAAAAATTTAAAAAATCTTGATTTTTTTAGAATATCTTTTGCATCTACAAAGACAGTCATAACTTCTACATTTATCCATTGTTTTCTTCCTAAAATGTTAGCTATAACAAATAAAACAAAATTTTTTTTCTATTTTATATTGATTTTATCATGTCAGCAAAAAAATATTTTTTCGAATTGGAATTTTTGGGGACTGTTCCTAAACCACTGCTTTTATGTGAAAGTGAATTTCGTTTATAAGTCTAGCAAGACAAAATAAATCAGAAAAACATATACCTTCGGCAAAATTCGAGTTCCACAATGTAACATGTTCGGAAGGAATTTACTTCTGGGAAAAAGATGAAACGTGGAAGTCAGCATCATATTCTGAGGTAACTAAAAGAGGAATCTTTAAAAGAATAATTTATGGCGATGGAAGAAAAAAAGCTACTCCAAGAAGAAAAGACGTACAAGAGCCATAGTTCAAGTCAAGAACGTCAATAAATAAAGACATCAAACGAATCTTGTATTTTATATTGGAGTTTTAAATAAATACATCGATTTAATTTAAAGATTTGAATGAAATATTATAGCATTCAAATATCATATTGTAATAATAAATTCCCTTTTATATATTATTTGAAAGTCTTCTAAAATGCAAATTAGAATCATTCGGACTATCATCCAATTCACGAAATGTATTGATTGTAAATTTATCCAGTGGTCCAGTTGTTTACGCGGTCTTAATTCCAATCATAATAAGCACCTTTTTAGTCGATGTGATAGCCTCAGTTGTTTAAAAATTAACGTACAACATTCAAAGTACCAATTTTTTCCCTGGCAAAGATAACCCTGTTAATCGCAATAGGTATGACTCTAGGTATGAAACAAAGTAAGATTTCTTCACAAAAACAACAAAGAAAAACCACAAAATACCTAAATGAATATGGTAATTTTAAAACTAGTAATTCTGCCTTCTTTTTCGTCTTTCGCGGAATTTTTTTAAATAAAAAAATTAACAAAACAGCTATCAATTAGATAGTGTGTCAAAGAAAAATCGCCAGAAATTTTTTAAATTGAATATGGAAATTCGAAAAATTATGAATTCAAAAATTTTGATAACCTAATTTGGTTTAAATAGAAACAACTAGAGAGCCAAGCCGTCATGATGATAGTGTGTTCCAAAGAAAAACCACAAATTATGCGAAATAATGAATATGGAAATTCCAAAATTAGGAATTCTGTAATTTCGTTGAATAACTTTTTTGGTGTCAAAGTTCAACAAGGGGCAAGAGAATAAAAGAGAAATAATGGGAAATTAACTACTTTGTAGAAAAAATTGTCTATAACTTGCATTTGTTACAAAGAAAATTTATGTATATATAAAGGGTGATTTTCAAAAAAAAAAACACATAAAATTCAGAAAAATACATGAAATCTTTATTTGAATCGATAGTACATCGATAGTCATGCCCTTCTTTGCTTTTTATTTATATTGGAGACTTCAGTATAAATTATTAAACTTTTCATAAAATTGGTGAATTTTCTTCATAAAATCTATGAAAATTTTCATAAATCATTATGAAAATAATGAACTTGTATGACAAAAGTTCATCCTGCATTTCATAGTTTCTAAGAAATTTTTCATAAATTCTATGACACATTTCATTGATTTGTGCTTTATGAAGCATGTTTCATACGGTCCATATAATTTAATGTTTGAAGATTATTTCACGCTTAGTCCAATTTTGGCATACTCTTTCCAACATTTCGGCCGGTATCTCACGAATAAATGCTTCAATGTTGTCTTCCAATGCGTCAATTGAAGCGAGCTTGTCTGTATAGACATGAGCTTTAACATAGCCCCACAAAAAATAGTCTAAAGTCGTTAAATCGCACGATCTAGGCGGCCAATTGACCGGTCCCGAACGTGAAATAAAATGTTCACCGAACTCGCCTCTCAATAAGTGTGGCATGTGGCACCGTCTTGTTGAAACCACATGTCATTCAAGTCAAGCTCTTGCATTTTGGGCAAAAAAAAGTTAGACATCATCTCACAGTAGCGCTCACCATTCACAGTTACGTTACGATTCGCATCATCTTTGAAGAAGTACGGTCCAATGATGCCACCAGCCCATAAACCGCACCAAACTGTGACTTTTTCTGGATGCATTGGTAGCTCTTGCTATGCTTCTGGCTGATATTCACTCCAAAATCGACAATTCTGCCTATTTACGTACCCATTGAGCCAAAAATGAGCTTCGTCGCTGGACACAATTTCTTTCTGAATGAACACAATGAACTTTCTTAACAGAGCACGCATTTTGATAATAAAATTCAATAATTTGCAAGCGTTGTTCGTTTGTAAGACGATTCATGGTTAAATTATAGACCAAACTGAAGATGTTTGACAGTGAAATAAAACACGAAACGTGCGTCAGCTGTTTAAACCAGTGTTGCCAAAAAGATAATATCTAAAAAATCACCCTTTATAAAAGTTCTATGCACAGTCTTTATAGACTTTATAGATTTTTTTAAATCATATTTTAATTTTTACAATTTAGATAACAGAATATTTATTTATGAAGCTATTATAAAATAACACTGAAAAAACAATGCCTATATCCAAAAGATCTAAGGATAAATGTAGGCTCAAAAGATTTTGGAAAAAGTCATGATTTTTTAAATTTTTGGATAAATAGCGCGAAACTTCCATTTACAAATTAGATAGCTGAATATGTTATTTAATTTAATAATAGCTGGGATCTTATCGAAGAAAACAATGCCTATTCTATATATGGATAAATGTAGAAGTTATGGGCCACGCTCTCGATAAGCTGTTAACTGACCGCCACTAAATCTACTTGGATGAGAACCAAAGACAAGCCATCGATTTAAAATGCATTTCTTCAAAACTTTTATTATATCCACTTTATTTGATTTATTTTCGGGTATTTGCTTTGGCTCTTTCCCAATCGCAAGTGAAAAGAAATCCATTAGTTATCCAAAACATTCTTACATGCGAATGGATCATAATTGATAAAAAGAAATATGGCGAAAACAGCAGTGGTATAATTTGAGTTAACTATTTGTATTAATATAAATTAATTATTAATTTTGTTATAAACAAATATGAAAAAATCACATTTGTCTTCATGGTGGTTTTCTGGCGATATCGCATTTTTATCTTGCAGCTGATATTTAGGCGATATTTTTATTAATACAATTTGTAACTTTTAATAGTTTTATTCATTATCCACTTTATTTTTATTAAAAAATATGAAAAATATATAAATTTGCATTCTATTAAATATAGATGCAAAATGGTAATGGGCCAGGACAATACCCTAGTTCAAATCAAATATTGATTACAGACCAAAAAATACAAACAAAACTAAAAGCGTTGGCACGGCAGAAGTGTTGCTGGGTAATTATACTTACATATGCAACTCAATGAGATGCTTGTAAGTTGGCATGTGTGCTTTATTACTTGATGCGATTTTTTAAAAACGGATATTCGGCAAGTGAGTTTTGCTTCTCGTTCGTTTGTGAGAATCATCTACTTATAGAGGCCGCTGCGAAGCCACTTGAAAAGACTTTTGACATGGTCGAAATCATGATCGTGGTAGTATGCAGCCAAGTAATAAATGTCACCATGTCATTTGGAAATTTGCATTCAATTAAATATGGATGCAAAATGGTCTTGAGCCAGGACAATATCCCAGTTGAAATCCAATATTGATTACAAACCAAAAAAACGACAAAAACTAAAATCATGATTTTATTAAATCTGTTGAGTCTAAAAGAACCTATGTTTACAAACTGAGATGAGAGTACAAATATTAATGGTTCCTTCGAAGATAATGAATTTTAGTAAAAAAAAAAATAAAAAATGATGGTGCTTTAAAAATGTATTCATAAAAATATAAAAGAATTAAACATAAAATTAAAAAAATATTCAAAAATTATCCATTTTATATAATTATTAATTTTGATATAATCAAATTCCACATTTGTGGTGTGGTTTTCTGGAGATATCCGATTTTTATCTTCCAGCTGATATTTTATCGATATCATCTTGACTTCATCCTAATGTTTATCTTGCAATATCGCAATTGCTTTGGGTATCGGCCTGACCACACAAACTTCTCCAGTAGAGGTAACTTCTATTCTTCTATGCAATAGGATTTGGAATCATTTTCGTATAGCTTTACCTGGTGGGCAAGATCAATGCCAAGACAGTTTTTGTATAATATCGAAAAAAAATATTTTATGAAAAATTTTCCAAAACACGACAAAAATAGGAAAAGTGAAAGGAAATTGATAAATATTTTTAAAATTAATAGAAATATTAATTTTGTATAGATATTGAAATGGAATGAATTAAGCATATTGGGAAATTGTTTGCATTAAAGAACTTGGTTTCAGCTTTAGGACAGAATGTCTGCAACTCTATGGAACAAAAAGAAAAAAAATTGCGTCCAAGCCGAAAATTATTATTTTTTTTGTGCATTGAGGTTTTGATTGCGCTTGAGGTTGATTCATAAAATCAACACAAAAAAGTAATTTATTAAATTAAAATTGTCATCCTAGATACCTTTAATATTTGTACTTCCATTTAGGATATATTGTTGGTCCGCTTATATGTTAAATTTAAGGTAATTATGATGTCTATAAATGTTGCGAATTACACTATCACATAGAAGCAGTGGTTTAGGAGCAGCCTCCAAAAATTTGGGAAAATGATAAAAAAAAATCATAAAATTAGAACAGGTCGGATATCATGATAGTGGTAGTGTGCAGCCAAGTAATAAATATCACCATGTATGTATATAGATGCAAAATGGTCTTGAGCCAGGACAATATCCCAGTTCAAATCCAAAATAGAAAAAAGTATTTGGTTTTAGTTTTTCGATAACTGACAGTCTAACGCAAAAACAAGGTTTATACGTAAAAATCTATGGATAAATGCAAATCATGATTTTTTTAATTTTTGTTTTAATAGCGCCATTACAAATTATATAAAATTATATATTGTTTTAGTTTTTAATAGAAGGCATCTTAAACTAAAATATTCTGTTACCTAATTTCTAAAGGCGCTATTTAAACTAAAATTAAAAAAATAGATTTAAAAAATCTTTTGTGTCTACAATAAGTATCATAACATCTACATTTATGCATAATTTTTTACATGCTATTAAATACTTTTTTCCTACTTATTTTTTATGATTTTTTTCGTGCCAGCAAAAAATGATTTTTTCGAAATTTTTGAAGACTGTTCCTAAAATTAAAAATGAATTCTATCTAATTCGCCATATTTGTAGTCATAATGAGTACCTTTAATTTAACATATAATCGGGTATTATAGGACTTGTATTTTCAAAATGAGAGTGCAAATATTAAAGGTACCTTAGCCGAAAATTGGAATTTTAGAAAAAAAAAAAACAGTAAGAAGGCGTTAAGTATAAGACAACTTCATGATTCTACCATTTATTGTCGTAAAAGCAACAAAATAAAGTACGAATTTGAAAAAAAAATAGTTTACTTGGCTTTGCAGTCAGAGTAATGTATACACCGAATTCCGTGATTCTATCAGCGGCCATTTTGTTGGTACCATTTTTATCCCCTTTTTCCAATTTTGCCACCTCAAGAGTACGACTATCTAAAATCTATTTATTTTACGTATCTACACAATTAGAGGGAAGTACACACTGAATTTCATCATTCTAGCTGTATTCGTTTAGTTGGTACTAATTTTATCCCCTGTAGCCATTGTATCCCTTGAAAGTACGAATTGGAAAAAACGTTTTATTTTTCGTGTCTACGCAGTCAGTGGAATGTATACTCCGAATTTCATGATTCTAGCTGCTGTCATTTGGTAGGTACTATTTTTATCCCCTTTTTCCATTTTACACCATAAAAGAACGAATTTCGAAAAATTATTTTATTTTATGTGTCTACGTAATCAGAAGAATATATACATCGAATTTCATTATTCTAGGTGCAGCCGTTAGGTTGGTACTATTTTTATCCCTATATAACCCCTTAAATGATCGAATTTAGAAAAAAAAAATACTTTTATATTATGTATCTACTCTATTAGAGGAATGTACACTAGGGCGTACCTCAAAAAAAAAGTTCGCCGTACACCTTCGAATATGAAGTATTATTGAAAGGTAGTTTCAAAAAAAAAATTTTTATTTTTTTATGCCGAACGTAGGGGTCGCGCTTTTACATTTTTCTATATAACTTGTATTTATAAACGGATTTTAAAGTGTGATACATCGATGTTTTTGTCTCGACGAGGCCGATTTTTTTGTCTTTGAAGTCATTGAGCTCAAGCACCCCCTTCTGGTACTTACCCATCATTTCTCAGTTGCTACTACCCTAATGTACCACTCTAATAATCGAAAATTAAAGCTCGCATAAAATCATGAATCATGTTTGAGCTCAATGACTTCAAAGACAAAAAAATCGGACAAAAACATCGATGTATCACACTTTAAAATCCGTTTATAAATGCAGAAGTTATATAGAAAAATGTAAAAGCGCGACCCCTACGTTCGGCATAAAAAAATAAAAAAAATTTTTTTGAAACTACCTTTCAATAATACTTCATATTCGAAGGTGTACGGCGAACTTTTTTTTTTTTTACTTGTAACCTGGTACGCTCTAATGTACACGCCAAATTTCGTGTTTCTATCTGTTGTCGTTTGATAGGTACCATTTTTATCCCTTTTTGTCCCATTTTGCCCTTTTATGTTATAAATGGAATGCGCAGTGCAAATATCAAGTAAATACAAGCTAATATGTTCAAAAAACATGCTGAAATACTCTAAATATTAGGATATTTTCAGTCCTTGTGAGGGAAAATTTTTTCGTCCACTTTGAATCCCAACCGATCTACAACCTTAAGACACATTTAGGAAAATTTTTAACCTCCTGGCTCATTTCGTTCGGCCTCTATCATGCTTTCAACAGACAGACGGACATGGCTATATCGTCTTAGAATTTTACCACGACCCAGAATATATATACTTTATGGGGTCTCCGATGAATATTTCAAGGTGTTACAAACTGAATGACAAAGTGAATATACCCCCATCCTGGAGGTGGAGGGTATAAAAATAAAAAACAGATTAAAATATATATATAGTTTAAATATAGTTTAGAAAGTCAAAAACGTCAGATAATGTAATACATGGCCCTTTGGCAACATGTTTGTTGCATAGTATAACCAGAGTTAAATTTAATTTTTGCTCTCACAATAGATTTTTTTTAAATGTAATTAACAAAAAGCATAGTATTTTGGCAGTTTTCTTGCATTATTTGCTTTCAGTGGAACGTCTCTAAAGATTGTCGCCAATTCAAAATTCGTTTTTGTTAATTAAGAAATTTAGATATGTTCATATGCATTTAAGCATCAGGTAAACCCGCTTTCCAATGTAAATAATGACACATTTTACACGTCGCAGTGTGTATGTATTTTGCATAGGTAGGTAGTATTGGGGGGATGTGGAAATATTTGCATTTATGTACAGACTTAAATACATACATACATGTTGGCATAGTTATCCGTGAATATTGTTTGTTTTTTATTTCATTCATAAAAAAGCTGAATTATAAAAAGACAACTTCATCATCGTCTTCGGCCGTCCGATAGACGACAGACTCTACAAAAGTCTGTCTATTTGCCAGTGCCTGTGATATCTAAGACCTCATTTTCTTCCATAAACAAATCTCAACTTTCATAAATACCCATATACACACATATATGTACGTGTTTTCTTTTTTGAATAATTTCTTGCATTTTTGCCTCCTCAAACGACCATCATCGTCAACAGCAGCAGCACTACCACCACCACCACCACCACCACCATCATTAATAAATAAAACATGTGTTTCACTTTCTGTTCGATGACCTGGGTTTTACGATTTTGTTTATTTTAAGATACGACACGCCGCCACATCCCTGCCTGCTTCCCCGAGCGAGTACTACGGATTTCCATTTTTCACAGTCCAGGACATTGTATTCTTGTTGTTATAGAGAGACAGATGTGAAAAACGAGTGCCAGAAAACACACACGTGCCACATGTGTTGTTATTTTTTTTGTTTTGAAAAATGCTCTCACACTCGTATTTAAATATTGTCCCCTCTTCTTGTTAAGTGTTGTTTTTAAGATGTTTTTCTCAAAATAAATGAGTGGTAAAGATGTTTTCATTCTTTTTTTGTTTCGCTGGGGAAGTATTTATCGTAGGACTTTCAGGAGCTATAAATAATAAGTGATAACTGATAACTGATTGTTTATCAGTATTTGTGGGAACATTGTAAAATTCAAAATAATTTCCCACAATATCGGTAAAGATAAAGAATGGATTTTTTCAAAAAAAAAATCTTTATTCGTGAAACAATATCCGGTTTCCGGTTTGAGCGCAACTTCTACATTACTCCATAGATTTACTTCAAATAGGCCTTGTTTTCTCGTTAGGATTCTAGCTATTATAAAATAAAACAAAATATTATAATATTATCCTCTAAAAACACCTACTATAAAAGTCAACTAAATGGGTCCATGTTTTGGTATAGCCCCCATACAAATGGACCTCCAGTTCACACTATTATCGCTCTAAAACCCACATCTTGCATCGGTTCATGACAAAATTTTCAGGATTATGTTATATTTGAACTAGAAACAGTTGATGGGAATGAGGGCTACATGAGTCCATGTTTTGATATAGCCCCCATGCAAATGTACCTCCGATTTACACTAGTACCGCTCTAAAATGCGCATTTTACATCGGGTTTTGATCAAACTCCCCACATCATGTTATTTCTCAACTAGAAACACATTCTATGAAAGTCAACTATATGTGCCCATATTTTGGTTTAGCCCCCATACAAACGGGTCCCCCAGTTTACACTATTATCGCTCTAAAGCCCACATCTTATATCGGTTTTTATAAAATGTTGCAGATCATGTTATATTTCATCTAAGAATACCTACTGTGAAAGTGATCTATGTAGTCCCCTTAAAATGGACCCCGATTTTTTATATAACCGTTCTAGAACCTACATTTTACATCAGAAGTTGATCAAATTCCGATTTGTTTGTATAAGATTCTTAATACTGCCAGCCTTGATGAAAATGATTTTATATTTTTCCCTAGGCGCAGCTAAATGAGATAGGAGCACACCGATTTTGTTTGTGAATGGGGCACTCACATGTAGGTGTTAAATAATGCAAAAATGTCCATCAATATTTCCATATTCGTTAAATTTTACTAAAGACTGACTGTATAATTACACTACATAAAATGGTCCTATTGATACTAAAACACCTGGGTTTAGTAAACTAACAGGTATAGACGGCGCACCCTACATAAGTCCGATAATTCCTGGTTATTTATTAAATAAAAGGCACTCATGATAGCTACAAATATTTATTTTTAAAAGCTAACATTCTAACAAAAAAAAACAAAAACAATGTTAATATGTAAACAAATAAGAAAACGTCAGTCGGCCAAACCGACTTATATATATCCTCACTCTCAGAGAATATGTGTATGGAAGGACTTAAATTTTGCTTAGTAGAAGATTGTGCTAATTTACATTTGTTAATAACTGTAAAAACCTGATCAAATATGAAGTCATAATGAATTTCAGGCAGTGGTAAAGGAGTTATAAAGCATTTAAATGTACGTACGATTGTGTGGGAGGTACAAGAAGGGGCATGGCTAAAGCGTAAATATTTTTTATGTTTATAGTGATTATAAAAACATTTTCAAATATCAAATTGCAACTGATTTTAACTACCCGTATGGATGTTATGTCGGTTTTATTGTAACTTAAGTTTATGCCACTTTGTGGGGGAGGTACCAGAAGGGGTGTGGCAATATCGCCCTTAATCCACGCGAGTGTAACCTTCATAAAAGCATTTATGCAAATTTATTATTACATTATTCCGATCATCCGTATTGAAGTTATAACAGCTTTAATTTTACGAAGTTTAAGGTGATTTGCGTGGGAGATATTGGAAGGGGCGTGGCAAAATCTTCCATATTTAGTACGCTTAAAGTGATTGTAAAAGCATTACCAAATACCAAAATAGAGCTGATTCCGAAGATCCGTGTGGAAGTTACACTAGTTTTAATTTGACTGATTTGTGTGGGAGGTACCAGAAGGGGCGTGACAATTTCGCCCATCTTCGAACTTAAACTAAGTTTGGGGAAAATATTACCATGTGCATAGTTTGAATTGATTCCTTAACTCTTTTCGAGAGTTATCGTGTCGGATATGGCTCAAACATCTTAAAAAGTCGGTTTTGGTAGAAACATACTTAGGGTCTTAAGTCACTCCTTCAATGCGTTACACTTTTTTTCTGTCCCAAATGATATACACCCTCCCACTCTGTAGGGTGAGGGTATAAACATCTATGGATAAATGTACATTTAAAAAAAGACTTATTTCTTAATCTTTATTAAAATAGCGAGTTTTCCGCTTTAGAAATTAGATAACAGCTGGCATCTTATCGAAGAAAACAAGGTCTAGTTAAAGAAAATCAATGGATAAATGTAAAAGTTAGGGTCCTTCTTGTAGAAGTATATGTCGTCTTCACGCATGGCTAAATAAATATTAGCAGAAACTTCGTACACATAAGGGTCATAACTTGTCCATTTATTCGTAGATAGTCTTGAAAATTGTCTTGTTTTCTTCGTTAAGGTGCCAGCTATTACAAACTAGAACAATATATTCTTTTATATAATTTGTAATGGGACTTTTCGCGATCACGATTTAAAAAAAAATATTTTGCGTCTACAAAGAGTACTTTTTTCTGACTCTTTTTCAATATTTAAACAAAAATGAAAAAATGCATGATTTTTAACATCCTTTGCATCTACAAAGAGGTTCATAACTTCTACATACAAATATTGTTTTTTTTTGCGCTAGAATGCTATTAAAAAAATAAAACAAAATACCTTTTTCAGACTTTTTTCTATTTTTTATGATTTTCTTCGTGCCAGCAAAAATAACATTTTTTGGGAAAAAAAATTAGTAAAAATTAAAAAAAAAAACAAAGTAAAAGATTTGAAAAAATCCATATTTTCTTTTGATTTTATGAATCAGCCTCAATGCACACAAAAAATAAAATTTTTCGGCTTGGACGCAAAATTTTTCTTTTTTGTTGCATAGTGCTATCAATCAAATACAAACAAATAAGGAAATGCTGAAGTCGGCCGAGGCCGACTATATGATACACTACACTTTCTACTCCAATACATTTCAATTCGGTGAAAATGTGAACAACATTTGTATGGGAGCTATATATAAATCTGAACCGATCTCATCCACTTTTACCATAGATGTTTCTAGTGTAAATATAAGATGTCCAGTAGAGCGTACCAGGTTACAAGTAAAAAAAAAAAAGTTCGCCGTACACCTTCGAATATGAAGTATTATTGAAAGGTAGTTTCAAAAAATTTTTTTTTATTTTTTTATGCCGAACGTAGGGGTCGCGCTTTTACATTTTTCTATATAACTTCTGCATTTATAAACGGATTTTAAAGTGTGATACATCGATGTTTTTGTCCGATTTTTTTGTCTTTGAAGTCATTGAGCTCAAACATGATTCATGATTTTATGCGAGCTTTAATTTTCGATTATTAGAGTGGTACATTAGGGTAGTAGCAACTGAGAAATGATGGGTAAGTACCAGAAGGGGGTGCTTGAGCTCAATGACTTCAAAGACAAAAAAATCGGCCTCGTCGAGACAAAAGCATCGATGTATCACACTTTAAAATCCGTTTATAAATACAAGTTATATAGAAAAATGTAAAAGCGCGACCCCTACGTTCGGCATAAAAAAATAAAATTTTTTTTTTTGAAACTACCTTTCAATAATACTTCATATTCGAAGGTGTACGGCGAACTTTTTTTTTGAGGTACGCCCTAATGTCCAGTCCTGAAGAAAATCGGTTAAGGTACAGTGGTGGTCACGAGTTTAGCACACTTCACATGTGTTGTTTATAATACCAAATAATTTGTTCTGATAATGAACTCTGCGCCAAATATTTGTTTTTTAGTGTTACTTATGGTGTGATGGTGTAAGCCCAAAAATCGTACTTGTACTCTCATGTATTTGCAAGTAATTCGCAATCTGGGATGGACACAAATTTAGCACATTTGCATAAAAGTTGTTATTTCTGTTTCTTTTTGCATTTAAATTAATTAATTGGTATGTATGGGTAATTTTTACTCAAATGGAAGTTATTATTTAACAAAATTTATAACTAGACATTGCTAAAGGAAAATAGTGCATTGAGGCGCAGCGTCAGGTTATTATGCAATTGAGCGACAGTGGAAGTACCGCTGTGGATATTTCAAACATTATAAATTGATCCAGACAGATTGTGTGCAATATACTAAGCCATATTGGCACTTATGGGAGCTTCAAAAATGTCGCACAATGTCCTACGCCGAGAAAAACAAGCAATAAATCGGATTTTTTATAATTTTAGAACCTGCGTAGCAGATCCCTTTAAGAGCTCAACTGTGATTCAGAGAGATATTTCGGCAAAAATTGACATTAGCATTTCCTGAAGAACCATAAGAAGAAGAACCAATGAAAAAAATGTACTTGGATGCATTGTTCAACATAAGCCAGACGTATCAAAATATGACTTACAGTGTCAAATGTAATTTGCTCAGGAGCATTTAAAAAAATCCAAGATTTTTGGGAAAATATCGCCTGGATTGGCGATCCTAACATTTGTAGGTTCGGATCTAATAGGAAACAATACGAATTGTGCCCTCCAAGCATGCAGCACAACCTAAAGTACAAATCTGAGACGGTGAAGCTTGTTGGCGAAAATCTGATGGTGTATACTGCGTTTTCTGGACACGGTGTTGGTCCCATACACAAAATCTATGCAGTATATTTACAAAAATCTACTTGATAACATATTCAGATAAAAACATGCCACTTAAGTGGCGTTTTATGCACGACAACCAACCAAAACACACTTAACGCCAGTGAAGAGCTGTTTGGAGCTGAACAGAATAGATTTTTAAAAATGGCCCGGCACAGTCAACGGATCTCAATCCTATTGAGAATCTTTGGAATGGACTTTAACAACATAGCAATAAAACCCAAAAATTTGCCTGATTTCTTGAATGAATATTTAAATTCCTGATATGCTATTCCAATGGAGCGTTTTACGTCTCTAGTGGAGAGTATGTCCAGAAGTTGTACTGCTATTACTCAAAATAGTTGTTATCCAACCAAATATTAATTTCAGAATAAAATGTATTGGTTATTTCAGTTTTTTTTTCCGGTTTGATTAAAGTTTTTTTTTAATTTGTGCTAAATTACTGCCCAATCACTTTTCGTATTATTTGTACTTTAGATTGCATAAAACTAAAATGCAACATAAGAACCGAACAAAAACAATGTTAAATGGTGAACTTATCGTACGTAATGTTTTAGAAAAAATACCGGTCAAAAAACATAAAAAGAAGTTGAAATATTTGCTTTATAAAGTTACATGTGGTGAATGTGGTAAATTCGTGTCCACCACTGTATGTGGTTTCTACAGCGGTTAGCCTCAAATCAGGAGCGAAATTTGTATGGGAGTTATATCTAAATCTGAACCGATTTGACACATTTTTGTCAGAGATGTTTCTAGTTAAAATATGAGATGTTGTACCAAATTTGATCAAAATCTGTTTAAATTTACGGTTTCTAGACCGGAAAATGTCAAAAATCTGAACCAATTTGACCCATTTTCACCATAGATGTTTCTTACTTAGATATAAGGCGTTGTGCAAAATTTTATCAAAATTAAATAGCGTCCGTTTTCGGCATGCAAAAATCGTTTGTGTCAAATTTCGTTAGAATCGGACAATAATTGCGACCAGTATCGTGATTACAAGAATAGATGGACAGACAGACAGACACGGACATGGTTAAATTGATTCAAAAAGTGATTCTATGTTGATCGGTATAATAAACGATGGGTCTATCTCGCCTCCTTTAGGGTGTTACAAACAAATGCACAAAGACATTATACCCTGTGGTGTAGGGTATAAATAGATACAAAATTATATATATCTTTCCACAAAATATATTTTTGGTCAAAAAAGCAATCAGCCAAATTCGTAATGAAGTACTAAAGAGAGTAAGAAGAGTGATCCTTCTAAATATTGGCAGTTTTTTTAAGTTGGTAAATTGAAAAGAATATGCTGGATTTTATTTGTTCGAAATGTTTTGTTTTCAGTCAAAGAGTTTTGTTATGTTGCAACTTGCAATATTTAATCCAGTCTATAATCAGGTTCCATGTATGTTCTATAAACATGATCTCAGCAAAAAATTATCTACATTTTGGAAGCAGTGCACCCCTTGTAAAGTGAATATTGCTGAAACTCTGCATGACTCGGATGTAATAGATTCATGCAGAGACGGAAAAGTCGGATAGAGCTGAATCACAACGTGCTTCGGTTGCAATAAAAAACAAATTGAAAACAATTCACACATACACTCTCGTCAAGCTTTTAACGATCAGATGACGAACATATAGCATCAGTTGTTGTGGTGCATCGGGTAGAGCACGCGACTATTATGAAAAGAGTCCCATGTTTAAATCCCGGCCGCGCCATTTCATTTTTAAACTTGACATGCCGTTATTGCATCCCAGTAATTGCTGTAATTCGAGACGTCCCCCGCAAAAATCAGCGCTCAGATACTGCATCTCTCCCTTACTAACCTGCTGAAAACGGAGCAGGAGTTTTTGCTGGGATCTAATGTGAGAAGCTTTAAGTTTTTGATCATTTTTTTTTAAGTATAATTTTTTTCTGTCGCTCGAAAAAGTGTTTTTCACCTGAAAATAAATCGAAAAGCTGAACAAATTTCACCTCATCTGTGCCAAATAGTGAAAATGTACAAATGTATGTACATATGTACGAGTATGTACAACCGATTTCTTCTTCTACATATTATAGCAAATAACAATTTCCCTTGCCAAAAAAAAACATGTTTCATGTTCGTAGATCAACAAAAAACTTTCTGCTGCTGGTCAGTCAGCGCGATTATGTTGCCACATATTATGTTGCCAACATAATTACGATGGCGAAGAAGAGGGATATGATGATGTTGGGTGATGATGGGGTACTGCTGCTGCTCCGCTGAAAATGCAGCAGCATTGTCCCACACTCACAACACAGCACAGCACAAGCTGTTGTTGATAACATTTGTGGCGCGCAAAATATTATTTTTTCGGTTAAGCCCCTGTTTTTCTTCTTCGCTTCTTCTTTCACAGCAACAAGTTGTTGCCAGCGCTTACTTTCCATTGCTTTCCATGCTGGCTGGCTGACTGGCTGGCATTAACGACAGCCAACATAGAGCGACAGGTGGTTGGTTGGTTGGTTATCCACACATAGTCGTACTCCTATGTATGGTCACAAGCCAGAGCGCAGCAGAGGCTATGTATGATGACTGGATGGATGTTGACTATGGATGGGGCTTGCATGTCCACATTTAGTCACACGTATACTTTTGCACGAACCGAGGGAGAGAGAGAGAGAGGGACAAAAGGAAACAAAAAACGAGTCATCAGCATTGTAATTGCAATACAAACACACACGGGCGCGCATACAGTACTCCTCCCTTGACCACGACATTCAGGCGGAGAGAGAGGGAGGTATGAGAAGTTTCAGGAAAGACTTCTCTTTCCAACAGATCCGTTGAAGATCATAGAAGTTGAAGGCATAGTGACGTTCTTTTCATAAGAGCCATTTAACATTTACTTCACGTAACCTAAAGAAAATAATCTAGAGTTGTTAAATCTCTCGATCTCCATCTCGTTGATCAATTTATTGCCCCACCCTTTATTCTTCAATGAGCCGAATGTTTGACGCGCTGTATGGCATGTGGTGCTTTTCTGTTGGATAAAAATATCTTCGTTCAACTTTCCTTTAAATTTGAGACAAAAAATCGACAAAGCTCTCGCCGCTCTCAATTTAAAAAAGAAAGAACCAACGATGCCTCCGGAAGTAACTGTGCCCCGTGAATCGTTCGTGTATTCTCTTCGCTCCAAATGCGGCAATTTTGTTTATTGACATTTCCATCGAGCCAAAAAAGGGTAAACTTACAGCTGATTTTGTGCCCATTTCTGGCCTTAATTTTTTTATAATGAAATGGCTCCCTTAGAAGTGAGTGGACAGGACAGTGGAAAATTCGGCATCTCCGACCCGCCGTACACATAGGAAATGCCTGTAAAACTAAGAAAGGCCACCGACAATGAGCTTGAAAGAAGAGGCTATCTCACATTGACACATGCTCACGCAAAAAGAATTTACACCTAGATTCACCAACCGATGAGCTCACGAAACACTCAAGTACCTAACGATTCACTCAATCGTTTCTGTTTCAATCGTTTTTTGTAGAATAACTTTCAGAACTTTCACAACATTGAAATTTTTGTTATTTAGATTTTTTCATGGAGTAAAAATTTCCAGCGACATCTGCATTTTGCAGGCAACATTAAATTTCATCTCTGAGAGAATTGGTGAATTTTCTCACCACATTGACACATGCTCACGCAAAAAGAATTTACACCTAGATTCACCAACTGACGAGCTCACGAAACACTCAAGTACCTAACGATTCACTTAATCGTTTCTGTTTCAATCGTTTTTTGTAGAATAACTTTCAGAACTTTCACAACATTGAAATTTTTGTTATTTAGATTTTTTCATGGAGTAAAATTTTTCAGCGACATCTGCGTTTTGCAGGCAACATTAAACTTCATCTCTGAGAGAATTGGTGAATTCTCTTTGCTCACACCAATTGATTTAACCATTGCGTGAGAGAGTCTCTCGCGTGCCATTTTCCCGATGGCTAGTTTACACTCTCATGCTGATTTCATAAGAAAAATTGCGATCTAACCTTTCTCTCTCCAATCACTTCGTTTATCCTCTTATGAAAAGGGTATTTTTGTCACCCGCCATTTTCAGACCTCCCCTCATATGAACATATAATAAAAATTTTACAATGCATGCTGAAAAACTGAACAACTTTTCCCATGTTAAATTATGCGTTGATAATGTTGTAAAAAAAAGCTGAAGCTGAGGAAAAAGAAACGGTGGCCAAGGAATGTGTCGCTCCCTGGGAGCTCCACTCCTCCATCCTCCTCTCTCACTCACGTGCACTGCCTAATGAATCCCTTGCCCTTGTCAAACAACAAGAAAATCACAGTGTGAACTCTGGCAAATTTTTCCACATACTTCTATGTATGTGATTTAAGATGGAGCTGGAGTCTGTCAACGGGCAGAAGTCGGCGATAGGCCTGGCATTGGCATGCAGCTGATGTTTTACCTAGGTTAGGTCATACTCATAGTGTACTAAATTCCAGTAAAAACTAACTAAAATTAAAGAAATTGGTCTCGGTTTGGAACTCAGTATGCATTTACTCAATTTAAGTTGAATAAATCTTGCTTGAATGTAGTATGTAGGTACTCAAATCAACTAAAATTTACTCTAAATGAGTTCTATTTACTCATTTTAACTGCAAATGAGTGCATTGAGATTCAGTACATTTCTCATACTCAATTTTAGTATGCTCCGGTATCAAATTTGTTCAGTGTAGGTGGTGTAAAGTAAGCCACCGAATCATTTGGTATATGGTTATATCATGGTACGACTCACGAATCACTTTATCTTGCCGATATCTATACTGATCACTAAACGTCTTCTAGCCATGGCTAGCCAGACAAGATATTCGATGCCCTCAATCTGATCCTCTTGCTCAAAGCTCTTACAAAAGCGCAACGCCCCTTTAATACTAAAACCAATATTGTCTACATTAAAAACGAAGGTGGATCGAGTCTCGAGTCGAGTGGTTCGAGTCAGGTTAACAAGTGGAAAAACTTAGACTCTTGTCAAATATTCAGACAACCCTGACCAGATAATATAAAAAACGCTCCAGATAGAAGCAGCGTATCAAGAGTGATCGCAGTGCTGACGCTTCATGGGCATAAAATGGAATACAACTTCCATATATCCCAGCAAAAACTCCAGCTCCGTTTTCAACAGGTTAGTAAGGGAGAAATGCAAATGCAGAAATAATGGCATGTCTAGTTTAAAAATGAAATGCCGCGGCCGGGATTTGAACCTTCTCATGATAGTCGCGTGCTCTACCCAATGCACCACAGCAACTGATGCAATATGTTCGTCATCTGATTGTGTGATTTCTTTCAATTTGTTTCTTTTATTGCATCTAAAGAATGCAGAGATTCAGCACTATCGGAATTTTCGATATCTGCATGACTGTATTGCACCCAGTCATGTATTGCACCCGAGTCATGCAGAGTTTCAGCAATGTTTACTTTAATGCAACCTCAGTAACTCTACAGCGGTTGCACTGTTTCCCAATTCTAGATCATTTTTACTGGGATGGTCCAAGATCACCGTCGTAATGTGGGACGTGTGTCGCTTTTCTATTTATACTTTTATGGTGTTCGAATATACGTGATCTCACCCCGGACGTTAGGTAAAGATGCGCTATGAAGAATTGACTTCGGGCAAATATCTTTTCCGCCTCAGAGATTCAAAACTAATACTCCCTCTTTCGTCCATCTAACTACTTATCTTCCTTCAGCCAATCCCATGCATTGCATTTATAAGGGACATCCCCTGAGTGTTGTTTCAGCGAAAAAAATATGATACTGTCTGGAAAAGTTTAAAATAATGATATCTACCAGGAATGTCCACACCCAGCCATTCATAGCTGAAATTTATGTATATGATATGGTTTTTTGGCAAACAAAGCCACCGGCATGGCATAGTCCACCCTATGTGACAGCGATGGCCATTGACGAGTCCCTATTGTTTAAAGGAAAATACAATTAAGTCTATGGTCTACCTTCTTCTATATCGATCGCCATAACGTGAATCAGAAGTTGTAATGCTTCCATAACAGTTCTTTTATATGCTGTGGTAGATCATTCTCTGCAGCCGGTCGGGAGAATACAAGTAGCCCACCATTTGTACCAGCTAGCTGACCAATCAAATTTTCATTAACAATTTATTGATTCAAAGAATACATCCATATGTGCTGCATCAGAAGCAGGATCTTGTTTACGAAGGCGTTTTTTGTCTTTGGTAATGGGAAGGAGGGGAACTACACTCAACTACAAACACTTTGTCCATATACGCATTTTGTATGCTGTGTGGGGATAACTTATCAGTGGAACTTTTTGCAAAGCCTTCTTTAAGAATCGAGTTAATAATGTAAACCACAATTGAGCTGCTGGAATTCAGCTCGCGGATTCATTTTTTCATTATTTTTTATTGTTAATAAAATTCAAAGTATATTTTCAAAAACCCAAAGAAATTTATGAATTTGTGTTGGCCAGTGAATGAAACATAGATTGATTAAAATTGATCACATCAAGGACTTAATAAGAAAATAAAAAATAATAATTGAAATTTTATTTGCACACATGAGAAATGCTAACACATTCTTAAAGAAGGGATACAAAGAAAATGTTCGTCTCATTCAGTTTTTCTATAGCAATTAGTTTACTCGTTTAAAATGCAAAATATTATTTTTCATATGAAATTCTAGTTGCATATTAAAACTAATTTGAATTTTAAACGAATAAACGAATTGATATAAAAAACTGCAAGATAATAATAGTCTAGTTTTAATATTTTTCCCTATGTAGAAAGTTATAATAATCAACGAAAAAATAGGCGTTGAAGTACAAGCCTATTTTCGCTAAAGCAAAATTATTTATGAATCTGCGCTGAGCAGTAAACAAAACACATATGCCGGGATTACTTAATATTTATCATATTAAGGACTAAATAAGGGAATAAAAAATAATAAATAAAATTTTGCTTGCACACTTGAGAAATGCGAACATATTTTGAATGAGGAAATAAAAAGTGAATACTAGTGTCCTTCAGTTGTTCTATATCAATTCGTTAAGTTGTATAAAATTAAAAATATTATTTTTATATGAAATTCGTTGAAATTCGAATTGATATAGAAAAACTGCAAGATAATAGTCATTCGTAGTAACGAGTGGTAGTATCCGACTGGCGTAGAATTGTTTCGGTTGGCTGCTGGCTTTTCGCAATAATTTGCAACATTTTTCTAAGCCATCAACTCTCTTCAAACCAAGCGTAAGTTATTCCACGTTGTGCGCCAAGTTGCCCGTCGTCACCCCGGTTGCCGTTGCCATTTATGTTGGTGCGCGCTGTGTCTTACATTTCATTTCACGTAGTTTGTCTGAGGTCGGTCGGTCGGTCTTTTGGCCGTAAACAAAAACTTGTTTTTTCTTTCTGTTTTGACCAATTTTTCTCCATTTGTTAGTTCGTTGTTGTGGTCGCTTTGGAATTCTTTGTTTTTTTTTTTTGCGGTGGTTTCTTGTGTTTGCTTTTTTGTTTAAATACTTCTGTTACTTTGGAGATTTCCTTGTGACTCGTGCTATTGTCGGTCTGAATGAATGGTTAGCTGGCTGACTGGTTGGCTGTCTTATGACTCAACCAAAAACCAAAAAAAAAACATAACAAAACGCACCAAATGCCAAATGGGGAAAAAGCATAAAGACCAACCAAGCAAGCAACAGATCGTGGTATGGTGGCATTTAATTCCATTCTGTTGGCTGTGGTACATTCATTTCGTATTCGTAACGTATTCTAAGGAACAGGTGTTTTATGGCCAATTGGGAAAACAAATCATAATGACTCAAATTATGGTGGCCAATTCAGCACTAGCACGCACGCAATTCTATTGAATTGGCGTTACAGCGGAATGGGGAAATTCTGCGGAGGTGTTAACAAATATTCACAAAGGTTAGCAAATGATTCAACTCTTCAGCGGAGCACATTCGCATTAAACAGCATAAATAAGTGGCATTCCACATCTGGGATTGGAGCTCTTTTCCATTTGTCAGAAGTTACTTGAGTTAGTATCGCCACTATCCTCCGCCAGGGGTAGATGTATCTATTCCATTGGCTTTGTAGTGAAGTGAATTAGCCGTTACATCCACAAAACCTCACACTTTGCATTATTGACCAATAGAACAGCGAGTGCTATACAGGCATGATTATGTTGTGCTCCCTTTAAATGTTGACTGAAGACATATTTTTCCAACAGGACGCCAACACAGCGCCAAACGGCGCGTCAAACAACCGAATAATAGAAGGAAATATAAAAATATTGTATCCAATATTTTTTGTATGCATTTAGACATGCTGATGCATAAAATCAACACAAAAAATGTTTATGGATATATAATTTTTTAATTGTATTTTTTTTCCATTTTATTACTAAAATTAAAGTTTTCGTCCTAGGATATATTGGTCCGATTAAACCCGCTTATATGTTCAATTAAAGGTTTACAAATGTTGCGAATTGAACTTTCTCATAGAAACTGTGGTTTAAGGAACCGCCTCCAAAAATTTTAGAACAAATTAGTTTTTTCGAAAAAATATATTTCTGCTGGCACGAAAAAAAGAAAAAAGTTGGGAAAAGCATTTCATTTAATTTTAATTTAATAGCTGACATTCTGAATAAAAACCAGTAAGGAAAGGCTAAAGTCGGGCGGGGCCGACTATATGATACACTCCACTGTCTATCAGAACACAATTCAATTCGGAAAAAAGTGAAAACGGGAAGAATTTTTGTATGTTTCCTAATCATAGGCTAATATGTCCTGGTTCAATTTGTCAAATGGGGAAGAATATTTGTATCAGTGCTATATCCAAACATGGAATGAAGTGACCCATTTCAGAATAGGTTCTTCAAGTTCTCAATTTGAAGTAATTCGATGAAAATACGTGGTTTCTGGGGCGGAAAAATCAAGCCGGGAGCGAAATTTGTATAGGAGCTATATATAAATCTGAACCGATCTGACTCATTTTCATCGTGGGTGTTTCTAGTTGAAATATAATATGTTTTGCCAATTTTGAAGCACATCTATTAAAATATTTGGTTTCTACAGCAGAAAAAGTCAAAGCGGGAGTGAAATTCGTATGGGGGCTATATCTAAATCTGAACCGATCTGACTCATTTTCATACTGGGTGTTTCTCATGCAAATATAAGATATTTTGTCAAATTTGAAGAAAATCTGTTAAAATATGTGGTTTCTGGAGCGGAAAAACTCAAATCGGGAGTGAAATTCGTATGGGGGCTATATCTAAATCTGAACCGATCTGGCTCATTTTCACCGTGTGTGTTTCTAGTTGAAATATAAAATGTTTTGCCAATTTTGAAGCACATCTGTTAAAATATGTGGTTTCTACAGCAGAAAAAGTCAAATCGGGAGTGAAATTCGTATGGGGGCTATATCTAAATCTGAACCGATCTGACTCATTTTCACCGTGGGTGTTTCTAGTTGAAATATAATATGTTTTGCCAATTTTGAAGCACATCTGTTAAAATATGTGGTTTCTACAGCAGAAAAAGTCAAATCGGGAGTGAAATTCGTATGGGGGCTATATCTAAATCTGAACCGATCTGGCTCATTTTCACCGTGTGTGTTTCTAGTTGAAATATAAAATGTTTTGCCAATTTTGAAGCACATCTGTTAAAATATGTGGTTTCTACAGCAGAAAAAGTCAAATCGGGAGTGAAATTCGTATGGGGGCTATATCTAAATCTGAACCGATCTAGCTCATTTTCACCGTGGGTGTTTCTAATTGAAATGTAAGATGTTGTTCCAAGTTTGAAGAAAATCTGTTGTAATATGTGGTATCTAGCGTGAAAATAGTTAAATCGGGAGTGAAATTCGTATGGGGGCTATATCTAAATCTGAATCGATTTTCTTCAACTTACATAGCGTTCGTCCTTATCCCGAAAAACTTTGTTGTGCAAAGTTTCATTTGGTTCTGGCTACAATTGCGACCTGTACTTTGATTACAAGAATAGATGGACAAGACGGACGGACGGACATTGTTAAATCGATTCAAAAAGTGATTCTAAGTCGATCGGTATAATTAACAATGGGTATATCTCGCTTCCTTCTGGGTGTTACAAACAAATGCACAAAGACATAATACTCTCGTGGAGTGTATAAACATTGTTTATATATGGATAAATGAGAAGTCTTTTAGACGCAAAATAATTTAAAAAAACAAAATGATTTTTTTTAATTTTTGTTTAAATAGCGTGAAAAGTCCCTTTACAAACTATATACAAAATATATTGTTTCAGTTTGTATTAGCTGACATCTTAATGAAGAAAACAAGGCCTAGTTATGGAAAATCGATGAATAAGTGTAGAAGTTATGACCCTTATGTAGAAATGAGGGAATTTTAAAAAATCGTGTGTCACTTTTTAAGAAGTTTTCGCTTAAATCGATTTAGTCATACGTGAGATGGACCCTTACTTTTACATTAATCCATACATTTTCTTTAACTAGGCCTTCGTTAAGATATTACAAACTGGAATAAAATATTCTGTTTTCTAATATGTAAAGGAATTTTGCTATTTAACAAAAATTTGCGTCTACAACAAATTGTTTAATGCATTAGAGTCTTAGCTTTTAAAAAAATAAAACAAAATACCTTTTTCCTATTTTTTATAGGATTTTTTTAATAATTTTTTCCCAAATTCTTGAAGACTGTTCCTAAACTACTGTTTCTATTTGAAAGTCTAATTCTCCATATTTGTAGTACCTTTAATTTAACATATATCCGGGCGTTATCGGATTTGCATTTGAAAAAATAAAAAAAATATATGCCATAAAAATTTTTAATTTCGTTTTCGAGTTTAGAAAGCCAATCATCATCAGAAAATGTTATACATGACGCTTCGACAAAAATTTTGTTACATAATGTAATTGATAAAGTACCCTTAGTATACACAATTTTTAGTTCGAAATTCATTTATTATTATTTTATATGTAAAAGATCTATAGATAAATGTAGAAGTAATGGCTAAAAGTGGGGTAAAATGTAAAGAGGGATAAAAATTATACAACCAGAAGTTAAAATCATGAAATTTGGAGTGTAAAATAAAAGAATTTGTAGAAATTTATATTTTCAGGGGAGAACGGGCAGAAAGGGGAAAAATGGTACCAACCAAACGGCTGTAGCTAGCATAATGAAATTCGATGGTTTCTCTGACAGTGTTCATGCGAAAAATGAAAAGATACCTAGCACTCCGTGCTAGGATTCAGATTCAGACCGGCATTTGCACGTTACGTGGACGTACTCTAACTTATCACAAATACTTGGGAATTCAGGCCATAGTGCAAGGTATAACAAAGGTAGTTTTAGAAAAAATAGTCTAATTGAACAAACTTGTAAAATGAGTGGATTTAAGGGCTAAAAGGGGAAAAGAGGGATAAAAATGGTACAACCATACGGCAGAAGTTAAAATCATGAAATGCAGTCTTTACATTCCTCTGACTGCGTAGACTCGTAAAATAAAAGAATTTTTAGAAATTTGTACTATTAGCGAGGGACAGGCCCGTATGGGGATAGAAATGGTGCCAACCAAACGGCTGTAGAATAATCAAATATGGTATATACGTCGCTTTGACTGCGTAGACGTGAAAAATAAAGATATAATATGGAATGAACTTCGTGGTGGAGGGTATATAAGATTAGGCCCGGCCGAACTTAACGCCTTTTTTCCTGTTTTTTTGGTGCGGTGCTACTGTAACATCGCTTTGACTGTGTAGACGCGAAAAAAAATGGAAAATGGAACGCTATACTCTCGAACAAAATTGGGAAATTTTAAAAACTTACTTCCCAAGTAGTGAGTCTTTAACGCGAACTTTAAGAAATTTATGTGGAAAGTTTTCGAGAAGAGACCGGCCTTCATGAAGCTCATTTCCATCTCGGTGGCTATGTCAATAAGTAAAATTGCCGCATATGGGGTTTAGAGAACCCACAAGTGACTATTGAAAAGCAAAGGCATCCATAACGAGTCACTGTTTGGAGTGGATTTTTGGATGTGTACTGAAAAATTGGGTTGATCGGATGAGGTACTGCCATCATATGAATAATATTGTGTTCCATTATTAAATGACAAAGTTCAATCTTTCCAATAAAACCAGAAATTTGAAAAAATAATCAGCATTCTTTTTTTATAGCCGATGAAAATGGGCGTTCAAATCAAAATGCATATCGTGCAGTGATGAGACACATTTTCACCTCAGTGGATTCGTCAATAAGCAGAATTGACGCATTTGGGCGAATGATAATCCAAGAGTGATTTTCGAAAAACCAACGCACCTACAAAGAGTGACTGTTTGGTGCAGTTTATGGGCTGGTGGCATCATTGGGCCGTATTTCTTCCAAAATGAGGCCGGTCAGGCAGTTACTGTAAATGGTCTTGGAACACATCTACTTTAGCAAAATCAATTTTTTATGTGGAAGAGGACATATTTTAGAAGAGAAAAAATAAAATAAAAAAATGGCGGCGAACCATATTTTCAAAGTTACGGGGCCCCGAAATTTCAGAGATATATTCTTCGATATCTTCCAGGACCTACCTTTGAAAAGATATAAAGATATATGTTTTTTCGATCCGATAACCCATTGCGAGTCAATTAAATGTTTTCTATAGGGGTGTTTACACATGAGGATGTACTGTACCTCCTAAAAGTAGTTTATGTGTAAACACGCAGACAGAAACACGAGGTTTTTTTGCGTAGCCGGCCTTCGGCCGTGGTTAAAGATTTTCTCCTCTGGGTAAATTTTTGGCGGCGGCCCATATTTCCCGAGTTATGGGCCCTGAAAGTTCGTAGATATATTCCTCGATATCTTCCATGCTTTTCATCGGATCAATATGGGTATCATTAGAAAGCTTATCGCAATACCTTTAAAATAATATATTTATGATTTACGATTTTTTAGTCGTACTTTCAACAAAAGAGCTTATTATCTGGAAATAGTACTGATATGGCGATACGTATTTTACACCACACACATGTAGACAAGATCAGACGCCAAAATTTGAGCCCCTTTAGGGGTAGCTAACCCTTTAAAAACCGGAGATATTATCCAGTCCAAGTCCAATATTTTTAACATAAAATTACTTTTTTGTTTTCAAATTTATTTTCTTGCACACACTGATATTGCTGTTGGCCACAATTTTAATTAAAAACAAGTAAAAACGGCGTTAAGTTCGGCCGGGCCGAACTTTATATACCCTCCACCATGGATTGCATTCCACAGAGGTTGTCGGTTTTCGTAGAAGTGCAGTAATATTACAGGAAAATAAAATATTTTTTATTATAGCCAAACCAAAACAAATACAAATATTGAAAAATTAACTTTATAAATAAATATAATATTTTAATTATTTCAAACCACGCTTATAAGGTAATGCTACCAATACGTCAATTCAAAAAATAAATATTCTTATATTTATATTCTCAAAACCATAAATATTGGTAGATAGTGGATGCTACAGTTGGCTGTATTTCCATTCTATTTTAATTCCAAAAGTACAAATTTTGAAAATCCATTATCAGACGTACATAGTGCAAAATAACCTAACTTCATAATTCAACCAATTTTTGCCGTAAAAGAAAAAGTACGAATTTGGAAAAAAAACTTTTTATTTTGCGTGTCTATGCAGTCAGAGGAATGTATACACCGAATTCCATGATTCCAGCTGCGCCCATTTGGTTGGTACCATTTTTACCCCCTTGACTTTTCTACGCAATTAGAATTTCATCATTCTAGCTGTATTCGTTTAGTTGGTACTATTTTTATCCCTCTGTACCATTGTATCCCTTGAAAGTACTAATTTCGAAAAATTCGTCTATTTTCCGTGTCTACGCAGTCAGAGGAATGTATACTCCGAATTTCATGACTCTAGCTGCGGTCATTTGATTGGTACTATTTTTATCCCCTTTTTTCA
Organism: Polietes domitor; assembly: GCA_947397865.1. Lineage (NCBI taxonomy): Eukaryota > Metazoa > Arthropoda > Insecta > Diptera > Muscidae > Polietes > Polietes domitor. The sequence continues at coordinate 107,093,078 of OX377622.1, forward strand.
TTTTAACCCCAAAAAGTACAAATTTTGAAAAATCAGTTTATTTTCCGTGTCTACGCAGTCAGAGGAATGTATACTGCGAATTTCATGACTCTAGCTGCGGTCATTTGATTGGTACTATTTTTATCCCCTTTTTTCATTTTAACCCCAAAAAGTACAAATTTTGAAAAATCAGTTTATTTTCCGTGTCTACACACTCAAAGGAATGTATACTCCGAATTTCATGACTCTAGCTGCGGTCATTAGATTGGTACTATTTTTATCCCCTTTTTTCATTTTAACCCCAAAAAGTACGAATTTTGAAAAATCCGTGTACTTTACTTATCTATGCAATCAGGGGAATGTATACACCGAATTTCATTATTCTAGGTACAGCCGATTGGTTGGTACTATTTTTATCCCTCTATTCCTGTTTTACCCCTTAATAGTACGAATTTGGAAAAAATACTTTTATATTATGTATATACTCAATTAGAGGAATTTACACACCGAATTTCGTGTTTCGTGTTTGTAGCAGTTTAGTGCTTGTGAGGGAAAAAAATTTCCCTTTGGGCCGATTTCGCCCCATTTCAATCCCAACCGATCTACGACTATAAGACACATTTATGGAAAATTTGAACGTTCTAGCTCCTTTCGTTTAGATGCTAGCGTGCTTTCAACAGGCGGACGGACGGACGGACGGACGGACATGGCTAGATCGTCTTAGAATTTTATGACGATCAAGAATATATATATATATAGGGTCTTAGATCGATATTTCAATGTGTTACAAACGGAATGACAAAGTTAGTATACCCCCATCCTGGAGGTGGAGGGTATAAAAACAGATTTTTTAATTTGTGTGAAATTTTAACTTTTTATTTAGTTTTTTTTGTTATCGCAGGTATATCTGAATTGATTTTAGTTTTTTATCAGCAAAATTGTCTATGTGCATTTTATTCGCAATTTTTCTCTCTTTTGACATTTCTGGAAAGTTTTTCGCGTACCGGTTTTTACATACTCACATCCCAACATACATACTCGTACATACAAATTAAAAACGTTTTCATTTTCAATAAAGTGACGAAGAAGAAGATGGAGATGGAGAAAATGTGTCCGGAGAAAACTGCAATTTCACTAAAACATCATTTTCTTCGTTTGTCGTACAAGCGACTAGTAAATTGTTGTTAAACTAAAGATTTAATAAGAAAAACAACATGTTCAGGTAAAAGAAAAATAATTACACCTGTGTAATGAAAATTTAACATAACACAGCGCATACACACAAACACACGCGCGGACACACTTTGTCAGCCGTTAATTACTTTCATTTCGCACCTTTTATGCTGGTGGCTGCGCTGCTGCTGCGTTGATGACAATTATCAGCTTTTATTATTGAAGTGGATGGAAAATAAAAAAGAAACACTCAAAACAGCCGTTTAAAGTGATGTGATGATGGCAGGCGGCGGTAGCAGTAGCAGTTGGATTGATCCATAAAATTTGAGCACTTTCCATTTTCTCTGGCACCGCAAGAGTTGAGTACCCCAACAACAACAAAATATCACACAAATCAAAATACCACGGCCGCCACAAAAATTGCACGATCCGTTCACACACACAGAGAGATACACACATACACAGTTGCACATGCAAAAACTCTAAAGGCAACGAAAAAGAAGACAGAAAAACACGTTAATAGAGACACACTGCACACTTGTTTTGTTTTGTTTGTGGTGCCAAGGCGGCACAATAAGATCAAGTGTTTCTGTTTCGCTGGCTTTAGGTTTGCCACGGTTGGCTTTTGTGGTAGTGGTGGTGTTGTTGTTGATGACGGTCGGCGGCGGCGGCAATGGTGCTGATAGTAGTGACGAAGAAGAACAAGACAATGATAGTAAATCCCAACTGACTGACTGACTGACGTAGATACACGACGATACTGTGTGACGTGGGACGGCTTGGCTAATGGCTAATAGCTGTAGTTTTAGCACAACCACGGCCAAAAACCACAGAAGAATCTCTAGCTTCGCACACACACACATACACACTTGTGGACACTGAACACACTACTCCACCGACAACTCTCACACTCAACCACAACCAACTAAACAAGCCCCAGACTCTGCAAACGCTTTTGGTGAAATAGCACAAACAAAAACACGTTAGACGAGATCGCACAGCAACAAAAAAAGGGGCAAATATTTCAATTATTTACGTTTAATTTGTTTCGTCTATTAATTTTATATGTATGTAAAATGTTGGCCTTTCATAATTAATTACACTTGTATGTGCGAGTATTTATGTTTTATTGTTATATTTTTTTAATTAATTCATTTACTTGTTTGTTTTTCTCTTCTTTCTCTTGTTAAAATATTCAAAATATTCACTATTTTCTTTTCGAAATTCACACACATCAAGAATTTGCTTCACTGTAATAGATCCAGATACATCGTCGTCGTCGCCGTATCCATTCGTTTCACTCACTATACGATACGTTTGCGCGTTGCGTTACGATTTCAAAACTGTTCATCCGTTCCGCCCGTACACACAACCGTCCAATTGCCGCGTTCTTTAAACAATAATATTGTTGAAATGCTGTGGCACCACTATGGCACTGACTGTCTTGGCTGACTAAATGTAGTCAGGGATGCAAAAGTTGGTACAATTGTACCATTTTTGGTACAATTGTGAGTGAGTATTTTGTAGACTCTATTCTCTTTCGAGTTTACCCCTTTTTTCATTCATATTTAGGAGACTTATAAAAGGGTGTCTCAAAATTCAAGCAAAATGTAATTTTAAGAGAATACAAAATTTTAAATTGTTCTTGATTCGTAAAGTGAAATGTAAGATATAGATTTTTTTCAAATTCTGTTTCTTTTTTCAGGAGAATATAAATGATGCAGCACCCTGCATCTGACTGACAAGAAATAAAATCGTATTTTTTTTGTATTTCTAACGTTCTGATCTAATTTTTTTGCTCGATTTTAAAACCGTTTACACTGAACTACCGATTACTTTGTAGTAGAATAATATTCATTTTTATTTTCAGCTTTATGTTTGACATTTGCAAAATGTAGCGTCCCATTTTGCAAATGTCAAACAAACGCTCGAACAAATTTGGGAAATATTAAAAACTCTCTTACAAAGTAGTGAGTCTGTATGAAATATACGTGGAAATTTTTCGAGAAGAGATCGGCCTTCAGTGTAGCCTTCAAGAAGCTCATTTTCATCTAGGTGGCTATGTCAATAAGCAAAATTGCCGCATATGGGGTTCAGAGAACCCAAACGTGACAAAGAGAAGCCAATGCATCAACAACGATTCACTGTTTGGAGTGGATTTTGGGCTGGCGGCATCATTAGGCCATGCACTGAAAAATTGGGTTGATCGGATGAGGTAATGCCGGGCCAGTCGTGGTAGTCATATAAATGCTAATGTGCTCCATTATTAAATGACAAAGTTCAACCTTTCGAATAAGACCAGAAATTTGTAAAAATAATTGGTACTTTTTTTATAACGGTTTGGTTTGGTTTAAAGGACCAGAATGCTCCTGCATTCTGAACACTCGGAGACCCAGTTGGGTCCATTGTGCAAATCCTTCTGTTCTGTTCCTGAAAGTATAAGGTTGTAGTTTATAGGAGAGGGATAGGGAGTGATAGGATTAGGAAGGAGTGATTGGTGATAGATGATAGATGGGACGTTAGGGAAGTAAGAGGATATTGGAAAGGGATATGTGGGTAGGAGAATATGGAGTTGTGTTCTAGTATTTCTGTGTATTGGTTTTTCCCAATGGTTGACGACTAGGTAAGAAAATTACTTTTTTTATAATAGACGATTGTAATTTAAAATTTTAAATGGTCCATACTTAAAATTGTTCTTGAATCGTAAAGTGAAATGTAAAGTATAGATTTTTGTTTCCTTCTTTGTACAGATATATTAAAAAATGTATTATTGAAAATTGCAACACATTATTAACTTTATCTACACAGCAAAAATGTTAGTTGTAAAATTACATGTAGATGCACCTCAATTCTTTTACGAGATATCTGTCTGACAGGAAAAAATCATATTTTTTACCGAGGTAGGTTTTGCAATTTTAACTCTCTGCTCTATTTTTTTGCTCGAATTTAATACTGTTTTCACTGTAAGATTTTTTATAAAATTTAAAAAAAAGGTGGACTGGTTCGAATATGTTGCATCAATCAGAAGTTATACACTTCTAAAGACAAAACATCCAAACAGGATGCCATTTTTAACGTTTTTCTTTCAAAAATTAATTAGCTTCTTCCTACAGGTTAAAATATCTGTTACTTATCGTAAAGAATACTTAATGTAGAAGTGTTTAATGCACTTCTTGAATCATTTTGAACAACGACCACGGTAGGTTCTCTTCAAAATTGGACCAACAAATATTTATTTATTTATATTGGGAATAAAAAAGTATATGGATATTCGGAATGTTTTGTTTCTAATTTGTTTGTGAGAATCATCTACATAAAGAGAGCGAAGCCACCTGACGAAGGCTTTCACGGACCAGAAATAACATTAGTGGTAGTGTACAGTAGAGCGTACCTCAAAAAAAAAGTTCGCCGTACACCTTCGAATATGAAGTATTATTGAAAGGTAGTTTCAAAAAATTTTTTTTTTTATTTTTTTATGCCGAACGTAGGGGTCGCGCTTTTACATTTTTCTATATAACTTCTGCATTTATAAACGGATTTTAAAGTGTGATACATCGATGTTTTTGTCTCGACGAGGCCGATTTTTTTGTCTTTGAAGTCATTGAGCTCAAGCACCCCCTTCTGGTACTTACCCATCATATCTCAGTTGCTACTACCCTAATGTACCACTCTAATATCAGAAATCATGAAACTCTTCCTAAGGAAGTATGTCGATTTTCAAAAAAATCGGCCTCGTCGAGACAAAAACAAATAAAAAATATCCACATAATTTTCCAGATACGATTTTTTGTTACCATCCACATTTTTGCAGAATAATGATCTTTTGTGGATACATTTACATTATAACATCTACTCCTGGATTTTTTCAACCGCCAAAATTTTGACGATTAACGAAGCCGGTGAAGATGATTTTGTTCTTAAACTTTGTTCTTTTAAAACATTGTTCAACATTTGAAATAGTTACGCTTATTCGACCTTTTTAATTTAAAATGTAATACCTTGTGCCGCCCGAAATCTGTTTATCGCAAATTCTACAGTAGTTAGTTTTGACCGAAATTGGAAGTAAGGAACAGTCTTATTTGTATTTTATATCTATTTCATTCATATTATGTTTTACCAATAGAATATTGTTTATAAATTATATTATGTATATTTTTCCACAAAAATTTTTTCGCATTCGTATTCTTATTCATTTCATATTTAGTTAAAATATTCTTCAACAATATTTCTCACAAATGTCGAGAAAGTGTAATATGTCTTGAATTTTGGTACACTTTGTACTACTACAACATTATGAGAGAGTGATTTGTTCTCTTACTCTGTAAAACTCTCCAAAACGCACACTCTCCAAAAAGCCGTCGACTGCAGATTGACGGCGCAACATCGACTATTTTGGGTTCGGTTCAGACTCAAACACACACTCCCAGCTTCTGTCAAATCAATTACACATGCAGTCTGAAAAGGCTATAAGTCGATTTTAGTGGATTTTGAGATGTTTAAGTGTTTTATTTTCCGTGTAGAACATCCTGAACAAAAATTTGTAAAAACGGTCATACACATTTGATTGATGTAAGAAAAATATTCTTATCAGCAAATTTAATAAGTTCATAGCCATAACACTAAATTAATAAAAATATGAATTGCGAAAAAGTTTTGTGGGAAAAATATGTATAATATAATTTATAAACATTGTTTTTTTTTTTGTAAAATGTAATATAAAGAATATTTTAGCAGTCAATATTATATAGATAAAAAACTAAAATAAGAATACGGCTGGTTTTCTTTAAGACTGGATAACTGGATAAATTGCCTCCAACATCAATATTAATGTGTATATAAAAACAAATTTTGAAAACATAATAATTAACTAATTAGTACAAAAAAAGTCAAATACAATAATTTTTTGAAAATTTGGCGATAATGTAAAAAAAAAATTTTGAGTAGAAATTAAAATTTTTATTAACGTTTGTTATACTAACTTAAAAAAAAAACAACCCTTATGTTTCCTACTTCGAATTTCGGCCGATAAATTATTTATTTCTTAAGTGGTTATTTACAATTTAAACCTCTGAAACCCTATGATATTCTTTGATTCTTCTTATATTTTTAATCTAATTTAAAGATAATCTCTGACTGAAAGACTGGCTTTATCACTGATTATTAATGCCACATAATTTTTAGAAGAGGCTCAAAATAATACAAGAGAAATTTATTTTTTAATTACATTTTCTTAAATTTTATGTTTTCAATCAACTCAAGTTTAAATAGAGAATAAACAATAGTGTGCAGCGGTTAACTGTTCTTATATATTGTATTAGACTACAGAAAAACTCCGAACTCCGATCAGTAAAACATGTATTTTAATCCTTTTACCCAATTTAATGCCCTTTTTAAGTGTAAAAAGCTTATAAATTTGTGAGTTAAGAAAACATATTTCAATATTTCTTTTCAATTGGCCTGTTCGATTGGGCTTGCTAGATTAATATAGGGTGTTTTTTATTGAGGTATAGAACTTCGAATTGAAATAAAACACAAGAAAATCGTTTTAATGTCCATCAATTTGGCTTTATTGGAAGGATAATTTTATGCCATTAATGTTTAAATATGATTTCGGGCATGTGGCCGCCGCGGCTGGCTCGAATATAGCCAATTCTACAGGTCCAATTTTCAACCACTTTTTCGAGCATATGTTGGCAATAACGCCACGAATGTTGGCTTCCAAGTCCCCTAACGTTTCTGGTTTGTTGGCGTAGACGAGCGACTTCACATATCCCCAAAGAAAATAATCCAATGGAGTCAAATCACACGATCTTGGTGGCCAATTGACAGGTCCATTCCGCGAAATTATGCGCTCATCGAATGTTTCCTTCAATAATTCGAACTTCGCGAACTGAACCATTACTTTCGAAATAAATTTGCCCGATTTGCAAGCGTTGTTCTTTTGTCAACCTGTTCATGATGAAATGGCAAACCAAACTAAATATTAATCACTTGACAGCTGACAAAATGTCCGCCAGTTAAAAAAGTGATGCCAACTTAAAGTTCTATACCCCAATAAAAAACACCCTATATTTGTATGCAGTTTACTTGCTTATCAAGAATGTAGCATACTACTCTCTTAGCTACCGAGTAACGTGGTGCCAGATTTTTATCTCTGATTTATTTAAACAAAACCAATGTATATATAGTGGTTGACACCTTATCAAGTCTCTTAATTGTAAGCATACTAGCCTAGCCCATTCGAACAGGCCTAATATTTGAAAATATTTGGGTTTCGCTCTCATGTAATAGTTCAATTTTATGACTTAAGCGATTATGCATTAAAACCACAGAAATAAATAGTCCAACACACAACTCGACGTTGTATGTTGTGAAGTGCCTTCCGATGTTGTTGTTGTTGATATCTGATTATCTTCAGTTGATATGATGAGACTGTTGCATTCAAACATGTTGGGTGATACTGAATTACATACATGCATGTGTAGAAATGTATAAGTGCAATATGAAAACAGGGACGGGAAGCGTTCATAAAGAAGTATTTGTATATTCTAAAAATAATGATTAATAAATTTACTATTTTTTAATTAGTAAAAATATTATATATGAATAAATTATATAAATTAACATTTAAACACTGAAAACTGATAGCAATTATGATTTATGATGCACGTAACTAAATTTAATTGGATAAATGAAAAATTCAGGTAAGATGAGCTGAATACTGGATAATAGGTCTGTAGATCAACATATATGAAGCAGTGCAACTTTCAAAAATCCCGCACAAAGCCTAGGATTATGGACATGTCAGGGGGAGACAATCTAAAATCTCCGTCAATACACGAACATAATAAAATTTCCCAAAATACCTCCTTAAACCAAAACTATCTTCAGCTTCATTCACACTTAGCTGGAATTTCTTCTATTCCTGGAGCTGTAAATTGTATCACTACCGTAGTGTAATTAAAATACAATAATGTGTTTGGTTTACAATTCAGTGTAGGCTTACACAGGGTAAAGTATTTTTACACCGCCACTGTCATTCATTATCACCAACAAATACAACAAGAAAATTATAAACAATAATGCCGCCGATTCGTTAAGAACAATTCTAAAAATTACAAACATTTCTCACTGCAATTATTTTAATTTATACATTAGAACAGTAAATCTGTACTTACAATTATTTTCTGTTGTTTATCAAACTGCAATTTACAATTTACGTCTTTATTATTATTAATTAATTTTGTTTTTTTTTCGTCTTTTTTCCACTTTTTTAAACACGTTTCACCACCATTATTTATGTTTTGTTCTTCTACACCTTTACCTTTTTGCATTCCCTATTCCCTACCTGTTTGTAGAGTTGTTAGTTGTTGCTGTAGTTTAACTTGTTTGCATTCACTTCAACAGAACAACACCACTAACATCGTTGTTTTATTATTTTTAAACGATTTTTCTTGGAATTTAATATAGATTTATGTACAAATATATATTGAAGGCACTTGTTTTGTTATAATTTGTATATATTTATCAGGTTAATTACATTTTAAAATCAAACTTCTTTCAAAAAAACACAAACACAACCAAGATGAAGATAAAATATGAAGAAACTACTAACTCCAACTCAGAGTTGTAAGCCGGTCGTCTTTGCATAAACGTCGAGCCGCCCCTCTTTCAAACATTTAACGCCTTGGCTCATACGTTCACTACGTATCACCGCTGCCCAAAGATGTATTAAAAGGTATTAGATACTTCATAATGCAACACCAAAGACAAGAACCAGACATTTAATGCTCCGAAGTTAACTAGCGAATACACAAACCCCCAAATCAGCAAACTCACCACTATTGTTCTGCCCTTTATGCTCTCTCATTCTTATTGTTCACTCCCCTATACTCAACTCTGCGCTCTGCTTCTACTCCTTTTTTTAGCAACTCGCAACTCCTTCCACGTAAAGCTCCCAAAGCCCGCGCCCGTTAAATGTGATTTATATTTTATAAATTAAATAATTAATAATTAATTATGTTGTACACAAGTATGTACAAAGAAATGTGCGCAGTGAAAGGCTGCAAAGTTCGACGAGGTGATGGAGAACCTATGTACAGATTTACCTTAGCGAACAAGGCGATATGGAAGGATATTATAGGAATCTCCAGACCATTAAATACGTCCGACCGAGTCTGTGGTCATCATATCACCCCAGATTGTGTCGACATGAAGACCAAATGACTGCTGCCAGGATCAAAGCCCACTCTCAATCTGGGCCTAGGGGGTAAGTGGTCTTTATGATGGCTTGAATGGCGTATTCAGCCCTTCTAGCATTTATAGGTTATAGTTGGGAGGTACTAGAAGGTGCGTGGCAAAACTCGTCATATTTACACTGTACACTTTATACTTTATATATTAAATATTATATATATTAAATGATAGTGTGCTTACAACAGACGGACGGACATGGCTAGATGCTAGATCGTCTTAATATATTTGGTGTATTAGGTGTAATAGCCAGCATCCTAAAGAAACAAGCACAGTCACGAACATGGAACATGGCGACAATCAGTTGTTTGTTAAATTTGGAATTGCGGCACGTATGCCCCATACTGGACATGCATTTTAATATAGTTTAATATAGTTAGAATAGTTCGGATTTTCTATTGATGATTGCATAGAGTAATGTTAAAGCAATGTGCATCTTCTTTGGAATATGGATTTTAGGAAGACTATTTTTCTGGATGTATCAAAGCAAACTTCTCTATAATCCAGTTTACATTAAGTTTACAGAAATTTTCTTATAAATCCGTATCTCACATATATATATATATATATATATATATATATATATATATATATATATATATATTTATACTTGGATAAATGCATTTTCTTCAAATACAATTTGTTTCCTTCGTCAATATGAAAATAGATTGACAAAACTATGTTATTTTTAAAATTGTCCAATGTAAGTCGAAGTTTTGCAGCAATGTGCCTCTTCCTTTATACAAATTGAGAAGAAAGAAATACATCTTATGCAGAGAATAACACGCTGTCGTTGGAATATCTATCGTAATACCTTCTAAGTGGTATATCTAAAAACCATTAACCCAATCCGATTTTTGTATTTTTAATAGGGTCATCTGGGGTATGTCCAAAACCAGCTACGTAGGCTAAAATAAACGAACTATCATATTCCACATTCTGCTTAATTAAACCATTAACGCCAAAAAGAGAAAAAGAAAGCCTTTGGTCATAAATTAGACATTAAACAGATGGGGACGGAAGGCGGTAATGGATTATATATTTAGACCTTTAATTCCAGTGGAACATAGGGTCATAATGGATGGGTTAAGTAAGTTAAATTGTGGCATTCCTTACATACGTATATAAACTTCACATTTTTATTTCAAATCATTTACTGCTCCTCTATTAATATAGGATAAATCAAATGCAATTTTCTTGGTAATTTGCTGAACCTTAGATCGTGTTAACTCTTCCATACCACAGCTCAGAAATTCAGTTTCAATTTCTGAAATTCAGCATCCTCCCTGTTAGGTTTCTTTAAAATCTTTCGTAAGCTGTAGCACTTTCAAAATATCGCTTAGTGCCGCCAATTTGTACTGGCGCAATGACATTAATTTACGTGCATCGAGCTGCAATTGCTCACGGCTCTCGACAAACAGTGATTTTGACGCTCCCGAGGGCATGAGTTGTGAAGCACCGTTTCCCGTAGCACTGTGTTGCGGCTAGTGGAAAAGTAACTTTTTTCCGATTATTTTTTTCAGTGTTTTTAATGATGCAATTTTGTCACAGACATTCCAAGTAAACAAAAAACACATAAAGCTTATTTTTATGTTGGCCCGTTGATTTTTAATTGATTTTAGAAGTCAAATATAGAAAATTTTCACGAAAAGAGGGGATTTCAGGGCTGTATTCAAAATGATCTCATTTGATTTTGGTGACAGATATTTTGATTCGGAAAAAAATCTGCCTTCGGACAAGTATCTTCTGTAAAAAAAGGAATGTTGTTTGAGACATTTTCATATGCACCTTTTTTAGAACGAAAACCCGACTAAATGTCCATTTTTCCTTTAAATTTGGGTTAGGTAAGCAATATCTAAAAGTCCCAGAGAGTCCCAATTCCAAACCACTACAGAAATGTTACATAATTTGTTTTCAACGAACTGTGAAAAAATCAGCTGCCCATACCTGCCCTCCTGGGAGTTATAGCGATTTTAGTATATCACTCTCAGTATTTATTCCATAGATGTGTTATAAAATAGTATCTTCAAATTTTTTTTATTCTACATCTATTCTAGCACTCCACAAAAATGAGCATAACTCTCTTAAAACTGAAATAGATTTTGGTTTCTTATAAAATTTCAGAGTTTTTCAACAAATATCGAAAAATCATGAAAATTTGACGTTTATAATTCTTGTTCGGACCACCCTATAATTTATTTAAAAAACTAATCATAGGGTATTTATCAGAAATAAAAGAAGAATTAAAATATTTTTTTTTTTTGTAAATTTGTCGAACATTTTTTTTTTTTGACTTTTGTTGAAAATTTGACCCAACAATTTTTTTTGGTGTAAATTTTTTTCACTCATTCTGTTTGGGATTTCATTCTGAATTCGTCTCCCGAATTCGTCTGAGAATATCGTAGATTTTACGAACATCTTCCTTATTGCCCGTCCGGCCGGCTGTTGATGCCAATTCATCTTGTATACATTGCGTGTAAAAGGCTTCGGAACACTTCAAGTGGTCTTTGGATTTATGATTTATAACAATCGAGCGAACAGTAGGCCATGTTACAACGCGGGCAAGTGTACTTGAATGGCTCCTTATTACAATATTATGGCTGAATCGATTATTTTGATTATTTACTGTATTTGTACTTCAAGGAATTTACATGAAAGTAACATGTAACATGTTTTTTTCAAAAACAAAAAATTTATTGCCACTATCAGACTATCCCATTGTTGCTGTCAAAAAGTGTGTGTAGAAAGGCCGCTACTTACAGGGGGCACTTCGATCGATATATAGCTTCTTTAAGAAAACTTAAGAAATCTGTGTGCTATTGTTCAGCAAACACATTTTTTAAAAATTTTTTTAGAAATTTTTCAACTTTGATAACATTTTTGTACATTATTTTGTTTGGTAACCGCACCGCTTGTAAATTTACTTAAATAACACATTTAGTATGGAGTAATACGCCGCTTTGTCGTCTTATAACTTTTATTTATTTATTTTTTGAGCAAATGCAAAAAATTAATTGTAATTATTGTGTAATTTTTGTCTTTTTATATCCTCCACCTCAAGGAAGGGGGTATACTATAAAGTATATATATTCCGTCCGTCTATTGAAAGCACGCAAGCATCTAAACGAAAGGAGCCAGGAGGTCCTTGCAACTAGGCAAAATCGTTCCGAAGAGAATTTTTTATTTTTTTCCTCACAAGGACTGAATACTACCCCTAATATTTAGAGTATTTATATTTACTTGATTCCCTTGTAGCAAAAACGCACCATAACTTGTTTCTGATTCGTAAGATGTCCCTTCGTACCTTTAAAATGGGAATGGAAGGATACAAAATTACTGAGTGCATAGACTCGCAAACTTTTTTACCTTTACGACAAAAATTTGGGTAGAATCATAAGTTGTTATGTGTATATGAGAGATAATGGGTTTTCGAAATGTAATGTGTACTTTTGGAATTAAAATAGGATGGAAATACAACTAACCACTCGAAGGTAGCTGAAAATGCAGCCACTATCCCTTTGGGTATTTAAGCTTTTGAAGATTGTTGTAATAGTATATATACAGTATAAACATACTGGTGTGGTTTAAAGAATTAATTTAATTTAAATTAATATTTTTTATGTTTATAGGTAGTGCTACCTACGTCCATGTGCCATGTGTTATGGGCCATTGCATTTAAAGTTATATTGGTTGAATCATGCATTTAAAGTTATATCCGTTAGGATGGATTGCATTTAAAGTTATATTGGTTGAATCATGCATTTAAAGTTATATCCGTTAGGATGGATTGCATTTAAAATTATACTTGGACGACTTCATATGGATAAGACGGCGTGGTAACTAACCGGTCATCAGTGTAAACTGAATTTATGACTACTTTTTTTATTTTATATATGAGCAAAAAATAACTATTTATATAACATTATATTATAAAAATAATAATTATAAATAATATAATAATTAATATTATTTTAATTAATATTAAATATTATTATTTCTTTTTATTATTATTTCTTATTATTATTAATATAGATGCTTATGATAACGTTGTCTGCATTCCTGAGGTTTCCGTGGAGATTCCTTCGGCTGACGCTGTTTTCGATCAGGCCATGGAATATGGCGAAACGGTTTCTGCGTCAGGGGGTAAGCATTATTATTGCCAAGAGGAAATCGAAGATATTTTGCGGCAGCACGAAGAAGAGAAGAATGCCCTCAAGGACCAAATTTTGAATTCTTCCCTGAAGCGTGCGGCTATAATTCCCGGAGAAGATTGTTCCGACAATTGTATTGCATTTACGCGCATTATTTGTGGTGCCACTAATGCCAATGACTATACGTCAGAAAATAAAAGGGATATTCATAATTGCCTTCTTTTCTCAATAGAAGCTTACACTTTTATGAGAAAAGATTTGGGACTTAAACTACCACCTCCCGACACCGTATTAAGCTGGCGGCCATTCAAATTATTAGACGGGGGAATACAAGACGGATTAGGAGTGTTGCGCAACTTTGTTGAGGGAATGACAGATGACGAAAGACTTTGCGCAGTATCAGTGGACAGTATGGAAATTACAGACGTTGGATTAGACAGTTTCATTTTAAAACGTCATGCACACATTTTTCTTTTATCAGGGCTTTGTAATAAATGGAATTTCAATCTCGGCTTTTACATTACGGAAACCCTTGACCATACACTCTTATCTCCAATTTATCATGAAGTTCTTCATTGCCTTCTTGAATTGGGATTAAGACCAAAGGCATTTATTTGCGATCGATCCTCTTCTAACGATTCTTTTTGTTTCGCTAATCGCCTTGTCCATTTCAACGACTGCATAATGCTATCGCTTACCATTAAGCAAAATATTTTATGTGTACATGACCCAATACATCTCGTAAATCGCGTTCGAGATGCTTTTATTCAAGGCAAAATTACCATCTCTGGGCAAGTAGTATCAGTTTATATTATAAAAAAATATTGAAAGAAATGACAAAGAAAAATGAAATTTGTAAAACATGTCCAAAATTGACGAACGGACATATAATTTTCTCATCATATTCCTTCGCCTCCCATACCGGAGATATTGTTGCAGAACTTTTCAGTCCTGAAGTGGAAACAACAATAGGCTTAGGTATTGAGAATCGTTGGTTTCCTGAAGTTGAAGCTTTGAAAACGAAGGCATTTATTAATGTGATGAGTCGCATTATTAAGTTTATTTGTTCAGACCAGGCTTCATTTTCAGCAAATGAGAGATTGGAAGGTCTGAGGAATGCAATTGTGGATCTTTCATTGTATGAATGCAGTGAAGTGAAGAATTTGTCGATTAAGGAATTGATTTTATCATTAGGGAGTTTAATTCGCATAATGGACAAATATCCTTCACTAATAATTGAAAGCTGTTCCAATAATTTACTAGAGTCGAACATTTTTCAAACACAGGGTAGTTTCGAAGGAAGGGTAAATTGTCGCCGGCTGCAAACCGTACGCTGAGGAATGCATTGTGTTCATGCGTTATTGTTAATACATTCTCTCGGAATTGATAACACAATCCCCCAAATAAACCGACCAATCAGAAAGCGATACGTTACTTGCGAAATACCGAAACTTTACTAGAAAAAATTATGAGCCACTGACAAAAGAACACGCAAGCATTAATTTACACACTATCGTTACGGGGGTACATGTCGCAAAAATAAGTGGAAGAAAAATCCAGTGGTACAACTTTATAGTGGAGACATGAAGAAAATAAAAAAACAAAATTTTCCCAATACGCAACAACAACACCGACAACTGAAGTAGCACTGAGTAGTCCAATAAATGGGTGATGGGATACTGGAAAGAAAAACGACCATCATCAGCTCATGATAAAATACAAACACACGTCAGATAATAAAAAGACGCGGAAGCCAAAAGTTCACCGCAACAAATAATTTATAAAAAATAACAACAAAACGGAAAGGCAATGAATTTTTAACAAAAATTCATTCATCCAACCAGATTTTTCTATTGAATTGATTTTAAGTAAAAATTTAAAGAAAATCTAAGCAAATATGTCGACAGTTTTCATAACCGTGCCAAAGTATGTGGCCATAAACACCATACAAGCTACGACAGGAACTGTAACCACTACTCCCCCAGCGACAACAACCGCAATTGTAACACCATCAACAGTCCTGCACAAAATTAAACCTGCTCCTCAACAGAATTTGTTAACAGCACAGGCCATGGCCGCAGCTAACTTGGCTAGCAGTGATTCAGATAGCAGTGTAGCTCCAACTCCCAAGGGGAAAAAGAGGCGTTTGGATCATTTGTCGTGGGAGGAGAAAATACAACGGAAGTAAGTACATGTGTTGTTGAAGTTGTGCTGTTGCTAAAGATAAGAAGAATATCAATTTGAAAGCTTTTCTCTGTTCTAAAGTGGTTAGTCATGCCTTTATGTGTATATGCCATAGGAAGGTTATATAGTTCTATAAAATATAAAATGGAGGTAACCTGAGCTTTTTTTTCAAAACAGACTGTTCTAAAGCATTTTCTGCGATACGATATTGTCATGGAGTGAACAAACAATGTTTGGGACATGTTTGTTTAAGTTCGAACAAAAATTAACTGAATTAATTGAGAAAAGAAATTGAAAGAATGCCCACATTGACATAAGGGGAAAATCTGCCCCGGGTAAATTTAATTGACGATAGGGGTTCATATGTTGACATTAGGAAATTTTTAATATGAAGAGGTAGAAAATACTAAATCAAATGCAAAATATATAACGAATCATATCACTCAGCAAAATCTATTTTTGATCGAAATGTCCTGGAAATTATTTAATAATTTACCTACAATGGCTTGAAAATGACAGCAATTGCTTGGGATATCACCCCCACTGCTGAACGAAATATTTTGTCATATAGAGACACTTGCCTATCTATCTCTGCTTTAATTCAATTCAACTTGAGCAAGAGTCAAAATGATAAAATTAAAGAAATATAGAATCCAAGTATTGCTATAGGGCTTCATTTCATCATATGAAATTAGTTTTTCGTTTAAAACTGCTTATGGGACTATTTGTACCAGGATCAAGTATTTTGTAATAACTCTATCATTAGGATAAAAATTTCTCTATAAGACCCCAAAAACATGTTTAATTTCATCAGAAATGAAAACTTTTATTAAATTCTCGAGTATAGTTTTCTAATCTAGAATTTACTGTGATTTGAAAAGGATTCCGTACCATATCACCAATTATTGCATTAGTTCCATCATGTCCCTTAATGTAAGACTACAAATGTCTTAAGTACTAAGTTCTTTTCCTGTCTTATTTTCATTCCAGAAAACTAAAAAATCGCGTGGCCGCACAAACATCACGCGATCGCAAGAAGGCTCGCATGGAGGAAATGGATAGTGAAATCAGAGATTTAACCCAGCGCACCGAAATCTTAGTGAACAAATGCGAAAGCCTACAAGTCATCAACGATTCACTATTGGAGAAGAATCAAAAACTTGATATGGAAGTCGAGCTATTGAGACAGCAATTACAAGAGCTCCAAAAACAACAACAGCAGCAGCAGCAGCATCAGCATACGGTTAACACCTGTGCCGGCTGTGAGTCCTTACTCAACGGATCTGCAGTATCCAACCTTACTGACCCTCTGCCGCAGGGCTCAAACCCCAAGGACTCCCAGTCGACACAGGAGCTAAACGTGTTGAAGCTGAAGCAACAGTTGAAAAAGAGCACAACAGTCTCATCGCTGTGGCGTGTAATAGCGCTCTGCCTACTTTACAAGATATGCTGCTACCCGACATCGAAATCGATGAAGGAACGCTCCATGATGCAGAGTTTGATGCCGGAAAGCTGGAAGAACTTGCCGAAAGCCTCCTTGCCGATATCACAGCAGACCTGGAAGCAGGCGATCGAGAGGGCAATGCGCCTGTTGCCGAAATTGCAAGCGGAACAGAGCGACTGTCTGGATCAGTGGTGGGGACCACAACAGAGTGCATGGAATCCAGCCAACATACAAGCCAAGATGGCTGTGGCCTGAGCAGCAGCCCCCACACAATTTCACAACTCCTACCCACTTCTCTGCAAACACCTGTGGTAACATTGGAAAGTAAATGCGATAAAGAAACAAATGTCACAATCGCCGAAACTCCCAAAGCTATTACAAATACATTAACAGCCTCAGATGCTCCAGCCTCTAATGTAGTCATAACAACTCCCGATACTGTGTATGGCACATACGATGCTAAAACTAATTCCATAACCGTGGTCATGGATGATGTGGCCGTACCTGTCAACGAAGTTGTCGAGGAGATTTACTGGGATGGGGCCCGCGCTTCACCTGCAGATGATATGATGTACTCATCAGCATCACCTTCAGGTGTCGCCTCACCCTCTCAAGTGTATCTTAATGTCACCACCTGCAGTGATGATGAAGCCGAGGACGATGACGATGATTTCAGTTTTGATCCCATCGCCAAATTTTTGTGTCCCAAACTTCCGCTTGTGTCGCCACTAGCTAAGTCACCTGCGCCCTCATTCCATTCGGCCACCTCCGATCACGGTTACGAATCCATTTTGGGTTCACCACCCTCACACTATGAGCCATTGTCCGATGATTTGACAAATGATTTTGGCGATTGGCCACCGGGTTTCAATGAATTATTTCCCACTTTAATTTAGATATACTCCATAAAGAATTTCGAGAAGACATTGTGTGCTCTCTATCTATCTCTGCGACGGCATCGTATGTTTCATACACAGTAGTTTAAGATCTTAACAAAATAACCTGCTTTAATTATTTATTGTTCTAAACAAATACATAATAATATTATTATAATTTTAGGAGTTATTGTTTATCACTAAGCTGCAGTTTAGTTTATAAGGCTGTTAATGTAAGTGTGATAGTTTAAGGTTTGAAAACATTTCGACAATGTTGTAAGCATGTAGCCATTTAAGTGTGTGTTTCATAAGTTTCTTATCTATTAATTTATTTTCTAATGTTTTTTATACATAACATAAGTTAAAGTTTGCCCCTAGCGGGACTCATCGATAGCAAGGAGGGGGGATTCGTGCTACTGTTTAAGTTACAGACCCCACTGATTTGTAATTTAAACAGTTCTACGAACTAACCCCTCACTACTAGTATGAGTATATAAAAGAATATTAGCATGTAATGATCCATCATCACAATATGTATGCCCAAGTGTTTGTTTTGAATATTGTTTTGGAAAAAATATAACAACACCTTTATTTTGTACATTTTGTAGTTTTTGTCTCTCTTAATTTGGGAGGGGTATTCAGGGCCAAAGGAAAATCAAACAAATAAGTGAAAATTCATAAAAAATGCATATTTAAGCCGTTCCCAGACGAGCGCAATGGCTTGAATTTGTCCGGTGGGAAAATAATACGTATTTATACGCACTCTCAACGCCGCGCACCCAATTCTCGAAGCAGCTTGATTCGAAATTGCATCGAAATATAACAAAGGTATTGAAATCTTTAATTTCCTGAAGTCAAAGATCATTATTCGTAAATGTACATTCGACAGAGGTATCTTTTTAAAATTCTGAAAATAATATATGCGCTTTAAATATAAATTTGTTTCTTGTATTAGCATAATTTATTTTGTGGATTTTCAACTAAAAACTTTTTTGGAAAAATAAATACATGAGTCTCATTAATATTCGGCATTCGCATTGGTGAAATATCAAAGGCCATTAATCCATGTATGTTATTTAAATATAAAACTTTATTTTATAATATTAATTCATTATTAACTGATTTCAAATAATAAAAAACAACACATTACTTCATTTACATCAAAAATCATAAGACAAAAACGTGTGTTTGTGAACATTTAGTCACAATTTGGACAGTCATAAAGAAGCCACTCAAGGATTAAACGTGATTTTTATTTCGGATCATTGCGCTGATAAAATTTGAAGCTGTCCTGAACACCTAGTTTTACCGCCTTTGACTTCAATTTTTCTCTTAATATCCTCAGATAACATTCTTTATTTATAATTCCGTCAAAAAATATGAATTTTTCGAATCTATTCTATTTTCTCCATACCATTGGGGCTGCAAAATCTGAAACCGAACATTGTGTTTGATATCAGCTGAATTATTTGGTCAAAAAAGGGAAGAAAAAGTCTTAAAAAGCATTATAATTTTTATACCCTCCACCTCCAGGATGGGGGTATATTCACTTTGTCATTCCGTTTGTAACACCTTGAAATATTTATCGGAGACCCCATAAAGTATATATATTCTGGGTCGTGGTAAAATTCTAAGACGATATAGCCATGTCCGTCTGTCTGTTGAAAGCACGATAGCGGCCGAACGAAAAGAGCTAGAAGGTTCAAATTTTTCCTAAATGTGTCTTATGGTTGTAGATCGCTTGGGATTGAAAGTGGACGAAATCGGTCCAGAGGGAAAAATTTTTCCCTCACAAGTACTGAAAATACCCCTAATATTTAGAGTATTTCAGCATGTTTTTTGAACATATTAGCTTGTATTTACTTGATATTTGCAATTCGCATTCCCTCGACATTCTTTAATCTACTGGTAATACTGTGGAATGCACTCCGTGGTGGAGGGTATATAAGATTCGGCCCGGCCGAACTTAACGCCTTCTTACTTGTTTTTCCTAATTTTAAGTATTTTTATTAGGCCTGAATTTGTAAAATTATGAGCGATGTGAACTGGAATGACCAAATCTTGTATTTTTGCAATAATAATTGGCATTTTTATGGCCAAAGTGGAATATTTGGAGCATTTAAGCGAAAGCGCTCCATAATTGGTATTCTTGTGGCCAAAGTGGAACATTTTGTAATTAATTTCATAATAGGGATTATCGTCTCATAAATTAAAAGAAGTATTGCAAAAATGGTACGATTTTTAAAATTTGCAAATACCATTTATTACGAAATTGTCCCTCGATTTCAATAGTGATTTTCTCAAAAAATAGAATAGAATTCGGGGGGTCTGGTATTTGGTGCCTCCCTTTAAGGACAAACTAAAAATATAGTGATTTGGTGCGTCATATTGTAGAGAAAATCTCTTCAGGGTACCTTTTTAACAAAATACATTTCTGGTGAAATGTCTTTTATTAAAATTAGTGGGCACCCTCAAGAAAATTTTCCTACAAGGAGAAACTTAAAATACAAAATAGTGATTTGCTGCTTCATATTGTTAGCGGAAGCGAATCTTTTTATGAAAGACATTTCTGGTGCAATAATATGAATTTGTGACAATTTCAGAGTTTACTCTACAGATTTCATCAGCCAAATGATCAAACGAGGCGCTATCTTTGAGTTCGATTTAAACGAGTACAAGAACGTAATGTGTTAACATGACGTGGTACATTGCCGTCGTTTGTATATATATAAGCATCTATGTACGTACACATGTAAACAAATACAAGAATTTATTTATAAAAACAACAGTCAAACAACATTAGGTTGATTGAATCGATGTAGATTTTTTCATGGCAAATCATATCCATAGGAAATCGGTCAATAAATATAACTGTGGAAAACGAAAATGTTATGCTTTAATCTAAACTTTTCTTTTTATTTGTTTTTTTTTTTATAAAGAAATACATAGTATAAAAAATTAAAATAATAGTAAAATAAGCAATAAATTATATACAAAATACGAACGCGCACTCACACACGTGGATGTATATCGACCTAAAGTAACCTACAGCAGGAGAAGAAAGTGGGACAGGACTACCTACTTATAAACGTACAAATATTATTACATATAATATACGACTAAAAATAAAATATTAATTTCAAAATATTTGTTATAAAAAGCACCTTTTTCATTAAAAAGGATGAAATTACTTAAAATATTAATTTATTCCAAAAATATGCTAACTTTTCAAGGATTTAAAAATAAAATTGTAATTTATATAATTTCATTATAGTCAAAGTGTAAAATCGTTTAAAAACATAACATATTTCAAAATATTTTTGAATATGTGTTAGCAGGGACTGAGGCTTAAATTAAAATTTGACAATTTTGTAAAAAAAAAGAAAATAGGTATTTACAAGACAATTTTGTAACTAATTTCAATTGGGAGTGCTTAAATAATATAGAAGAAAATCTAAAACGGTGGGAACTTAAAATAAAAACTAGCATTCTTTTCTGATATTTCAATTCGATCGAAGGGGATTTGAAATCGTTGAACCGAGAGTCGTTGAATCTGACAGAACTATAGCGCACCCTATCTGCAAATAAATACCCCTGACACAACCAAATCAAATCCACTTCCAATCGATAGCGAATTAAATCCTATCGTGTACTTCCTTAAAAATGTCAATACGTTCTTAAAATATTTTCGGTATCAAATAATTGCGAGCTATACTGCGATAACGTACCCAAGACGAATGATAACGGGCCGAGTTGCGGGCATTCACGCGCAAGCAACGATGTATCAACAAGGCCACTATCAGCAATAGACTTACGAAAGGGGGCCACACGAAACGCAGGGCCAAAGGTAGGCCCAGAGCAATCAGGCAGATAATGTCACCCAAATAGTTAGGTTGACGCAAACGTCCCCACAGAGAGCCCAACAGCAAACGTCTACCCTGGAAAGTGTGTATGGTTTCCATGTTCATGAAGTGAGGATGATTGGGTTGCACACGATACTTGTATTTGATGGCATTGCTGAAACGTTTCAAGGCCAGACCGCTGAGTAGCAGCGCCAGTGGTACGTAAATGGCAAATTTACACAGCAAAGGTGTACGATTTTCATAGAAATACTTAGCCACTGAAGTCAAGAGCCAAGGTGTGGCGGCATAACGTAGCAGTAGCAAACAACCAAAGCCTTCGCCTTGCAACTCGAACGATGAGGCCAAGTGATGTTCAAACATAATGGAATCCAATACATAAACAAGAACCAGGACACCACACAACAAGGCAGTGGTGTCATACTTCATGTGTGTAAAGAAGTAAGAGACCATCTCGAGGCCACCGGTCTCCTTGGGCAGCCAGGGCGTTTGTATGTTCTTGTACAGCAAAGATAGCACATGTAAATAAGCACTTATCAATGAAACTCGGTAGAAAACCAATTTGAAGTCCACAAAACCCAACCACTTGGGATTTAGTTGCTTTCCTAAGGCATAGTCCACCAGAAAATTGCCAGATTTGGCATAGATATTGCTCTGGGAATCCCTTTGTTTCAATACGTCCGAGCGGAAGTAGGCCCACAAAGCCAGAACGTAGGCATTTAGAAAACTATAAACACCCAAACGCTGATAATTCTTGATGATAAAGTCGGCCACAGGATACTTGAAGTAAGTGGCGGCTGCAAATGCAATTGTCAATAGAATCGTTATGGGCAGGGCATTGAATTTATATTCAGCTGAACCAGGCAAGCGCACTCCCCGCCCGAACAGAACGGCTGATAGTATGAAAATACCTAAATTGAAGGCCAAATAAACACCCACAGCTTCAATGTCGAATATTTTAGGCATCCAGTTATTCGTGTCCAAAATAGCTTTATAATCGGGAACTTTGAACACGCATTGTTGAGCTGAGCAACACCACTGCAGATAGTATGACACACAGGGAATGGCGATCATCAACAGAAACACACCAAACCAACCACCAAATTCGGTTGGTATGGGCATTTTACGACAGAAAGCTGATGCTTGAGCGGCATTGTTAGTTTTAAAGCTTCTAAAACTTTCCTCCTCCTGAATCAAAGCGCCATCGTCCTCTTCATAGATCACCCCTTCACGTTCATTTGTTTCGTCATCGGAGAATTCAGCCTTTGAATAGCGCCCATCGCCATCGTAAACGGATCGAGAGACCGAACGACTGTAACGGCTTTCACCATCAGTTCGTTGACTGGGTGTATATGAACCCTCACGCGTCTCTGCTCCACCCCCCAAGGAGAAGGTTTTGGAAACGGAGCGACGTATGTAATCGGTTAATTTGGTAATATCCGATGGTTCACCACCAGTGGTACGTATTTCAACCGTTTGTACAGTTGTTGAGCTGTAAGAACTCTGTATGGATGATGTTGATGTGGTCGTTGCTCGATTTGGGGCCTTAGACGATGTATTGGTTGTTAGAGTTGCGGGTAAATTTATCTGGGAGACATTTGTCTGAAAAGAGGAAAGGAAAAAAGGGTTGTATTAAGGTGGAAAAGTGAGTGTGAATATGTAATCTACTAGGTAATATAAACGTACAAGTTGTTATTACTTGGGTTTGGGTTACATACAAGCGAAAGAAGTGGAAAAGTGAGTGCAATTGTCAATCTATTATGAGTTCAGAAAGTGAATGAATATTTTATCCTTATTGAGGCCAATTTTTAATAATTTATTGTCTAGATAAGCTTATAATTTGGGATCCTGGTCAGACAAGCTCGTGTGGTTTCAGAACGACCCTATACTAACAAAGTTTACATGAATATAGTTTATATGAATATATAGTCTACTAGGTAATAAATATAAACGTACAAGTTGTTATTACTTGGATTTGGGTTACATACAAGCGAAAGATGCCTTAGTTTATTTCTTTTATTTATTTGATATTTGATTTTAAGCCACGAATTAGGATGACAAAGGTGACAAATTTGCAAAAGTTAAGGTAACATAATTGCCAATATTGTCTGAACCATTTTGTTATGGAAGTGTTATGAAGCGTTTAAAAACTATTGCTAGAGTATGCATATCGTATCTCGTCATCTTATGGTACCCCTGAATAAATGAACATTCTGTGTTGGAGGTGGGCATACAAAATCGGAAATAATTATCATTGTCATTGATTGAATATAAAATATATATTAATTACAACACGAGTACGCACAAAATAAACCTTACTTAACATTCCATAGCTTGTGATTGCTTATCTGTCTGTCGTGCCATAGTAAACAATGAATTAACAAAATATAGCCCAACAAAACAACATCCACCCATTTCATTGGGTATGAATTCTACTACATTAGTAACAGAAGAAGAAAAGGTTATCACCAAGTGTATTAAAGAATGTTGTCGTATATAAAACTACAGAGTAGTTCTATAATCAATATAACAAAAACGTGGAAAAACTCGTTTGCCTTCATGCCGTGGTTATAATTGCAAAATAAAACTTGTTTGCAAACGAAGAGTTGTACTTGTTGTACAAAACTTACCTCAGATTCTTCCTTTGCTTCTTCTTTTAATCTAGGGGCAACTGTCATTGGAATCACTGTTACAGTGGGTATGGTAGAACGAGGCCTTGATGATCGTCGGACTGGTGATGTGCGCGTACGTCTTGAGGGTGATGGTACTCTAAGGCGGCTAGGCGATACTTTTTTGTTGACGCCTTCAGTTACAGCATCACTAGCAGCCGCCGCACCACGGCGACCTCCTGCCGTGCCGGTTGTTGCTACCGGTATAGATGTTTTACCTCTGGTTGAAGGACCTACAGTTTCAGTGGCTGCACTAGTAGGTCGACCTCGTGTAAGACGGCGCGGTTTATCCATTTTTCAGGTGATAATTTTGAGATAGTTTTTGATCTTTCACGATATAGGTATATATTTCTAAAAATAAACAAATATTATTTTTAGATTGTTTGATTAGGTGTTTTGTCGAAATGTGTTTTGGCCGTTTTGGCAGCAGCTCTCTTCAATTTAGTAGCCTTGTATTTATATTTCCCATTTCCCGCCTAACGCCGGCGACTGTACCCTCTTTACAATTATTATTGAGGGTTAATTTAGAGATTTTCTAAAGTCTTCCATCATCACTATTTTAACATACCTTTCACGAGTATTTAATTAACGTCACTTTTGTTCATATTTTTTATTTTCACTTTAATTATTGTTTTTATTTCATTTATTTATCTCCATTAATTTTATTTTGCAGAGAAGCTAAGATGCCACAACCGACGCCTCCGTTTGACACAGTTGTAATAATTGTACATAAACAAGGTTGTATTGTAGCAAGCCACCCCTGCTCAACGCGATTTTAAAGACGCATCACACCAATGCGTCACAAAATAACCAAGCAAACCAAAGGTTCAAAAATCCGCCCGACAGTCGGATTCGGATCGGACCGATATCGTTCATGGGGGAAATCCGAAACTTCGTACCGATTTCTGGCCAAAGTCGTAACGGCCATTATTTTATACACCGATAAATAAGCTAAAATAAATTCAAAATTTTTGTATGAAATATGTTTAAAATTTTCTTGCTAAATAACACACACATCACACCGATTAAATATGGATTCTATTAAAGTAAATCTCTAGCAAAAGTAGATTTTTAGTACTTTCCCCCAACCTGATTTTTCCATCCTTGGGTTCTTCTGGAGAAATGTTAAAAAATCGGACGGGACTCAAACCAAGCATTTTCAGACTGCAAAACCTTCTATTTAACAATGCGAAATCGAGCTGAAATGACATATAGTTCAAACTGCATGCGAAATCGATCTTAAATTACATAACGTTTATTTGCAAATATCAGATTCCTTATAGCCTTGTCACACTGCATGCGAAATTTAGCTGAAATGACATAAGGTCGATTTACAAATGTCAGATCCCATACAAATTTGTCATTTGAAAATCGAACTTATGTCATTTCAGCTTGATTTCGCATGCAGTTGTGACAAGGCTATTACAAATTTAACATCTGTAAATCGGCCTTGAGCTGAAAACATTTGATTTCGCATACAGTTTGAAAATGCTATAACAAAAATACCAGATGAAAACTAATAACACGTATCAAAATACAGAAACAAATGCCGTACAGAAATGTTTGCATAAATAGACTTTAAAGTGTAAACAGCGCCAATGTCTTCACAAAACTAGAATCGAACTTCAAGTTGTACGATAAATCGATAGGTGTAAACGACAAAAACAAACAATATTTTTTTTGCGTCGTCAACGTGAATCGCATGCCATCTCATCGCACTCGATTAGGTTAGCGGTCTATTACTTTAAATTTTAAATGACAGCTGCAGTGGCCAAAATCAAATCATCAGTAAAAATTTAATTTGTCATAGCAAGAAAAAAAAGAAATGTAAGTAGAAAGAGGAAAAAATAAACAAAAAAGAAGTCCTAATAATTGACGTTTCCAAATTCGTTGTGCAATATTAATTTTCTCGAATAGACAAACAAGAATTAAATTTTCGGTGTTTTGTGTTTTTTGTACTTCTCATCCCCAAACTAACTTCATACGTTCTTTTGTTCTTTTTGTTTTATTTTTGGCACCGAACGAATAACCCCGACCGACCCCCATTTCTGGATTTGAAAAAAAAAAAAACGACGACACATCTATTGTGCGTTAAATGATGTGTGTATTGGGAACACAAAATCCTGTTTAGAAGTGAAAGAAGAAGAAAAGCAAAGAACAACAACGACATACATAAATTAGCAGCGCTTTGTTTTATAACCAAAGAATTTTTATAAATTGTATTTATACGAATATAACGAAACCTAGCTCGAAATGGTGACTCCACAATCGCCCACTCGCATGTTCAATGGTCTGGATGATGATATCTACAGTGATGCCAAATACGCCCATGAAATTAATGACAAAATGCGTGTACCCAAACGCATTAAGGCTACGGGCGAATATTCTGACGAAGATCGCTTGTTATCCAATCAGAATGGCATGATGAATTCTTGGAATTATCATGATAAAATCGATATGAATGTGCCGGATCGCATTGTGGTCTTGGGACACAACCAACATCTGGAAACTAGATCGGCCCCGCGTGAAATTCAATTGGAAAATGCTATTTTACCCAAGAACACTTCGGGCTTTGTGCGAGTTCAAACGCCACCACGGACCATCACCCTGAATGAACATCACTTTCCATCGGCGTCAGAGGAAAGCTCACCAAAGAAGATGAATAGCGATGACTTGGATGATGATTTCGATGACGACGCTGAACGTCCACCGCCATATGTGAGGGCTAACGGTGTCTCACATGCTGTAGTGGGTTTTCATCCGAACGATTCAAATTCCGTAGAATCGGATTCACAGGTACGATAATTTTTATGTATTTTTTAGTGTTATGAACATGTGCCATTCATTTGTTGGCCGCTGTGTTGTCCAATTTAAAGAGATAAGAGTAACTTAACACTTTATAACTAAAAGCATTACCGCCGCAGCAGCTTATTGCTGTTGTTAGATAAGAAAATTGAAAATTGATTTGTGAAACGATAGTTGGGGAGTGGGGCTCTCTTAGCCATAGGCAACATTAGTAGGTTGACCCAGAAACGTATTATTTGAGTAGAAGAGCAGTCATTGCTTTAAATCTTTATTGAGACAGGGTCTTGTTAAAAATTAAATAATAAGGATTCTACCAATGAATACGATGCCTTCTCAATGAGAGCATTTGGCCAGAAAATAGTGTTTAATATTGCATAATATACCGTCAAAAGACAAGACTGTGCAGATGGTTGACCCTGAACCGTATTCTATGGCAGCTCAATAATGTTGTTCTCATTCACGAGTCTATCAGCCACAGCTCATTGGGAAAAGAATTTTTGATTTTAGAATAGCTTTATTGCTTGGCTCCGAAGAAAGAATCAGTTTCAAAACTTTATATTAGTTATATGTATCAGTTTGAAGGATGTGGCTTTTTGAAATTCATTCGTTCAACCTTACACGGGTAAATATTTGGGCTCTGCTGCCATTAAAGAAAGTTAGCAGAGTTATGGATTATTTTATAGAAAACTTACATTATTGGCGAACACATCACATATTCCGTTTCAAAGTCCCGTTCCCGGTTAGACAATTTTGTTTCGTTTTACACAATCTTTTTTGAAATGACACTTAATTGTGTGAAACAAATTTAGGAATATTCAACACTACATCTCACTAAATGATACAATATAATATAATAAAGAGGTAATATTAAATGAAACTTGTTTAACACATTGTCCCCATATGAGGACACCAGTTTAGTGCGAAACATTTGAACAACAGTTTTTTCTGGACGTGTCATGCCATAAAACCAAATTTGGAAACAAGAATGCGAATGGAAAAAAAAGTGATTCAATAGTGATTAGTATATATAGAGGGTGGGCAATGTGACATTTTAAATTGGAATCGGATATAAAAAAGTACTGATTTTTTTTCAAATTTTTGGTTTTATTGGAAAGGTCGAACTTTGTCGTTTAATATTGGAATACAATATCATTCATATGACTATCACGACTGGCTCAGCAGTACCTCATCCGATCAAATCAATTTTTCAGTACAGCCCAAAATCCACACCAAACAGTGACTCGTTGTGGATGCATTGATTTCTCAATAGTAACGTGAGGGTTCTGAACCCCATATGCGACAATTTTGCTTATTGGCATAGCCACCAAGATGAAAATTTTGCACGTAAATTTCTTACAGTTTGCGCTAAAGACTCACTATTTTGGAAGTAAGTTTTTAATATTTCCCAATCTTATTCGAGCCTATAGCGTCACATTTTTCAAATGTCAAACATAATCCTGAAAATAAAAACTTTCAAAGTTAATGTAATCGGTAGTTCAAATTTAAAACATATACATGTTACTTTTTGTATCATTCAATTATGGACGGTTTATCAATAAATGACTAATAAAATTTCGTTCTGCTCTTAAAAACGAAAAGATTGTGTATAATTTCTTTCGACGAGAAAAAGCCTACAATAATACAGTGATTTCAGGATCTTGATAGCCATGCAAATGGGACATCTCAAGAAAAATGTTATCTTGAAATTTGTATCTAGCTTGTTGTCTTATAAGGACTGATATTCACTATCACATACACTGCTATTTTCTTATGAATTACTGTAAAGTTTTTTGTCATTTGTTGGTGTTGCTATCTGCTAAAACTATATTTAATTTTCACTTTAAAACAGAAACATTTGCAGCTAGAAAACGAATTTTACAAACATGAATCCGAGTAATTATTGTCGAATTCAAACCGACTCGTATCTCAGAACACGACAGATTATTTTATTTATACTTAGAGAAAGCTAGTAAATAAAACTATTTTTTTAAGAATTACCATTATACAATATTTTTGGAGAAATTCAAACATTGCGGCGTTGTTACGATGTTGTCTGGGGTCCACGGACGGGCACCTATCTTCTATAAACAATAGTAGCTACAGAAGTACGTAAGACTTTTTTACAAAATGCCAGCCCTGTAAAGTAAAGGGTAAAAATTTGGCATAAAAATATTAATAACAACATGTATTTACGAACATGTATTCAGATAATGTAATTCTGAAGATGTATACAAAATGTCAAGTGAATCGGTTGTAAATTGTGTGAGTTATATTTCCGGACAATTTGAGAAAAATGGTTTTAAGATAAACGCATTTAAAGTTCTGAGCAGTAACTAAAAACCGGTAACTAAAAACTGGAAATATAGCATTTAGAATTTTGCCCCGTCATAATCTTTTGGGAGTCTGAGTAATTTTCAAGAAAAATAAAAATGACGATTTTTCAAAAATCCAATACTGGCCTAAATAAAAGCATGACTTTCAAGTTTTCGGTTTTTTAATGTAGAACATTCGAATGACAGCTATTTCGATCAAGTTTTTATACCCTCACTCTACAGAGTAGGAAAGTGCCATATATATTATTAAAATTTGAATTAGCCCGAATGGTGCTAGCTAGTGAAGACGTTCACCGAAGCTACCCCAGAAGCTGATAACATGAAAGTTTTATCTCAAAATTCGAAAAAATAATTACAGCACTATTCGGGTTAAGGCCTTTTTCTTTAATAAGTTGAATTTGTATTCAAAATAATTTTTGATACACTCTTTTTTTCGAACGGTCCCAACGCCTCTCACTCCCGCCCCTTCCGACCGAGAGGGCCTCGTCCCCATAACGTAGGGACAACGTACACACCACAGTCCGAACTGTGGCGGACAAGCAGTAGAGGGTGGAATGGTTTGGTTTAAAGGACCAGAATGCTCCCGCACTCTGAACACTCGGAGACCCAGTCGGGTCCATTGTGCAAATCCTTTCGTTATCTGAAAAATAAGATTTTAGTTTATAGGAGGGGGTAGGGAGTGATAGGATAGATGATATATGGAGAGGATTTTGGAAAGGGGATATGGGGGTAGGAGAATATGAAGTTGTGTTATTAGTTTTTTCCAATGATTGACGACTAGGTAAGAAATTTTGTTGAGAGTCATCCGGTATACCTATGGTGGTGGTAAGCCTTTATGGCTCTCTTTCTTTGTTAGTCGCCAACTGTCTATGCGGTTACATCCATGTTCCTTACTAGCCACCCCTAATCCGATTTAGTCCTTTTGAGAATCCCAAAAGGTCATAAACGGTGCGGGTTGCAATATCCTCTATGTTGTTAATAAAATAACTTCCTAGGTATTTGTTTCTACGTATACAAAGCGCTGGACATCTGCAGATTATGTGCTCGATAGATTCTAACTCCTCCTCATCCTCACATAATCGACAGTGATCCTCGATGTCCAACTGCCATCTTGAGATCCTACTCCTAGTGCAGTAATGCCCTGTGTAGATACCTATCAAAGTTCGAATTTCTGCCTTGTTTAGCTCTAGTAGAGTTCTGGTTTTGCCCCTATCGATCTTTGGCCATGTGGCCCTGGCGATCCTACAGGTTGACAAACTATTCCATGCTGCGTTCATCTGTGACCATTTCCTTGATTCAATCAGTCTGTAAAACGTGCCAATCGGTGGTGGAATACCGGCTACAGATTAAATATCTTCAGCCGGCAAAAACAAAACAAAAACAAACTACACTAAAGGTTAATGCTAACATTTCACATAGAAGCAATACATTACATTTAATAATACTAAAACAGAACACTAAACATTCAAGGACGAGAGAATCCTTGACTTTATTGTATCGATTCCGACACCAAAATCTATGATGTGGTACAATGAATTAAAATCAATACACATTCTACGAATGGGCTGCGCAGAAGCAAAATTCGTACGCTGAAAATCAATATAAACTTAATCCTAGAAATAAGATATTCAGATGAGACATCACCATTCATAACCTTAAATACCATCACGGTGTTCAGCATAATTCGTCTACTTATTAAGGAGGGCAAGTCAATCAACTTCAATCTACTAGAATAGGGGGGAAGAACAAAATCACTATTCCAATGTAAGTGTCTTAATGAAAACAATAAAAATTGCTTCTGAACTGACTCAATTCTGTCAATATAGATGCCATACTGAGGGTCCCATACTACAGAACCATATTCCAAAATAGGCCTAACGAGCGAAGTAAATAACTGTTTCGTCACATAGGGATCAGAAAATTCTTTAGCCCAACATTTAATAAAGCCAAGAACACCATACGCCCTGTTAACCATGGCCATAATATGATTGTTGAAATCAAGTTTCGAATCCATCAGAATACCAAGATCTACAAAAGAATCAACTGTCTCTAACTCAGCTCCAATAAGATTATGTCTGACAAATTTCGGATTCGATCTAAAGAAACGCATATGCTTGCATTTCCGTAAATTAAGTTCCATGCAGTTTATGTCACACCAACATCCAAAATTATCTAAGTCGTCCTGCAAATAATGAGAATATTCTGGCTGTTTATAAGACAAAAATATTTTCACATCATCCGCATACATCAAAATCCTAGAGTTTATAATAGACTCAAAACAAATTTTCAAATGGCTAATTCCATGTGAAAAGGAACAGACATTTTCCTTAGATTCTCCGATTTTATTTGTAGTTAGAAATTAATTTCCCGATCGAAAATCAGGATTTTTAAATCGTATTCTTTTCTGGTAGAAAATAGAAATATAATTTGTTTTCGAATTTAAAGCAAATAGCTTCTAGTTTAATATAAAATTGTGAAATCCTAAAATGTTTTCTTAATTTCCTGTATTTTATTAATAATCAAAAAGTACCTCTTCGATTTTTTAAAATATAATGTCAGTAAGATAAGTCTAATGACGGAGTTCCTTGTACATATTCTAAAACAAGTATATATGTAATGTAAAACTATCAAAAGTTCATCTATTGACTTTTGTGTTAGCGTTAAAAAATTCCGTCTTACCCAGTTTTTTACAAATGACCATTTATGAGTGAGCTTATATCAGCATCATTGGTCTCCTCGGGTATGTAGATCTATCCGAACTCTGTATGAATGTATTTTGTTTCGTCTTCCTCTTCAGGCATCATTTTATGTAGCCAGTACAGCACCAGTATTGAAAATGAACTACAGTCAAGCCTCGCCGGTGTTATCATTCCGACACTGACCCAGTACTGAATACGGTTCTGCGCCGACACTGCAATACTGACCGCGGTACAAGTCCAGTACTGGCCCGTCTTTTTCTGCATGGATAATTACAACAACTTTCTTTAACTGGCTTCAAAAAAGTTGTGGATCGATTTGAAATAATCTTTGGTTTGTTAAATGCATTTTCTTGATATATTTCGACTTTATCTCTGTCCACTCGTGAGCTAACCAGGTTTTTACTATTTTAGTTCTATTTTTAAATCATTTTTTGGTTCTATTTGTGTTTTGATGGCTCGCTGGAAAGGCACTGATCGCTAATGGTGATTTTTGGTATTTATTTGGACAAATAGGTAAAAATATAAAAACAAAAAAATAAGAAATTTACTTTTTTAAAATAGAAAAATAAAAAAGTATTCATCTTTGGGCTAATTTCTAAAATATACCCAATTGTCCGATTTTCAATGTTAGTATCTGAAAATAGTCTTTATAACGTATATATTTTCAAAGTTCCTAGGAGAAATCTAATTAATTTTTTTTTTACAAAATTGACATATTTTTACTTTATTGAAAGTTGATAGAATTTTACCCAATGGAATTTCATTGTTATTTGTTGCTATTCAAATCTATAACAAATATCCAGATTTGTCAACATTTATATCAAATAATTAAAAAACAGAAGTCTTTCATTATTATTGTGTGTAAAAAAATTAAAATATTTCTTGTTGGTAGCATTTCAATATTATTTTGATAATTTGCCAGAAATAAGAGATATATTTTTGTGTGATTTTGTCAGAAGGAAAGAAAAACAATTATTTTGTATTCACTTTACATATATGTACGTGCATACGTGATCATATTTTTTATTCATTGCTGTGTATCTATTTAAGTGGCCGGCGACCTCAACTACAATTTCTAAACTAATAAAAGATGGTGGCGAAACATTTTATGGTACTTGCTTAGATACATAATTATAGTGCTTAATTCCATAAATGTCTTCTAAGCATTTATTTATACAATTTTCTCTTTTTTTTTTCTTTATTTCTCGTTGCATATGAGCAGTTGACAACAGGTGGCGCTAGCAAGCGTTCGCAAACCTTGATGTACAATCCAAATGATACTTCCATGATCAGTCATCGCGAGGGCACACCTATCGGCGATCTAACACCCCACGAAGAAATCCTCTATTTAAGACGTCAGCTGGCCAAATTAAATCGTCGTGTATTGAATATCGAAATAGGCAACGAACAGCGTATACAAAGAGAAAAGATTGTCTACTGCCTGGGATTGGCATATTTCGTACTCAAAGCAATTATGTGGATAAATCGTAATTAAGTCAAAAGGATGTTGTTCAAAGCACATGGGAAATGGGCGATTATGATGGAAGTAGGAATAAAATAAGAAACAAGGTGCTCTTAAAGGCACCTTTAAATGATTTAGAATTAGAGGTGAACTATGTATGCCTATATGATGGTGATGATGATGACGATGGCGGTGACAAACAAATGGTCAGTGTATTACGAAGGTGCCGGTGCCTGCGAGAATTTCAATAATCTCTTTATCTATAGTAGACGCACCTCTTTAAACATACTGTATAGTATATTAAAATACATAAACAAACACATGCATTACATACATCCATACGTACATAACTCACTTATTAAGGAACCACAACCACCAACGAAAAGTGTATTTGTTGTTATATATTACAGAGAAAACAAAAATATTAACATGTACATTTTATTTTTTGCATTTTTTCTTTTTTTTAATAAGTTTAATTGGGGGTTTCACGTTGTATTTATTGCATTAGTTGGTATTTTGTGTTTAAGAAAATACAAAACAAACGTAATAATGCATTTTGAATCTCCCTAACAATTGTTTTCTTATTAGACGGTGTTTATTTTCCCAATGTTTATAAAAAAGTATTAAAATAAAATTGCTAGGTCTCTGGAATCCAAAAGAATTTTTTATAATTAATTTCCTGCCCATAAACTGTACTGTTGTTGTTATACCACAATGCGCCCCGCCCCAATAATATAAGTTAGTCTGTGAGATGGAAAACAAGCGATAGAATTGTTTCATTTATACCATATATATATTTGTTTCCTATAATTTATTATACAAAATAGTAGGCATGATGTTTTGTTTTCCGCTTAAACAAAAAATTAATAGATTTTGTAAAGAAATTGAACAACAACACAATACCCATCATATACAATTTTACTCTTTACCGTTTAGTTTAAAGAAGTTATTATGAAGTTTATATTAAGAAATGTGTAAATTAATTTTTAAATAATTATTATATCATATGTCCCAAGAAAGAAACAAAAATACACCACCATAAAAATAGAATCACAATTAAAATTGGAAAAGATTTGTTTTTATTTAGCCAAACATCCATAATGCATCCATCTATTCAGTCTGTTCGGTCTAATTAAAGTTGACCACAAGAATGTGTGTGT
Organism: Polietes domitor; assembly: GCA_947397865.1. Lineage (NCBI taxonomy): Eukaryota > Metazoa > Arthropoda > Insecta > Diptera > Muscidae > Polietes > Polietes domitor. The sequence goes on from OX377622.1 coordinate 107,128,125, forward strand.
TTGAATCATTTTGAGAGAGAGATTCACTTTTGTGAATGACCATAAATAAAACCATGCATGTTTACAATCGTCGTCCAACTTGCAACTGATATTGATTTTGAGATTTGAATAAAATCAAGTAAAAACACACAGGAAAATGTTGTTTATTTCACGAAGTAATAATAATGAATTGCTTTGGGGGGGAGGACGTTGTTATTTTCTATCGGTTAGTGATAATTATTATTAAACTGTGATACAATATCACACTTTTTATTGGACCTGAACAAGACCACATACACATGAAACTAGAGATTAACAACAATTTCAAGTTCCCCATAAACTAAGGATGAAAATTTTAAATGATTGTTAATGCTAAACTAATACATATTAATTAACATATCGAGGGCTTATATTCATAAGTGGCTATGAACAAAAACACAACTTTTCGGGAGAGCGAAAAAACTGATTTACTCCTTAATTTTAAGAGTAATTTAGTTTAATCTAAAGAGGATTACTAATTGCTAGACTTAAAAAGTTTTCGAAATGTCCTATTATTCGCGGTTTTATGGTTAATAGCCACTTTTGCACGTTTAAAATTGAGCACTATTTTGAAATAAGCAAATAGCCATTAATGCTCAAATATATAAATAAGACTTATTGTAAACTCGATAACATTTTTTTATGAAATGTTGGCAATATTGTGTAGAAAACGCATTTTCTGGAATGTACACAGCGAATTTAAAGATTCCAGCTTCATCCGTCAGATTTGTACAATTTTTATCACTTTTTCCAAATTTTTTACAAAACGTGGATATTGCGGTAGGGCACGGTAAACAAAAAATACGCATTCGATATTTTTACAAAATTTTCGTGGGAAAATTTGATTTCCATGTATGACGTTTTTGTTTTTTGATCGATCTAGCCAACGGATCCGACTGAACTTTTGTTTGTGTATTAAGAAACAATGTCGCTTGTAACATATGTATATGTAGACAGTCGCGAAAATCGCTGCAATTGTTGAAAAATCCAAAATTCGCGGTTGCAATTGTTATATTTAAACTTTCTCTGTTTAGGATTCTGAAACTTTTCTGACACAAATATTCCGAATGATGTCATTAATAATATGCTATAAAAATATTTTGATATTATCAATATGATAAAAAGTTACGCGGGTTCTTCTAAAGATACTTTTCACAATTTTTGACTTTACAGCCCCTTTTATCCTATTTTAGCCTGATAACTAGGGAACCAAAATGCTATTAACCGCGTAATGATGGAATTTGATAGTACGACATGCCCTAAATCTAGAAAAATGTTTTAAACAAAATCGTTGTAGCGAATTACAACCTTCGGTTAAATGCTGCTCCATTTTTGAACTATATAATTAAACTATAGCATAAAATTATATAGTATAAACTATATAATAAATATAAATATTTTTATGTTCATAGCCACTTTTGCAAAAATCAGAAAAATTTGGAAAAATGTCTTTAGAAAAAAATTTCTTCTCCAAATTTATATGACATCCAAATCTGGTAATAGTTTGGCATCAAAAACTCATTTTCGAGAAAATGGTTCATAGCCATTTATGAATAAGCCCTCGATATATTCTTATATTTCATTTAATAACCATATCACGTTTGTGTCGGCCATGTGCTGACAACCGCACGATTTTCAAATCACATTTTTTGGCTATTTTGAGTTTATAATTTTTCCGTTTCTTTTCAAAAAGACTCTGCTTAACCAAACATCCTCTTAATTTGCTCGTCAGAAAAGAAAGAAAACTGAAAAAAAGTTTTTTTAAAGACAAATGCGAAATTTAGAAAGTCAGTCGCCAAAAAATTTGATTTGAAAAATCAGAACATGGCCGTATGATTCGCAAAAGTACGAAAATAAATTATCAACACATTTATATCCTGTAAAAGGGGAAAAGATCACCAAATGAAAAACTGAGTACACAGTTTCTCATTCACATACGATCTCTAGTTTCATGTGTATATGCTCAGGTCCTAAAAGTGCTGTTGCACGTTTTTACAACACCAGTTTACTAAATTTATGTTCATACCTCCGCACCAGAGCATTATGTCTTTGTTAATTATTTGCAGTACCCCAAAGGAAGCAGAATAGACTCGTCTACCCATAAAAATACGCACGGAAAATCTTTCATAAAGTGCTTTAGAGGGTAGTGTGGCGGTAAGATATCTTTAGATTACAACCATATTGTCGAAGAGATGTGTATAACATTTTCTGATATATTTCATAAGGATGCATATTTTTAATTTGTATAAAACTTTCATTTTTGTCGAGTATATGTTCGATAAGTTGGGAATTTCATTTTCACGTAGAAACGGTGGATTATGGACAGTCGCCAAAAAAATTAGAATAAATTGATTTTTTGTTAAAAAAATAATTTTTTGTTGGCACGAAAAAACCGAGAAAATATAGGGAAAATATATTTTACTTTATTTATATTCTAACAAAGTATACTATTGACCTCTTATATTTAACGCATCGATAAATAATCTAACATAAAGTTCAAAAAAATTTATAATATTATGGACAGTCGCCAAAAAAAAATAGAATAAATTGGTTTTTTGTTAAAAAAAATAATTTTTGTTGGCGCGAAAAAACCCAGAAAATATAGGGAAAATATATTTTGTTTTATTTATATTCTAACAAAGTATACTATTGACCTCTTATATTTAACGCATCGATAAATAATCTAACATAAAGTTCAAAAAAATTTATAATATAAAAACTCAACTCAGGAGGTTGAAAAACATAAAACTGGAATTAATATAAGAATACAATTTTTCTTTAAAACAATAGAGGATCTCAGTCATACGGCCTGTTTTTAATTATTTTCGTTCATCTATGATGAACAATCCAAAATCACTAAATTATTGCGAGAAATCTATAAACCATAGGAGTCTATAATTCGTTGTCTATAGAAAACCACGCAAAGAGCTCGTAGAGTCATTTTAAATCGTTCGCCTCAGACGAACTAAAATATGTTACAGAAACAGACCCTAACTGACTATAAATAATAAATTTAAGACGAAAAAACGCAGCAGTAACAAAACTAGATGAAATAGAAACGAAGTAATGACAGTCTTTTGGTATCAAGTTTTTTAAATTATCCCACTTCTTTTATGATATTTCCATTTGTGGAAATATCATGTGGACCAGGGGCCGAATTACTGCATTCCTAATCGAGTAAAATTGCCCGTTGTTTTTGCTTTTGAGATAACGAGTATGCTACTAGGCTTGCTATCGATAAGTTACTCGTGAGGTAAAGTGCAAACGAAAAACATTTTCTGTGTAAAAAACATGAAATTATAAGTTTTTAACATTTAAATAATTAAAAGTGAACTGAAATGTTTTGACGACAATTTAAAAAACATTATATTTGAACTGGATGGCATACGCCTGAAACTATAGGCAAAATGTATGTAGATAATTGGCGTATTCAGTTTTTCAATTCCTCATCCTATTGCTTTGCTTTGAACGATAGCATTTTTCAAAAAAAATATATATTTTAAATACTTATTCGCATCCTTTGGTACCTTGGGTACGATATAAGTATAAAATTAAAGAGGACAATATCTGTTAAAAATACTTCAAATTTCATGCTTCTATTTATCTGTATTAGTTTAGCATTAGCAACCATTTCAAGTTTAGTTTATTCATATTTTAAGAACAAACCCGAGTCTAAGCTATCTTCTCTAAAGACTCATAGTAAACCTGAAGGAAAAGCCATTGAAAATAAAGAAGCTTATGGTAATTTCAGTTCAAGGTCGATTTACAGATGTGAATTTGTATGAGATCTGACATTTGTACATCGACGACTTATTATATTTCAGCACGATTTCGCATGCAGTCTGAGGAACAATCAAACATGACTTCTACCGCTAAATTTTTACTTTTTATCTTTTTATTCTCAAAATGTACGTTTTAATTTAGTTTTTTCGTTTGTATTTTTTTTTTGGTCTGTAATCAATATTTGATTTGAACTGGGATATTATCCTGGCTCAAGACCATTTTGCATCTATATTTAATAGAATGCAAATTTATTCACAAATGACATGGTGACTACCACGATCATGATTTCGACCATGTCAAAAGTCTTTTCAAGTGGCTTCGCAGCGACTTTTCAACATCAAACCCGGCCTCTATAAGGAGATAATTCACACACACGAACGAAAATCACAACTCACTTGCCGAATTTGCGTTTAAAAAATCGCACCAAGTAATAAAGTACACATGCCATCTTACAACATCTCATTGAGTTGCATATGTAAGTATGTGTATATGCAGATATAGTTACCCAGCAATACTTCTGCCGTGCCAACGCTCATTTGTTTTAGTTTTTTCGTTTGTATTTTTTTGTATGTTTTAAATTTATTACAACCGAAAAAACATTTAGTTTTTTTTGTTAATTTCGATACGTGAGATATCGATTGCCGTAATCTATTCATTCGATACGTGTCGAAATATTGAAAGTTAATCTGATTGTCATAAAACAGTGTCTTGACATCTTACGTCCCTACAATCTACTCAGCTATAATATTGTTTGAAAGCCATTATCGTTGGTTTTACTGACCCCAACGTTTCCTCTATTCCTATAGCGAACCAATTTCTGGGCAACTCATCTGTCATATTATTTCCTTCTACATTACATTGTTCACACGATCACGAATGACGCAATTCTGTTCCAGGTCTAGGAAGATCAAATTCCAATTTGTACATTATGGAAACATAAACCCGAAAGAACGAGTCTGGATACTGTAGGTGCTGAATGGGCTAGGGGTTTAGCATATAGGGCCTAACTACGGACGGCAACGTTCAATTTGAGTCAAATTTTATTTTTTAAAATTCAAATAAAATATTTCGACCCGGTAAAATAAATCTTCTCATAGGAGCAAACACGAAATTTCGTTCGTTCCATATGGTTCTATGTATGTCATAATTAGGATTCTGTTTTTTTTCAATTCAATCGCCTGTAACTCCTTAAATACTTGACCGATTTTATTGTACTATACCCTATACTTTTAAAACATTGAAGTGGTACGGTATCGCTGCGTTATATTCTTAAAAGTTTTTCCATTTTTATTTTGATTTTTGAAATGATTACATTAATACGATTTTGAAATTTTAAAGTAGTGTTCTAAATGTCTTTTTAGCGACTGTGTGAGTTTGGAAGTGGTGAAATGCTGGGTTCTATTTTTTACGATTTTTTTCTTTTTTTGGAAAATCACCTAAAATGTCAGTGAAAAGTCATCGGAATGATCTTTTCTCATTAGTTTATTAATAGACGGTATAAAAACTATACAAATCTACTACTACTTTATTTTGATTTTTATTGTTTTTATACCTTGTTTTAATAAACTAATGAAGAAATTTATAATTGTGATGATTTTTTTACCGAAATGTTGATTTTGGAAAAAAATTAGATATATTCGTAAAAATTAGAACCCCATCATTTCACCACTTCCAAACTCCCACTATGACAGTACTTGACACTACTTTAAAATTACAAAAAATGGATTAATGTACTCATTTCGAATATTAGAATAAATTAAATTAAATTAAATTGTAAAAACTTTAACAAATCTAATGCGGCGATATTTAATGCCAGATCATATTTTAAAAGTAGTTGAAATTACGTCTCCTCGCTCCAAAAAAATCCATCAACTTCCACAATTTTTTATTTCTATGAAAGAAGTGGAAATTTCCAACAAAACAATGTCGAGATTAAGACTATTGGAGATAATCTAATTAGATTTTGTATAATTTTTGTTCAAATTTATACCCTTTTTACAATAAATAAAAGCAGTTTTCGATCGTAACATTCTCGTTTTCGAATGCCGTGATGTGGCCCCAGGACAGCTCTATCAAGTATCATAGACAATACCAAATGGTTTACTAGATACCAACCACTTAACATCTAAATCTCCTCTCAGCAATATTCTTCGTTTACATTCCTTATTTCCCCTGAGCAGCCTCTTTCCTTGGACAACCTATTCAAATTAACGTATTATCAGAAATGTTAAAAATACCTTTGAAATATATGTAAATATGTAAGTATTCAACAAATCTGGTATTTTCAATTCCTACAGAGTTTAGACGGTAGGTTAGGGATGGTGGTGATTCCCTGAGGACAATGTGATCAAATAAGTTAAACAAAGATACAGAGACATTGTAGAGTAATTACTTCCAACGAATTGTGGGCTGATCTACGGTGTAGTATCCACAGCCTTTATCCTCCAGAATATTACATTGGTTTGATAGCCACCTGAGTTTGTGGAATTACATTGCACGTGATCCTCCGTTACCAATTCCTTTTCATCTCCGCAAATTCTACAATAGTCCGGAGTGCTGTTATCCCATTTACTTCTTCGGCTTCTCAATGAATATTGTCCTAACATCTTACATCTAATATTAGATGTACCCTAGTATCGGCCTTATACAAACTTGGCCATAGTTCTGTGGACTCCTTACAATTTGTTCAGCCATTCCACGATTCTATAACTTTGTTTGAAATGCATTCATTTTTTTCCAATAGAGGGAGCTTATTGTAGTGTGACATCCAATCATTCTTCTATTCCTATTGCGGATTGATGGCTAGCGTTTAACACAGAGCCAGACATAACTAGATCATCTTACAATTTCATGACAATCTGAACCGAGGAATATATAAAAGTGGGATTTTACCCAAATTCTTTAAAAAAGAAGAAGGCCTGTGGCAGCCCACTTTTGAATTAATGCCGACTGATCACAGCATATATTCGAATGACACGATTGAAGAACCACCCCCCCCCCTACCAGTGTGTGCGAATAACAACGATGCTTTCGCATTTTTTTTATTTGTCTTTAGAATTTTATTTATTTTATAAATTTCTTTTTCTTTTTTAAGTAATTATTAATATTAATACATTTATTATTTTCAATGACTAAACGAATTTTGTTGTTATGCATATATAATGTATGTAATGATTAATAAACAAAAATAAAGAAAGAAATTAATTATAAACTAACATTTTCCGAAACAGATTTACAAGTCGCGTATTTAAAAAATATATATGTATGTATATATTAGGAGTTTTCTGCATTTCAGTTTCGATCCAAAGTGGGGTAATTTTTTTTTTTGATAAAACATTGTCATTGGGTGTAAAAATTCAAACAGAATGATTGTAGCGGATGCCCGCGAAACAACTAGCTATTCCTGCAGACGGATACCTCTTTTAAAACTACCTACGCCAGCCACTCTAACGACAGAAAGTGATGTGCAGAATACCCAAAATAAAACGTCAATACAGAGAGAATGTAAATGAAGAACTTAAAAAAAGAGAAAACTACGATTTCTGGAAATGGAATTCATACAGACAGATATATATGAGAATAATAATAAAAAAAAAATGATGACAAAACATGTAATGAAATTCAATTTAACGTTACACTTTCTCTCTTCCTTATAGACACAAACATTTTGAACTTTTCTTCGATTTTCATTGGGTGGTGGCGGCGGCGACGGGGAAATCAATGAAAATGATTGGCGCGCTACACCCAAATTAAAACAATAAAAGCCAAGGAAACATTTACGATTTCCGAGAGTATTATTATGTGAAACAAGTGTGTGTGTGAGTGAGTGAGTGTTGTTTTATGTTTAATCTTAAATAAATGCATATCGTTTTAACAACAAGAGTTATACAACTTTCTTTCTATACAAAAAACGTTTTTAAATTTATTTAAAAACAAGCAGCAGTCTTCTCTTTTGTTGCATCTTTTCTTTCCCTTTTCCGCGGATTTCTTTCACTCTCTCTCTTTCTTTGAATGATGATGAAAATTCCCTTCTTTTTATATATGTATGTATATGACCAAAAGACATTCCAAATAATTGAAAAATTCTTGCAAAAAAATTGTTTGTTGACGTTTTAGGTTTTGTTTTGTAAGATTTTTTTTAATATATTTTGTTTTTCGTTTTCTTTTTGTTTAAAATAAAATTAAGTTTAATTTCTTTACTTTTTTGTTTCCTGTTTTTTGCCCAACATCTTCCGTGTGGCAACACTGGTATAGTGTTTGTGGTGGTAGGAATGGGCTGGGGTAGGGAGGAAGGTGTGTGTATTGGAAAACAACCATTTACATTTAAACATTTCAAAAACTATTAATGGATTGGTTACTTGGTAGTTTGTTTTCTAAGAGTACATTTCTTAAAATTAAGCATAATAAAGAAGAGATTTGTTTGTATGTTTTCTACAATTGTTTGTTTGTTTGTTGTGGCTGTTGTTGTTGCCAATTCCATAACACATAAAATTTGGCGGGGAAATTTTGGCATTGTTAAATCAACAACAACATACAGAACAATATTTTTGTTTTCGTTTGTTTTTTCATAAAATTTAATTTTAACATTGTTAAAAATTACAGGAGAAGTGTTGTTTTTGTTTGTTTGTTGGTGGTGGTGGTGTGGTGTGGTGTGGTTGGTTTGTAGAAGTTATTATTTCGCTTTAAATAATGACTTGCTGCTGCTGTTTACTTAGTAGAAAAGTTATGTTAATAATTTATTCGCTTTCGTCATCTTCGTCGGATTCTGCCTTCTTGCTCCGTTTCGCTGGCTGTTTGGCCGCCTTGCCACGTTTCTTGCCAGCACCATTCGCTGGGGCACCACCATTTGCTTCGAATTCTCTGACAGCATCTTCGTAGTCTTCCTTGGCCTTAACAGCTTTTGCCTCCCATTCCTTTAGAGAAAATTAAAAGTGAGAAACAATTGATACATTATATTGGAATCTTGTTTGTTTGTGGTGGGTGGGTGGAATGATGGATAGATGGAGGAGGTTGATAAGCTATAAACTAAAAATAGGCCACTTACGGATTTGTCTTTCATTGAACGCCATAATTCACCACCCTTCTTGGCGATTTCTGTTACTTTGATACCGGGATTCTCGCGCTTGATTTGTTCGCGGGCTGAGCTGAGCCAGATGAAGTAGGCGGAGAGAGGACGTTTTGGTCTATCAGTCATATTTGCTGGTTGGTATTTATAAAAACTTTATAAAAATTGAAAAAGTCTTGTACGCTTTGAAATTAGCTAAAAAGATAAGAAAAAATATAAGGGAAACATTAGTTTTTTATGTACATATTTTTAAAAGGATTTAAATATGCATATATGTATATGGACAGTAAATTCACGTTCGTTGGCAGCTGATAAAAAATAATAAAATTAATAGAAGTTTCGCCAGTAGAAATTTTGCCACCATTTTTAACTGTTTCCAATATTTCATTTCATTCGATTCGATTTCGAGATATGACGATCGAAATCAACTTTTATTTTCTACGAAATAAGTTTAAATTTCCAACAAAAACAAATAGGATTGTCGAGATAAAAAAAATTTTGGATCTAATCTAGTTAGAACTTGAATATATTTTCTATTGAAATTGATGGCCTTTTTACAATAAATAGAAGGGCATTTTGATCACATTGCTAACACTCTCACTTTCGAATGCCGGCGGTTTGGTATCCAAAACCTTGCTTTGGTCATGTGGACGTCGACCCTGTCCGACTCTAGCCTTTCCTTATTTGTTTATTGAACGAACGAATAATAATTGATTGATAAGTATAGACATTTCATGTGATGAAAAATATACTGGGGGAATATAACGACGATAAGAAACAAAAAAACGCGCGTCAAAAAACCAAAGATCGAAATATTAAATAAATACACGTTACATGTATGTATGTGATGTGGTGGTAAAGCCAACAGAAATGAATGCATGCGTGCACGACACGCTGGTGCTCGTGGTTTCCATCCTTGTCGTCATATCTCAGACAATTTTTAACGATCTCAATCAATTATTGGACCTGAGAACAACATCATGTATAGAAATGAAACCAGTGATTGTATGTAGAACTGTTTTTTTCATTTGGTGATCTGCTCTCCTTTTTCCCAAAGGATATAGATGTTTTAATAATTTATTTTCGTACTTTTGCTAGTCATATAAAGACGATATGGGTATTAAATGAATGATCAGTAGAAAAACTACATACTCATTTTTTTAATTTCGTGATCTTTTTATAGGATATAGTTGTTTTAATTATTATTTTCGCACTTTTGCGAATGGCGTTAATTGTATCAATCATTAATTAAATTAATAAAACACCCATATCCTATAAAAAGGGCCAACTATCACGAAATAAAAATACTGGTGGTCTATAGTTTCATGTGTAAATGGGTTCTTGTTCAAGTCCAGTAAAAAAATGTAAAATTGTCTCACGCTGTGTTGTCAGTCTTCTAAGGTTTTCGATTTTTTTTATAAACCCTTTCAAAATATCTGTTGGTTATTATTTTCCGCCGCCTCTCATTTCGTCAAAAGTACATGGGAATTTTCATTCATTTTATGAAATATTTTTTTTTTAATGAAAATGGATTGTCCGAATATATAAAATTCTGCGTTATTTAATAGAACATTAAACAGAGATGTTTATGAACAAAAAGTCATCAGGGAGAGTAAAGTGTAAAAGGGGTCGGGGGTCTAAATTCCACGCCCTTATTTGCCTCCATTTTTAACCCATTAGAGCATGAAGTTTTCTACCATACATTTTAAAGATATGTATGTATTAGCGTCCCTTTAAATATGTTCAAGAAGAAGAAGAACGACGAGATTATCTGAAGTTATAGCCCGTTTTCAAAATGCTCTTCCGCTTTGTATGTTAGTTAATGATGATTTTTAACGGAGCTTATTTCTTGTGTTTTCATAAATAAATGTATTTCTTCTTCTTCTTATTCGTCCATTCATATTTTTCAAATGGAATAAAAACGAATTCGCGCTATTTTCCAATTATTGCGGAAAGAGACCGGACCAGCAAAAATAAGTTACTCAAAATGCTTTGACTACTAAATTCCCGCGCTTTTTTCTTGGCTTCATTCTTGAATAACATTTTTTTCTTCCCATACATGAATAAAAATAAACCCAAGCTTTAATATTTGTTATGTATGCGGAACAAACAGAGAGAGAGAGAGACACGAAGGCAAAGCCATTATTTTGTGTATGCGAGGAGAGAGAAGCTTCGCGCTTTTTTTTTTTCTTATTCTGAAGAGCATTAAAATGGAGAGAACATATTAATCTTGAAGTTTTCAGTTTTCTAAATGGAAATACACGATAATTAATGAAACAAAGTCGGCCGACCCCATGTCGATGATCATATTGTTGTTTGTGAAGACTTTTTTCTGGGTAAATTTAAAATAATTATTTTTTATGGCCTTCTTCTTCTTCTTAAAGGGAAATTAACTATTTAAATTTATTAAAATCGGAGATTTTTCCCCGTTTTAGTGATTTTTCATAAAATAATTAAAAATCGAAACGTAAAATTCACATTTAATTTTTTCAAATGGTTGCTACTCTGCGCTTGGCTTTTTTGTTTAATGATTTCCCCGGAAAGAAATACAAATTATTGTAAATTTTCACTTCAATATGGAGCAACTGTACCGAATTCTCAAAGAATATAAACAATTTTGAAGTTTTCTAAACAGATTTTTCGATTTTTATCTAAAAAAAAACTTTATTTCTTCGGCGTCTCCGTTCTCTCTATCTATGGTGTTGTAAATGTTGTTCAACTCTTATTGGCTTTATTATTTGATTTGATTTGATTATTTCGTTGATGGCACACTCACTTTTCAAAGTTGTTTTAATATGGATTTTTCTCAGTTCACTTTTAAACAAAAATTTCCAATTAATATAATTTTCTTTTTTTGTATTAATTTCAACAATTCTATTTGCTAAGCAAAATGTTTTGGTAGAACTTTTTCCTTGAGATCCTTAACTTCAACTGTACTGCAGAGTAAACTGTTCAACGTTTAGGTGCGAGTCAGGCAAACTAAACAACCTCAGTAGAGTCGAGTGGAGTGGATGGATGGATGGTTGGTTGCTTGGTTGGAGTAGTACACACACAATATATGCTGTGCTGTGCTGTGTTGTGTGTATTGGCTGGCTGGCTTGCTGCGCCATATACATACAGGCACACACCAACCAAACCAAGCCAAAAAACACAATGGTGGTTAAAGCAAAGTAATGGATGGTTGAAGAAAACAGAAAACCATATACACAGCAGCAGCAGCAGTAGTAGTAGTAGTATATAGAGTAGAAGCAAAGGCAGGCAGCCAGCCCGTGTCTGTGTGAACCAAACTAGGTACAAAACAAACGAAGGAAAAGGCAGCAGCAGCGGCGGCAGCAGCAAAGCGAGCAAGCAGTAGTCAGGGCAGCCATTCACATTCATTCGACGAGTCGCATCAGCATTTTGAGCATTTTGATCGAAAAAAATGTGTGTTTCTTTCTGAAGCCAGTTCACATGATACGACGAACTGTTTGTTGTTTGTTTGTCACCATCATATAGCAGTGGCCCGAGGTGGGACGGACGGACGGACAGACAGACACGACGACAGAATGTACGTTCGTACTGGGGCCTTCTTTTCGTTTCGTCGTCGTGGTTTTTATTGCATCATGTCGAAAAGTAAATTTTCGACGTGAAAAGAAAACTCCGAGTGAAAGTATGTGTATGTGAATGGGAGATTTCAGATTTCATTACAATAACAGAGGCGGTTAAATTAGGTCTGTCACACAGAATACAGTCTGCTCCACACAATTTCAGATAGTACTAACAACAAATACAGTTAATTTAAAATTCTTAGTCAGTAGTTCCGGAAAACTTATGTTATCGACAGAGGAGTAGTATCTTTGAAAGACAAAGAGTGAGGTTTCGTTTTTTATCAAAACTTACTTCAAAGACGTTAGTCTCTGTAACTGATTTTTATTCGTGGTATCGTGTTTAAAATTTGAGTTGAATTCCGTTCGAAAGTGGAATGAATTCCTAATTTTGCTTCTACAGAAAATATAAAACGCGAATTTGTATTCCATAATGAAAACACTACTTTTCAGTTTCCAAAAGTGGAATTGTATATCAATTAATTCCAAAAAATAATTTGAAACAAAATAAAATGTACTGCTTATTAAGTATTAAAGTTGAAATAAATCTATTTTTATTTATTGAAGAGCAAATTTTCTATTAATGCACAAAAAGTGTTTCCAAACAAGCTAAAAGACGCGTTCAATTCCAAACGGAATCTGTAACATCATACCCTCCCTTGGTTTAAAATCATCTTCTGGGGTTTTCAACAAATATCTTAAATTTCAATCAAAATTTAAAATCGTGAATTCACGAAAATAAGAGAGTTTACAAAATATTACGGATATGATGATGATGATCACAGACAGACATGATATATTTTAATTTAGATGCACACTTTTTCTTTTAAAATCAGTTTAATTTACTGAATGAATAAAAGATAACTTTCCAAGGCGTATTTATACAGGTGATAGCACTAGAACAACAACAAAATACAAGTAATTTTTTCAATGGTGAGCCATAATGTCAAAGCAAAATATATGGGATTTGACAGTTTCGGTTACTTTTGAATGAAAAAAATTTCAGTCAGCTGGGCTCCTGCTATCACCTTTATAAATACGCCTTGTAACTTTCTCAAAAAAAGGTTAACTGCCACAAAATCGTTTTCTATTATCAACAAGAGTACAGTCTATTCACAGGTTATTGCTGATAAATCGGGACGGCTCTCTAATTTAAAACTCTCCGGCAAAGCAGGAAATTGTAAATTATAAATATGAAGAATTAAATAGGGTAAATGAAAGAAGAAGAGCCTTCTCACTTGCACAAACGTTTTCCATAATATACGAAACGATAGTTTATTATTGCAACTGAATGTGTCCCCAAGTATTATGTATTGGTTGGCTGTACTCTGTTCAAATGTGATAAAACCTGTGTCAAAAGATAACAAGTTGTGACATGGACAACAACACTAAATGTTTGATATTTTTATAATTACCCACTCATTTTCACCATATTTGGTAGATTCAATTCAATTTATTAATCAATAAAGCACAGAAAATAAAATCCAGACAGCCCGAACATTTATAAATTTCAAACTAAACTTAGACAGCTATAACTGTTTATAAGCTCTAGCTCTGTATTACCCAGACTTGCTGAAAATTGGGTCAAGAGTTGAACATTATTATTAGTAATTAGTCTATGTCATTTAATATATGTAATTTCCTGAAGAATATGAATTGGAATTACAAAGAATTTTTTTTTGGCCCGAAGGGCTTTTGTATTACAAAACTGAATTCAATAAATACATAAAAAAATATATGGAATACGTATGTTTTGATTACTTTTCAGCCAAATATTCCCAAATGGGAATAGAAATGCCTGTGCAATTTTCGATTTTTTTCCAATACATTATGGAAAATGAAAGGTGCTGTATCTCAACAACTCGATTAATTTGAAATTACCACTACTGTACTATATATTCACAACATACAAATAAATGGAATGGCGGCATGGTGCGAAATAAACATTTTCGGATAAGGACATTTTTCTCCGGAAATTGACACCTTTTGTTTTAGAGAGAGGCTATGAGATATTGAAAAAATAATTCTTTATACAAAGATTATTTCACTTTACATCGAATACGATCAAGAAAACAAAATTCCATCGCGTAAAAATAGAGACCGACTTTCTTTTACAATATTCAGCAGTAAGAAGAGTTGATTTTTAGCGACCCTACACCTGGTTATAGAGAAATACAACATGTTTCAGCTTTCTTTATTATTTATTTTTCAAATTTGTTCTTTTTTCTACTTCTTCTTTAAACAGTTGTTAGTATTATAAAATACATTTTCTTCAATAACAATGACTAAACTCATTTGTGGTACAACAATGTGTGTAATGTATAATTTAATAATAAAAAACAAGAAATTTGGATTTAATAAAAATAAAACATTTGCAGAGTTAAAACTCCAACAGATTTTTTCAAAAGTTTTTCAGGTACTGCCATCCAAAATTCCAATTAAATGAAGAGTTGAAATAACATAAAAATACAAAATGGGAAATTCATGAATTCATGGCGGTAGGATGAAGAACCATGTAATGAGGAATGGAATGCGCTAAGCACATTAAATATTTTGCTGATAGGAGAGGGGGAGAGGAATCGAAATAAATGACTCCAAAATAAAATAAAAATGAGGATGTGCTTGTTTTCGTTGAATTACAATCCAATCCAAAGTTAATTCAGAGTTAATTAAGTGTATTTTGCTTTTTATGAAATCCTCGAAAACGACTTTAAAACTGAAAAATTCTCTTCAGAAAATTAGATTTCTCACAAGAAAAAAATTGACTTTTGTGTGTTTAGTTTTTAAAAGTTTTTGTTTAATATATTTGTTTGTTTTTCATTTAAATTAAAAATTAAGTTTAATTTGTTTATTATTTTTTTTTTGTACAAAAAGATGCAAAGAAACGATAATAAAAGTTATTTTCTTTCAATCTTTGCTAATGGCAGTCCACCGCTTTCGCCCTCCAATAGTCTGGAAGTGGGACACCCATTACCGAGTTAGTTGGTGGTGGGGTTGGTTTTGGCGATTGGAAAACAACTTTTTTACATTTGAACATTTTTTAACTATAAATTGTTTTTAGTTGGTACATTTCTTAAAAATAGGCAAAATAAAAAAGAAGAGATGTACGTTTTTGGTGGGCCGTTGTTGTTGTGGCCGTGTGTTGTTGCAACTTCTTGAAACATTTTGGTGGGAAACAAAGACAACAACAACACAAAAACTATACATATTTTCATACAATGGAATTTGTTAACATAATTCTTAAAGACAGCTGAAGTCGTGGAGCTGCTGCTGATGGTGTTGCTCTTTGAAGTTTATTATTTCCGTTTTAATAATGACTTGTTGCTGCTAGTCGCCGCTGTCTTCTTACTTAGAGTAGAGGAGAATTTTATAATTTAATCGCTTTCTTCATCTTCTTCGTCTTCCGATTCGGCCGCCTTCTTGCTCTTTTTCGCTGGCTTTTTGGCTGCCTTACCGCGTTTCTTGCCAGAACTGCCATTCGCCGTGCTGCCGCCATTCGCTTCAAAGTCTCTGACAGCATCCTCATAGTCTTCCTTGGCTTTAGCAGCCTTGGCCTCCCATTCCTAGAGAACAAACAGATGGAAATTTAATAACATTGCCTTTTTTACGGTTTGGTGAGAGTGGTGGGGGGCCGGCCCTGATGCAAAAAATAACACACTTACCGATTTGTCTTTCATGGCACGCCATAATTCACCGCCCTTCTTTGCAATTTCGGTTACTTTGATGCCGGGATTCTCGCGCTTGATTTGTTCGCGGGCAGAATTGAGCCAGATCATGTAGCCGGATAGGGGACGCTTTGGTTTGTCAGTCATTTTGTTGGGATTTTTATTAAAAACAAAAGTTTAGGGGGGAAAACTCAAGAAAGTCTTTTGAAATTAGCTAAAAAAAGAAGAAATTACATAAAATGAAGTTAGTGATAGTGGTAGCGCGATTATATCCAATCCAATCATTTTTAGATACTAGAAATTTTGAAAATTGTCTACTACTAACTTAAATATTATTTTTCCCTAAACTACGTATGCTAATGGGGGGGAGGAGGTAAGATACTCGAAGACCAAACTGTTTGGAATATTGAATTGAATTTTTGTTTATAATGTGAAAAGGTAAGTGTAACCGTTTCCCGCCAGTTCTGTGGCTGGTCGCGAATGAATTAAAGGGACACTTGCACATGTGTGCAATTGAATTTTCTATTTGCACGAAGGCATAAGATTATAAAATGAATGTGTTCCTTAACTACATATTGGAACAGAAATGCGGATATCAATTCAACGAAGGACGGTAGAAAAAAAACTTGAAGGTCCAAAAAAAAAAATCATGATTGCAATTTCATTCCCAGGGAAATTTTATTTTATTCATTCCCAGGAAAATCTATTTTATTATTAGCTGACAAGTTTCTCTGGAGTTGGACATATATAACTAGAAATGGGGGAGGTGGTATTACTCAACAAGTTATTTCAATGAAAATGTTCTTTGCTCGTTGAAGACGAGTTCCACAAGTCCGGGACTTGGGTTCTATCAGACACAACAAGTTGACGAAATTTGCAAGCAATTAACCAACCCAGGCCCTTAGAAACTATAGGACATGAATAATAACCAACAAAAGGCTCATATCGTTAACTTGCAACGAGCAGAGAGAACTGATGTCAACAGAAGGCGATAATTTCGCGCCTTTTCCCGCGGTTTGGTCTTGGTTGGAATGAAATGTGCTTCTTTGGTTGTATTTTCTTGGATCATATTGCGGAAAGAAGAATATTGGTTAATTATATTTGTTTTAGAGTTTTTTTATTATAATCTAACGATTTTTGTTTACTTTCGAAGCATTTTGTTTTTTATTTTCTGTTTATTTTTATTGTCTAAAACTGCTCGACGCCCTGCACAATATAGGGAAAATATTGGAGATTTCACATGTTGTTCTGTTGTTCACAACTTTGCAAATGTTTTTAATTTTTTTATAGTTTTGGCGACACTCACTTTTTCAAAGTTTAAAATTTTTTATACAATTTCAGATAGAAAATATTTTTTCAATCTTTCGAAACAATTCTATTTTGAAATATATTTTGCTATGCAATGCAATATGTTTTAGTAGAACTGTTTCCTTGAGATCCGTAACTTCAACTGTACTGAAGAGTGGATTCTTCGAGGTTTAGGTGTGAGTCTTGCTAAGTGAACCACATTAGTAGAACGACGCACACACACATACTCGCAGAGTCGTTCCATTACCATACATACGCGCAGCGCAAGACAAGCCAACAAAACTCAATGGTGGGTTAAAGCAATAATGCTTTGAAAGGTAGAGGGAAAAACCACCATATACACTGCGGCTTCGGTCACATAGTGGAAGAAACAAAGGCAGCCTCTGCCTGTGTGAACAAAGCGCACAAACGCGAGCCGAACCAAGGCAACGGAAAATACTAAGCAGCAGATGCTGCTTATGTTCTTTCTTTCGTTCGTTCGTTCGGCCAGGCCATCATCATTTTAAAAACGACGTACCTAAAACTTCCTGTGCAGCACTGGCTATTGGTGGAGATATTCCATACATATTTTCAGTGAATATGTGTGTGCGGTGTTTTAATAAACACAGCAAACAAGAGCCCGTCAACCCAGCCATTAAATTAAAGTAAAGGCAGGCAAGCAAGCAAACAAGGCAGCAGTCGCCGTTAAAAGGTACACGGCGAATACCGAATGAATGAAGAACGAACGAAGCAAAACGTAGGGCGGTCGTCGTGCAGCATAAAAATACTGATGAGTTTTTACAAAGTACAGCACCAGCCACACAACAAATGCTCAAATTGCCCATTTTGGACGACTCCACACTGTACTCTATTACCACACACACACACACACACCCCCACCCCATTCAACACAGAAAAGTTAAATTGAAGAGTATATCTAGGGTATACGAAATGAAAAGAAAAGAAAGAAGAGTAGAGTAGTGATTATTGTGCTCTTTTTCCCAATAAGACAAAAGGAAGTCCGTCTCTGTCCGATTAAATAAGAGAAGTCATTCGTTTTGGGGCGGGGAGAGGTGGTGCTTTACACAAATTCGTTCTTTATCTGTTATTTACAGGCAATATGAGAGAGTGCAGCCATGTTGCAAGCATAAAAACACTGAATCATGATGATGCAAGCCATCCAGAATAACAATAAATATGTAGAACATAAAAAACAAAACAAAATGGGAAGAAAATAAACAACGAGTTGGAACAGTGCAATGGCGCCGAGTCGGCTTTGACTTTAGATATGAAATTTGGACGTTTTTGTTTTGAAATTTCGTTTAGGAACTCGCAGCAAGTCCGACAGTTTTTCTCCGTTTTAAATTCCAACGGCGACCAACCATGTGTTTTCTTCGGCTTCTCTTTATCATCGTCATTCTCCTCCTGCCGAGCGTACGTACAGATAACAAAATGTAACTAACCGTGGTTCTTGGTTCCGCGTTTATCAGACAGAATTTACGGATCAAAACAAAAATGAATAAATATGTAGCTCGACCAATTACAGATGGCGGCGGACTCAACAAGAGCTTCTTCAAAACAAAAAAACTCGACAAAGGTGGATTGCAATATTTTCAATGCCAACTGGTCGTCAATACATAAATAAATCCATGTATTTGAAAAATAACGCCAAAATAGAAATGAAAATTCATTCATTCACAATTATGCCAGTCTTTTTGAGGAACTTTCTTCTGAAGCATATTGCCTTGAAAATATATTGGGGCACACAAGAATTGAAAAATGTGCAGCCAAAAATTCGAACAAGAATAAAATTAATCAGAAAATGCGGGCTGATGAAAGGCATCAGGAAAATAGAGATTTCGGGATTGCAAAAGAAACTTTGTTCACATTTAATTAATCTTTAGTAGGAGGACTACAAAGTGAACACGGAAATTTTAAAATAAATCGTATTTCATCTTGCATTTCTAATGTAACAATTTCAAGATTTGAAAAATATTGTTTTTTTTTTGTAATTGTTTTCGTTTGTTTATTTCAGTCTGTAAGCAATGGATTTGAACTTTTACATTGCCGTGGCCTTTTTGTATTACACCTGATCGCCAAATGATACTATTCAAAGAAAATGGTATAAATTTGTTTAAAAACATTTAGGTTTTTAAAGAAATCCCGATCTAATTATTAGGATATTATGGCCTAATTCTGATGGATTGTTTTCTTTTTTAAACAATGCTAAATTGTTGGGCGGTATTTAAATCTATTTGGAAAACATTTCAAAGCCTAATCGAATATACAGCAAGGAAAGGCGGGTAAAATTAAACGGAAGAAATCAATAAATATGGAAATTATGTTGAAGGACTTACCTGCCAGCGAAAACTTAAGTATTTCTTTTTTAATTATTATCTTTTTTTAAACACGTTCTTTCTCACAAAGTTTTAAAATGGACAGGTGGGGCATGCTTTGGGGGCAAATCGATCGTAATAATATTAAATTCAATACATAGACGTGAGGAAGTTCCATAAGTCGATTTCGATTAAATCATATTCGAGTGTTCATAAATTTTGTTTATTTGAATTTTTGCCGAAATTTTGTTAAAATTGAAACGTCTCGGATTTAATAAACATTGATTTACAGAACAACGCCTTTCGTAAAGGAAAAAGAATTTAAAAAACGTTCGATTCCCCCAGTACATTATACCCAAATAAAATAAATCTATAATATAAAAAAATTGGATGAAATGAGGAGAAAATGGAAAAGTGAACCGCGAGGAGAACAAAGGTAACAAAATAAATTGATGTGGTGGGTGGAGATGAGGGTGAAGATGATGAAATGGTTAATATAAAATAATGCATAAATAGGTATTTCATATTCTGTAAGATGTAGATTTATAAAATAAGAAACATTTATTGCAATATAAGAAAATTGGTTTATAAGGAAAATATATCTACCAAATTGTTTTTTAACGAAAACTATTTGAAATAAGGCCCCTTAAGGGGTAGTTAACCCTTTAAAAACCGGAGATATTAGAAAACAAAGTGGTGTAAGTAAATGAAAGAAAGATTGAAAAATTATTTTTAAAAAATCGCTACGCAGAAAGACATTAGTCTGCGTAGGTTTTGGGCATACCCCAGAGGAGAAAATCTTTAACTTAGGCCGGATTCCGGCTACGCTGAAAATCTTTAGTCCGCGTGTTTATAAATGAATTACTTTCAAGATGACAAATACATCTTCATGTGTAAACACGCCTAGAGAAAACATTTAATTGCCTCGCAATGGGTTATCGGATCGAAAAAAATATATATATCGTTTATATTGATCCGATCCGATGAAAAACCTGGAAGATATCGAAGAATATATCTCAGAAATGTCAGGGGCCCATAACTCGGAAAATATCGGTCGCCGCCAAATTTTTGTTTTATTTTTTCTCTAAAATATGGGTGGCTTCCAAATTTTTTTATTTTTTCTCTAAAATATGGGTCGCTCGTTTTCAATTTTTTTTATTTTTTTCTCTAAAATATGGGTCGCCGCCAATTTTTTTTATTTTTTCTCTAAAATATGCCCTTCATCACATAACAAAAAAGGTTGTTTGGGACTTATTTTGCTTAAGTAGATTTGTTTTCCCAATTTTCTTCACATTCTCAAAATTTGCATTTGTTTTGTTGTGATATAACTTCCAGGACGAACGACGTCCTTCTTTGAAAAGCTTGTACCACTTGTAAACATTTTTTGGTCACTCTCTCTTTTGGTCACTCAATTCCACAAAATTTGATGCAAATTCTTTGATCCATATTTTCCCACAGCAGAAAATCGCCGAACAAGCGAAACTCTTCTAACTGTTATGCCTCTCACAAACAGTGGATATGTGTGCGTTGCAAACAAGAGCCTGTCAACCCAGCCATTAAGGTAAATTGAAGTAAAGGCAGGCAAGCAAACAAGGCAGCAGCCGCCGCCGTTTGCTTGGTTCTCAAAAGGTACATGGGAATACCGAATGAATGAAGAACGAACGAACCAAAATGTATGGCGGCCGTTCGTCGTGCAGCATAAAAATGCTGATGAGTTTCTACAAAGTACAGCACCAGCCACACAACAAATATTCAAATTGGCCGTTTTTTACGACTCCACACTGTACTCTATAACCACTCACACACAACTACATGCAACACAGAAAAGTTAAATTGGAAGAGTATCTGAAGATACGAAAAAAGAGTAGTGATTATTGTGCTCTTTTCCCCAATAAGACAAAAGGAAGCACGTCTCTGGCCAACCCGCTGGTTAAGCATTTAAAAATAAATAAGAGAACAAACGTTCGTTGTGTCGCGGGACGATTTTTTTCCACAAATTCTTACTTTATCGGTTACTTACAGGCAATATGAGAGAGAATGCAGCCATGTTGCAAGCATCAAAACACTGAATCATGATGATGCAAGCCAGCCAGAATAACAATAAATATATAGAACATGAAAAACAAAACAAAATGGAAAGAAAAGAAAACAAAACAAACAACGAGTTGGAACAGTGCAATGGCGCCGAGTCGGCTTTGGCTTTAGATATGAAATTTGGACGGTTTGTTTTGAATTGTCGTCTAGGAGGAACTCGCAGCAAGTCCAACTGTTTTCTCTCTGTTTTAAATTCCAACGGCGGCCGACCATGTGTTTTCTTCAGTTTCTCTTTATCGTCGTCTTTCTCCTCCTGCCGAGCGTACGTACGCACAGCTAACAAAATATAACTAACCGTGGTTCTTGGTTGCGCGTTTATCAGACAGAATTTATGGATCAAAACAAAAATGGATAAATATGTAGCTCGTCGTCCAACTACTGATGGCGGACTCAACAAGAGCTTCTTGAAAACAAAACAAAAACTCGACTGCTGTGGATTGTTACACCAAGAAATATTTTCAATGGCAGCCAGGCTGCCACTTCGTCCATCAGAAGTTACATGTATTTAAAAACAATATTTAAACACATCATTGTCACCATGATTGTTAAAGAATAAAAAAAATTATAAGATTCAAACAAACTGGGCTTGGATTAATTCACCATTGTTCTTATTGGATTTTTGGCGTTAAAATATTTTCCTGATCATTTTTTTTAATTAAATGGACTTTATAATTCAAAAAAAAAAAAAAATGATCAGGATAATATTTTAACGCCAAAAATCCAATAAGAACAATGCTGAATTAATCCCAGCCCAGTTTGTTTGAAAGAAATCTTCTTATAATTTTAGCTAGGAGTTTTATATAGAAATGAACAATCACATTCATAATTATGCCAGTCCTTTTGATGAACTTTCTTATGAAGCTTGTCTTGAAAATATACAACAAGAATTGAAAAATGTACTGTCAAGAATTTAAACAAGAATAAAATTGATCATAAAATGCCGCCTGAGAGCATTAGGAAAATAAAGATTTAGTGATTGCAAAATAAACTGAGTTCACATTTTTATTAACCTTTCGTAGAAAGAAATCGAATTTCAACTAGCATTGCTAATGTAACAACAAGAATTTGAAGATTTGAAAAATATTAATGTTTTGTAGTAATGGCTTTCGTTTGTTTATTTCAGTCTGTAAGCAATTGATTTGAACTTGAATATTGCTCAAGGGTCCTTTTTCTATTATTACTGTTATTATACCTGTGATCGCCAAATAATAATATTCAACGAAAATGGTATGGTTTCAAATAACTGATTTATACGTGGTTTCGAGTTTTTGAATTGATAGGGCTTCAAAACATTTAGGTTTTAAAACAAGTCCCGATCTAAGAATAATTCGACTTATTTATTGCCTGTCTTATCAGACTGAATGCGAAATCTAGCTGAAATGACATAAGGTCGAATTACAAATATAAGATCCGGTACAAATTTAACATTTGAAAGTTGACCTTAGGTCATTTCAAATTCAGTACATACACGTTAGGAGGTTCTATAATTCGACTTCGATTAAATTATATTCTAGACATAAATTTTGCTCATTTGAATTTTGACCAAAACCCAAAAAATTAAAATTGAAACGTCTCAGATATAATACAAATCAATTAGCAGAACAACGCCTCTCGCAATGGAAAATAAATAAAAAAAACGATCGATTCCCCCGTACATTTGTACACAAATAAAAATAAATTTATATGAAAAAATTGGGTGAAATGAGGAAAAAAAATGGAAAGTGAACCGCGAGAACAAGGGTAACAAAACAAAGTGATGAGGTGATGATGATGAATATAAAATAAGGAATAAATTGGTATTTCATATTCTGTAAGATGTAGATTTATAACTGTGTACTTTATAATTATTAATAGTAATTGATTTTGATGTAAATTAATGTGAAAAATTTATTGCAATATAAGAAAATTGGTTTTATTCTAACGAAAACTATTCGAAATAAGACATTATATCTCAAATTTTAAAATTTACTAAAATCACGGCTGATCTGAGTGATAAATAACACCATAATTCATTGAAATTTGAGGGTGAATTTAAAGACATTCCTGTTTTTTTTTCAACACTGCCCTGAAAGACTCTCTTTACCCAGTAACATTTCTCTGTAGTCAGAAACTAAAGTCAACAGTCATTGCTTGTGTTATGTATTATCTCTTGGTCATCTAATATTTAACTAACAAAGCAGTGAAAATGGCGGGAAGATTGCCAAAACAAACTATTTCAAGCAGTGAGAAGAAAAATTAACAACTTATTTTCTGGCTTTTGTATTCCGCTTAAATGTGAATCTAACGAACTTATCCAATTAAATTAACTGGCGCTTGTAAACCATATAAAATATATGATTAAAATGCATATCGAAACATGTCGATCGATATTCGTGCTTATGTATCTGCCAACAACCTTTTAATTATCCAACACAAGGGAAGAATAAAAAGGTTTTATTTTAATGAAACAGTTTTTGTAAATGGCAATTTTAATCATCATGTAATTAGTTAATAATTTATATAGAATTCCTTTTCCCATTCAAATTTTCGTAGTGATGAATTATATCCATCCCTGTACTTTGAACAAAGCAACTCGCCATGTAGTTTCTCTTTTTCTCTCCCTCTCCCATACAAGCACTCGCTCTCTATTTCTGTCAATGCCGGCATTCTCTTAAGCAACACCACAGGCTAGAGGGGAAAAAATGGCGCCAAAAAACAACCAACCAAAAAAGAGAAACTGCGAGACAAGCAAAAATGCGCTCATCAAATCCGATAGACTAGAAATTAATTTAAGCAAATTAATATGAAAATCTTAACACCAAGCTAAAAAAATAAACACTAATACAGCCGGCATTAATCGTTAATAACCTTTATTGTAAAAAAAAATCTCTTTTGATTGATTAATGGCTTTGCCCCGGCAAACAAGAATTTATTAATCAAACCGGTTAGGTTGAAAAAAAATCAATATGGCTGGCTGCTTAAGAAAAAGGGTAAATGACCAAACACATTTTTAGCAAAAATTCTTAAAACAATTTAACGACAAAATAAAAAGATAACGAAACAAAGGAATAACGGCAACGACGACGACAATACGTTTTACGAAATTAATTTCTAATTGGAATATATATATCTATTGCGAGTTTTCTTATTGAAATACGCTGTTAGCGTGCCCTCAAATATTTCCTAAATGACCGAGAAAAAACCAACTTCTTTCTGAAGCGCGTGCAAATATAAGTATTCATTTTCTGTAGATTTCTTACCTGTTATTTCTTGCAGGATAGTTTTTCTGTTGTTTATTCTAAAACAAACAGTAAAATGTCCTTTTGTGAAATTTGTCCTTAGTTATATAAAACACAACTTTACTTTTTGCAAATACCAAAAACACCAAACAAATCGACTCACTTTGAAAGTATTCCTCTGACTCTGACTGTACCTCTATAGAAAACTTATACCAACCAAACAAGCCAGCACTTGTTTGTTGCCACCTGTTGGGGATGTCCGCACTTGTTCGCAATGATGCCACATTAGTGTATAGTCAATAACAGGGTTGGTATATGTCACACTACACGTAGAGATAAATATAAAGCATACCGCACACCAAAGCTTGTTGCTTCGTAAGAGCTGTGCACACATAAAAATTTATCGTACAACTTTGATTCCAATTCTAGTTCCGTGAAAGCTATATTTGCGGAGTTCACGATTTGGTGTTATATTTTTGATAAATTTGATATTTGTAGTCTATTTTTTATGTTTGCAAAAGCAAATTACATGTCTTTTGAGATACAATGATGAGTCAAAAATACAATGCTGAAGCCCTATTGTATTTGTGCAATGCTGAAGCCCTATTTTGTATTTATTGTTGTATAGCACGATTTGATGCACAATAATTATAAAGTTTATCACGAATACATCAGATCGTAATCATTTACTAGATTTAAGCCTTAAAATAAATAAAACTACCATCGAAAATTCTAAATTGGTTAAGTTTTCGTTACAATCTATTTCCAAGTTGGCCGATAAATCATAATGTGTTATAGCTTTGTCACACTGCATGCAAAATCTAAATTTAATGACATAAGGTCGATATTCAAAAGTCAGATGCCATATAAATTTGACATTTGAAAATCGACCTTATGTCATTTAAATTAGATTTCACATGCTATGTGACAAGGCAGCGCTATATTATATATTCTAAGCGAACGCCACAGCTGTGTCTTTTATTATTTTGTTCTACAAGTTATACTTACTTCTAAATACTGTATTTTTTAATATTTGGCACGTTCATAACCACATTCACATAAAGCGCTATTTACACTTGAAAATTTATAGTACAAATTGAAAGTATATAATCACGAAACCTTATCAAAATTAGCATTAGTTTATCTGTAACTTAAAGCAAAGATCTAATAAATTATACAATATTTTTATCTGAAAAGTCTTCACTGAACAATAATGGTATTCCAAGTTGTACAATAAATCATTATTTGTGAACAACACTTGAGATATGCACCCTGGATTTTTGCCGGAATTTTTCTGTCAATCGCCGTATAAGACAAATCAAAGATATACAAAAATTTCAATAATAGCCTTGCATGCATAATCTAGTTTAAATGACAAAAGGTAGATTTTCAAATGTCAAATTGGTATGCCATCTGACATTTGTAAACCGACCATATGTCATTAAAACTAAATTTCGCATGCAGTGTGACAAGGCTATAAGAAGAATCTGCCATATTTCAAAAAAAGTTTTACGTGTAGATTTTTATATAAAACGCTGCACGATGGTGGATTTGAAAATCTGATAAGAAACAGTCTTATGGCTTTTTCAAAGCAGACGCAAAATTGAAGAAAACGCCAGTGTGTCCGACTCTTAAGGTCAGTTCAGAAAGACGCGACACGACAGTCAAGTCTATTTTTTACTTTCAAGGTTGCTGGTTTGTCGGCATAAGCCAATGACCTTTAAGGCCTTTTTAGACACACAAAATATGTACGCAAAAATGTTGTTGAAGGTTGTACCTTCCACTCTTCATGCGAAATCAATCGACATAATGCCGATTTACAAAAATCAAACGTGTATTGAATCTGACATCTGTAAATCGACCTTGAGCTGAAATCGATCGATTTCACGCGCAGTGTGTAAATGCTATTACGTTGTGCTGTCTTGTTGGAACCTATTTTTTTGCTGATTAGATTATCATTTGTGGAAACAAAAATTCAGTCAGCAGGCTCGATAGCACTCTCCATTCACCGTAACGGCAGCTCCTTCCTCACTTTGAAAGATATGAGAACCAATGACGCCGCCAGCGTTTAAACCGCACCAAAAAAGTAAATTTTAATGGATGTAATGGTGATTTGTTAACGGCTATTGGCGTAGTCATTTAACCAGAAATGAGCTTCATCATATAAACTTCGCGAACAGATTTTTTAAAGTAAATTTCCACAATTTGGAAGCGTTATTCTAACGTTAAACGATTCATGATGATATTCATAGTTCTCGTGCAGCTTAAAAACACTCGTTACATACAGGCTCAATTACAAAACTGAAAAATGTGAAAAAATTAATAAAAGTTGTTGGGGGAGTTTACACTTAAAATAACATAGACACAAAATAACACAACGCGAAAGGTAACCTTTTACAAAACGAAAGGGATAAAAGCCCGCGCACACCAAAGCTTTTGAACGACGCACAGTGCACAGAATTGTTAGCCTTTTGAAACGATTGAATTTTTCTAGAATTCAGCATGACAATTTGTTTTTTAATATGCTTTTACATTAAAAAAGTTATATACGTTATATAGTTTCGGAATTAGTTCCATGGAGTTCCAATGTGGGTCATGTCTGCTGGAAAATTAGTTCTAGAACTGAACTGATAATTACCAATAATACATTAAACAGGTCTTCGTTTGCAAAAAATTTCTGGTGTTTGTGTTCTATATCAATCTGTAATTATTATTCATTTTCCATTGTGGTACTAAATGACATTTGATGACATCTTTTTCATGAAACGATGCACGACGCCATAAGGGGTGTTTACAAATTATCGTACATATTGAAAGAAGATTATGACAAAAACTTAAACCCTTGTCAGACAGCTTGTGAAATCTAGTTTAAATAACATAAGATCGATTTACAAATGTCAGATGCCATACAAATTTGACATTTGAAAATCGACTTTATGTCAATTAATCTAGATTTCACATGCAGTGTTCGATTGGCCTGTTCGATTGGTTTTACTAGCTTGCAATTATGATACTTGATAAGGTGGCAATGTTGCTACTCATTGGCTTTTCTTTCTTTCTTCTTTTCTAAACTTTCTTGTTAAGCGAATAAATTTCATACAAAATTTAATCTAGTAAGCCTAATTGAACAGGCCTAGGGATAAAACAACATGAACAAAATCTATCTTATTCGAGATTTTGTAAAGAAATCTTCTACAATCTCCACACAAATGGTAGTTGATTTATTGACAAAATACGCTATATGTGGATTTAGTTAGCATATCCAAACATATTAACATTTTCCAATTTTTTCAGGGGCCTATTAATCTGATTTCTCGTGCAGTCTGAAAAGGCTATTACCCCCATTTAACTAACTATGGTTAGAGATAACCAAAAGTTGTACATGTAAAACCCCTAACAGCTATAACTATTGGTTATCTCTAACTGTAGGTTAACTAGACTTCGTGAGGTTAGACTGGTAAGAGGGTTATATACCTGCAATTCCGAGAAATAATAAAATTCTCATAATTTATTTTTTTTTTATTTTATTTTTTTTTTTGTTAAATATTTTCATATGTACTTTTTTTAATTTTCAATCTACAATTACATGTACATTTAAAGTTATGTTTTTTTTTTCATTTTATGTTTGTTTTAAAATTTGTATATTTTCTCTTGTTGTTCTTTTGTTATTAACAACTTATGTATGAAAAGTTTATTTTTTAATGAATTTATTTTTAAACAATTTCACACATACTATGTTTAGAAAAGAACTAATGCTTGGATTTGTTTATGGTTTAAATGGAATTTAATTGTATGTATGTAATTCAATATCGTTCCAGAGCTATGTTGTATGTAGAGGGGGAGGAAGAAAATACACTGTGTTTGTTATGATTTTTTTTGTTTATTTAGAAAAATGTGTTTTCTTTTCTTATGTAGTCGGTATATTAATGAAATATACACACATACACAAAATGTATGAAAAACTTAAATTGAAAACTAAAATGTAATTATTTTTATAAAATAATTGTAAAATGTACACATACATAACTAAAAAAATAATAATAATAAAGATTGAAAGAAAAAACTTATTAGAATTAAAAGAGGGGCACAGCGTGTATCTGTTTAAGTTGTGGGGGGGGGGTTGTAGAGGAAAATGAGAATTTATATAAATGATGAAAAATTAAACTGGAAATAGTTATTTTCTCTATACTTATTACAGTTTACATTTAAGGGGTTCTGTTACTCTGGTTTTATTATGTTTGCATATACATATTGGTTGGTTTCTGTTTATTTCTTTTGTATATAATGTTAAATTAAATTTATTTATATTTTCTTTCATTATGATTTGTTTGTTTGTTTTTTGTAAATATATGCCACCTTAAGCTTACATTTATAAAATGTTTAAAACTTATGTTTGTAAGTTAAACATATAAATTTCAGTAATCAGTAATTTTTATGTTTCTTGTTTGTTTGTTTTACATTTTTATATTAAAAAACTCTTTGCAGGTTTATCTTTATGTTTTGTTCTGCTATGCATTAATTTACTCGCTCTCCTCGTCTTCCTCTTCTTCGGATGTGTCTTTCTTCTTTGCCTTCTTGGCGGGCTTCGAAGCCTTGCTCTTGCGTTTCTTGCCGGCGCCGGTATCGGTGCCGCCATTGGCTTCGTACTCTTTGACAGCCTTGTTGTATTCTTCCTTCATTTTGATGGCCTTCTGTTCCCATTCCTGGAAAGAAACAAAAAAAACGGTAGAGGATAAGTTTAAGTTTAGTACTATAAATAACTATAAATTTTGTTGTGCTTCAATCTGACCAAGGTCGATTTACACATGTCAGATCCCATACAAATTTGAAACTAAAAATCGAGCTAAGCTCGATTTCGATGGGCGGCAGTTTGAAAAGGCTATTAGACCCTAAATATGCAGAAATCATTTAATTCGTACAAAGATTCAGATTCAGTATTTGTTTTCGTGAGTCCAATTTCACGAAAGCAAAATTCATCAACACCCTATTACTGGGTATGGCCATTAAAAGTAAAGCAAAGAGGAGTATCTGCCTCGCCTCTTTCTTTGTTTTTCTATACTTACAGTTTTATCCTTAATGGCTCTCCACATTTCACCGCCTCTCCTGGCGATTTCAGTAACTTTACTGCCGGGATTTTCCTTTTTGATCTGTTCACGATGTTCATTGAGCCACAGCATATAGCCGGACAATGGGCGTTTAGGACGTTCACCAGCCATTATGATTGTTGTTGTTGTTTTTAAGGAAGTTTAACAAAAGTT
Source organism: Polietes domitor (assembly GCA_947397865.1). Taxonomy (NCBI): domain Eukaryota; kingdom Metazoa; phylum Arthropoda; class Insecta; order Diptera; family Muscidae; genus Polietes; species Polietes domitor. The sequence continues at coordinate 107,158,433 of OX377622.1, forward strand.
AATCTAAAAATAAAGGAAATAAGTAAAAAAATCAGAATTTTTGAAGGAAACTAATTAAACTTCTAGGATTCAAAAGGAAATTGGAAGAGTTTTGAATGTAACTCATACCGACTACGCTGTCTACCTTAATACGCTGTCTACTTAATATTCCGGCATAAAGTATGTACGAATGCATACTGGTCGTTACATAAACATACTAATGTATGCATGTGCCTGCATGCATATAAATTATCGTTAATCATTAATTAAATATTGGATATGTGTTTATTTTATTGCAGGAGTTTATATAAAATTTGATGGTAGGGGTGTTGAATAAAACAAGCCCATGAAGAGCTTCCATATATGTATGTCAGAATATGTACATATATACGCAAGGACATATACATACATACATATGTATGTTTATGAGCATAAATAATTGAAATGTAATTTCAATTCCAGCACACTTTCGTGGTCATATACATATTCGCATGTGCATACTTATATACCTGCCCATTTGTACATATGTATTTATATACAAATGTATGTTTATCCTGTCAATGTTGTACATATGTATGTTTATTTAATAAGCCATATATTTCCCTGATACGTCAATGACCTCTGGGGTAAATTGACATGATATGCATGGACATGTACATATGTATATATACATAACCGCATATGTTAAACCGAAAAGGGGTAATAATCTCAAGGTTTCTTCTTAAAGCGATAACAAAAGCCCTTAACAAATTATTATAATAGTATGATATTTTGCTAGGCAAAAGGGAATATTAGCAGAATTCTATTCAGCATGGAATCACAGTTGCGATTTTCTTTGATATTGTTTATTATGAAGAAATGATTCTGATGACTCGACAAAGTTGCTAAAATTGTGATCCAACATGAAGATTGTCATGTGTAAAAGTGCCGTAAGGTACAAAATACGAAACTAGTAATGTCCCAGATTTAACACATCAAATGTGTTGCGCAAAATACTCTACTGTTGCTCCACAAATGTAAAACTTTGTGAAAAACGGCTTGTTGCGCTAATTTTTTGAACGTCTAAAATGCATTTATAGGCTTTTCAGACTGCATGCGAAATCAATCGATTTTAACTTTAAAAGACATAAGCTTGATTTTCAAATGTCAAATTTGTATGGTATCTGACATTTGTAAATCGACCTTCTGTCATTTCAGCTCGATTTCACATGCAGTCTGAAAAGGCTATTTATTAAAGGCCATGTCTGTAAAACGTGTTATTTCGTATTTTGAATAGAACATTTTTGTGTGAATATTTTGCGTGTCTAAACAGGCCTTAAGATTTATATCATTGAGATTTATTTCAAATATTGGTCCGTTATATCAGTAATCTCCTTTCTGAAGCACATTTTTGAGAGATAGGGGGAGGTAGGAAGAAGAGATAGAGTTTATTTGAGACCATTTGAAATAAATGTCATTATTGACGTTAACGCATAACAATACATGTATATAAACAACAACACACAAACACAGTTAATCCGAATCTACCGAATCCTTTCCTAACTTGTGTTGCTTGTTAGTATATGTACATGTATTTGTATTTACATGATAATCACTGTTATTTACTCTCTTTTGTTATTTTGTATCATTTACACATCACTGTTGTTGTAACTTTTACTCTCGACCGTTAAATAACCTTTCATAATGTTGCCATGTCCACCACCCAGGCCTTCAAGTTCCTACACCTAACCAATTTGTCAGAGTGTTGAAAAGTCATTGCCACCCACATGCAAAACACACACACACACAGAAACAGTAGTCGACAAAAGTAATGAGAACCAACACAACAGCGAACGACAAATGTTTTGCGTGAGAATTGATATCCCTAATAAAACCCTAAACTTTCTTATTTTGTCATAAAAATAAAGGCATTAAGAGGCAAAACCCTTGGAAATGGGGCGAGCATCGTCATCATCATCTTCATTGGTGATGTGCCGACTGGCAGTTGTGGAAGCAAAGCACTTGTGCATTTATGTACATGATCCGTGTGTAGGTGGAGGATGTGTATATTTTGTGTAAATAAAATAAAGGACTTTGTTGTTGTACGGTTAAGGTTTTCCTTTTTATCCTATAAAACAGTAGTGGTATTTTCCTTTCTGTATGTAAATATTCAGCACAGAGCAAGTCACAAAAGCTTCAGACGGAAGGTTTTTGCAGCGTTGACATTACGACGAAGTTGAAAGGACTCGTTGTTGACTGGCAAATAGTCAGAGCAAATGTATTTCGATAGGCTAACGTTTTGTTCGCTATTGCCTTTATGGGAGAACTCAAAGAGGCATTCTTCCCTTTGATCACAAACCGTGTACACTAAAAGCTTGGTGGGAATGTAAGTGATAATAGTAAACAAAAGAAACCATTTGAATTGGATAGACCGTCCATAGGTAACCCACAAAGTAGGCAAGAAATCAGACAAGATATCCAAAACGGTGTCTTAAATAAAAACAGATTATGCAACTGATTCGTAAACATGGGACCCGATAAAGCAAATTCAATCCAGCTAGCCTCTGCTCAGCTTGGGTTTCGTTTGCAGGAATTAACGCAGATTTGTCATCATATGCGCCGTGCGTTCAGCCAATGGCCACAAAATTAATTGAATATCTGCCCTCTATTTTAACGTAATATTCGTGGTAGGGTGATGAGACCTATTTTAAGCTCAATTGATTGTCGATTAGGTTGTGTCTCACTTTAATAGGGGGTTTGGACAAAAGTGTGTTGCACAAAATCTGAGATAATACGTTTTAAATAATCTATTGTTCCGTACAAATGCAAAAATTTGTGCAAAGCGGAATTTTTCGCAAAAACATTGTCTTTCTAAAAAGGCCTTAATGTTATTGTAAGGTGAACGGGCCACCGAGATCGTGTAAGATAACATGTATTCATTGGTTTATGAGGAAAACACGGACGCATTGCAAGATAAGTTTATTATAAGTTTTGTCTATAACTTAAGGCCATTTTAAACACACAAAATATTTGCGCAAAACACCACTTTGCATAATTTTTTATATGTGTGTGTATGTTATTGAGTAAGACGGTTTTGCGCAGATATGTGCGTCTAAAAAGGCCTTAAAAGAGGGTTTCAACAAAGCAAATATTTGTGTAAGAATGTGTTGCGAAAAATGCGAGACTATAAGTTCTACATATTCTGGTATTGCTCCACTAATACAAAATGTCGTTTGGCGCAAATATTTTGTGCGTTTAAAAAGCCCTTTAGACGTACCAAATATTTGTAGAAACGTACCGAATATTTGTACAAACGTCTGTTTTCATAAAACCGATTATACACCACACACATCAGATTTACACCGCTCACACTCAATTGATTTGTACAAAACCATTTTCGCTGAGATTTTGAAGTGACAACTTGTGCTTATACTACGCGTGCTGCCGAAATAATAGTGGCAACAATTCTAAAAAAGATGAAGAACCAAAAACTAAACCTAAAACAAGAATTAGATGCAAGGATGTAGATCCACGGCATTTCAAAATATTTTTACTGTGTTTTTCATCATTTTACCATTTCCCTGAGTGGTAAACATTTAATTATTCAATTTTCATAAAATAAAATAAATTTGTCAAATTATTTTTTTTCTCTAATTTGTTTTGTTTTATTTCTACTTTTTCCCTATTCGTGTATGTTAACCCGCACATACACACATTTCAGTAATTTCTTTAAATTCGTCCGAAATAAATGAATTTGTAATGTTTCCGTTTCACGCATATACATCTGCTCACGTCGACGGTGGCAAACGTCAGCTACAAATGCAAAACATTTGTACAAATGCAGCAAAAATCAAGAAATCTGATTTTCATTCAAAATTTTGCCCAATAAGACCAAAAGCGCACCCATAAATTCAAAATATTTACTCAACAGCCCTTTTGCGCAAATATTTGGTACGTCTAAACACCCCTTAAAGGCGTAAGACCATATTTGGGCAAAATGCCGCTTTGCACAAAATGCTTTTGCAAATGTGGGGCAACGACGGCGTACGTAAAACGCATTATCTTGCATTTGTAGTGTGCCAAATGTGAAGATAGTCAAATGTCAAATTTTTGTGGGATCTGACATTTATTAATCGACCCTATGTTACTATAGTCTGAATATGTCACTGTAGTCTGAATGGAATTCCAAGTTGTATAATAAATCTCTTTGTATGTGAATAGCTCTATAGTAATTTTTCAGTTTGTTATGTGTAATGTAACGGTCGATTTAGACAGGCACGGCGAGACAGTAGCAAGTAGCTTTGGCCATAATTCCATAATACGTGTCCCGTCTGTCTGAATAGCCCTTAATTATTTTATTTCAATTTAAAGTTCGACACACAAAAAAAACCCTGTACTTATAATTTTTTCATCCTCTTCCAGGCGTAATTTGAAAACTTTATCGCAACAACCCTCGTAATTACGCTACATTTTTTTTACTAAAATCGGTCAAAAGGAAAAAAAATCGTCTTCCGCTACCCTAGAGTATAATTATCAATTAAATGTGTACGAGCGGCAGAAGTGTACATATACATATATTTATATACAGATGTATGTATGTATAAGTGAGTGTCTGACAAAGTGCCATTTGGTTAAACTTTAACAATAAGCTTTCAAGCGAACGAACGACTCCCCCTCGCTGTGGCAATTTTCAAACAACAAAAAAGTAACGGAAAAAATTACAGCCCTAGCAACGGACTATAAAACTGAAACTGTTCTCTTCCCAGGGTAGTTGCACACACACACACGTACACCAACTTTTACAGTGAGTGGCAACAAAATGGTAATCGCAATTAAATGTAATGGCGGAGAGCGAGCCCCGAGCGACTTGGTATGACAGCTGCGTGTACTTGGTTGGTTGGGTTTTTAGAACACTTTGACCAGACAACTACAGCAAAAAGCGAAGTACATGTTGGCGCTGTAACGACGACGGCGGCGGTGCATTAGTATGACAGTTTTGTTATATTTATTTACAAAGAGTAGTGTGAGTGGCGTGTCGTGGCGTGTGTGTGTTTATCTGCTACTGCTAATTGCGCTGAAGGTAGAGTGTGTGTGTGGGCGAGAATTGCGGTGTGTCTGTGTGTGTGTGTTTTATGAGGTTTTTTCTTTGATTTCTTTCGTTTGTCGAGGGAAAAAGTTTGAGCTTGTGCGCTGTAAGAGGGTTTGTGAATACATACTTTTATAGGAATTTGCGCAGTGGAAATGTATTAGGTCGAACTTTGTATGAATAGACAGTAGATGGTAGATACTATGGAAATTTTTCCATGGAATAAAATTACATAATTTTATGGATTTTTTCACGGTTTCGCTTATTTGTTATTTATAATATGCGAAGATAATAAGGCTAATTTGCCATATATGTATGAATATGAGAATTAGTAGGTGTATGCGTGTATGTATGTATGTATGTATGTATACGTAAAGTATGCTATGGTTTTTATGAACAAAAATTGTTTGCAAAGAGAGAGAGAGAGAGATTAATTTTTTGAGCTGAAGCGAGAATGCATGGGTGAGTGTTTACTTTGTCGGTGGGGAAAAAGTTTGAGCTTGTGCGCCGTAAGAGGGTTTCCGAATACATACTTTTATAGGAATTTGCGCAGTGGAAATGAATAACGAAGGACTTTTGTTTGTGCTAGCTAGCTGTTGTTGTTGAGGGAAAAGTTTCACATCGAAAAACATGAGGTAATTTTATGGATTTTTGTTTTGTCCCTGATTTTACTTGATTGCTATTCGTAATACCCAAAAATAGCTACGCGTGTGGATACGAAAAGTATGCTATAATATTTATGAACACAAAAATGTATTATGTAGGAGCCTAAGCATACGAATTTGTGCGTTTTATGATTTGTTTTGTGGTTGGATTACCTTCATCTGTCGAGGGAAAATACTTGAGCTTGTGCGCTGTAAGTGGGTTTCCGGATACATACTTTTATAGGAATTTGCGCAGTGCAAATCTATACAGTGATACGAAGGGCATACAGATTCCCATCGAAACACAAAACTATATAGGTGTGTATACGTAAAGTATGCTATAATTTTTATGAACGTAAATACGAAAAAAATCCTTAGAAATGTTACGTGGGTATACGGAGGATATAAACCCCATGGTGATTTTCATTATTTAATTTTAAGAAAACAGGAGGATGTAATAATTCGGTAGCCTTCGTCCGGACTCAGACTCCTCTGGGTTACATCCAAAGCCTGACTTCGGCCGGTATTTAAGATTGTCTCCTATAGGATACACACAAAGCCGCAGAGTAAATGTTTTCGTTTTTTCGCAATGGAAAGTGGACGTAATACCCAAAGTATTTTTGGAGTTTATGTCCGCGGTGGTAGGCGGGACTATGTCAGGGCACCATATTTACCACACTTAGTATAAGACCCTCCTATACAAACAACGAGCACACATACGTTTACCGTTTGTAGTGTACAGTGGCTTGTTTATTTCCGTTGAAAATGCAGCTTTTTTTTAATAAAATCTTCAAAATTTATAATATCTAAAAATAGTCTGCGAAAATACATTTTCTGCACGTTTTATTAAATTTCTAAATAAAATAATTTAAACTGAAAACAAACAACAAATACAATAGAATACAATACAGTCAATAAATCAAATATGATTTTCAAGAGAGTGTGAGAGTGGATTCGATATTAAATGAGATCGTTTATTGTTGTTCAAATTTCAATAAAATTCTCTTAGTTGCCTGAGTATGGAATGGGATGGGAGGGAGGTGGGGGATCCTCGTATTTTATCGTTTTATATATTGTATTTGTGCCGTACGATCATGTTCAAAGTAATCGTTTCTGATTAAATTCATTCGCGATACAGTCGTCGTTTTGCCGGTGGTGTGTTCATTTGTTTGTCTTTTCAGTATCTGAGTTCGACGTTGTTCGAGTGGTTGTTGTCGTCGCCGTCGTTAGTCCCGTTGTTCATTGTTATTGTTACACGAACAGAGAACACAGCAACAATAATAATACGTCGTGTGCCTTTATCTACTCGTATGTATGTTTGGTGGTGATTATCATCAAGCTTGTCATCGTCACCGCCAACAACAACCACATCTATGTATATCACATTCAAACCCAATGACGCTGACAGCACTGGTCTCTCGGGCGGGTGTTGTTTTCATCGTCGTCGGCCATCGGCATTAATAAACACCGGTTGTTGCTGAAGTCAATTATGGCGCAAATTCATTTCACGCTCTTTTGATATTTATTCGGTGTTTTTTTTTCAACAATGCAAAAATTAAAAAAGCCGGCAACAATTGGCAGTGGTGATCCGACAACTCACGTGGGCTGTATTGTTTGTGTTAAAACAGATCGGGGTCAATTGGGGCGTTTGTGAGAGCGAGAGAAGAGAGTACGCAAACCTGAGTGACAGAAGTGTATTTACTGCACAGCAGGCGATGAAAATGTTTTGTTTCGTTTTTTGCAGAGAATTACTATTTTTATATTTTTTGGTAGTGAAGTGAGTGCATGTCTAAACGCGGACGAATATATTTTATAAAAAAGGCGGAAAAATAACAAAAATTTTATAGATTTTAAGGCCATTCAAAAATAAATTATGTGGAGCTATATACATAGGTATATATAATAAATATGAAAATTTGTAAAATAAGTTCTCATTGGAATACAGAATGTATAAATCCGTACTTGTTGAATTTGATCATGAGTGCAAAAAAATAATGCCGTGAAAATTGTAGTAAAAATCGTGAGAAAAATAAATAAAATTCCGATCTAAGTTTAAAGCCAAGCTAGTGTTGTGGTGAATCATATTTTTTAAACGGAATCCTGCAAAAAATACGAATTTCTTAGGGAAATAAAATACCGATTCATCACAAGACTTAAAGTTTCCAGCAGTTTTCCCCCACAAATTTTGTAATTATTTTTTATGATTTTGTAGGCTAACACAAAAATCTTACAATTTCAATAAAACCATGCGACTACTTTCCGATAACTGTAAAAAATCATCAATTATCAGATATTTTAGATTACAAAAAAGGAGATAAAATATGAATTCTCAAATTTCATATCACACGGGCATGCGAAATCTAGCTGAAATGACATAAGGTCGATTTACAAATGTCCCATACAAAATTGACATTTGAAAATCTACCTTATGTCATTTCAGCTAGATTTCCCATGCAGTGTGACAAGGCTATAAGCGACTAAATTTCATACAATCATTAAGAACCCGCCCGTACAAAAGCTGATCAGTTGCTTCCCACTTTACATCCCAAATACTGTCAAAACCAATACAATAAATACACATTAGTATAGTGAGTAACGCGCAATAAGCGTACAGGCCAGTGTAAACTCTCCTAAAATCAAAATGCTCGCGCTGTAATCGAAAATCAATTTTCTGGCAATAACATGCTTATCGCAAAATTAACATAAATATTATATACATATTTGTTTACCAAATATCTTGACGACGATGATTATCACAGCATGATAACATTTGGTCTGTGAAGCCAAGTCCCTCCCACACACCGATCGACAAAAAAAACTATGCTTGTGTGTAGTGTATGTGCACATTAAACCTCATGCAAATTACATCCTCATCACACACACAATTAGGTTCGGTACTGCCACCATCCACCGGTTCGTGGATCACAAACATACGTACGAATGTCGGCATGTACGTACGTATGCATTGTACGCGCAGTGACAGATTGGCTGATACTACGAACTGAAGAACATGAAACAATTTTGCACCATTAAAATGTTCTGCAACAATCAAGGCGGTCTTCAAGAAATTTTTATGTCTATTTGAATAAATAACAACGCATCGTACAATTACATGTTACATACATACATGCATATGTTCAGTTGCATTACACTGTGCGCAACGATTTAACATTGTTAAGCATTTATGTGCATGTCCGTCCTTCGGCCGGCAGCCAGCTTTGGGTTTTAGTTTCCCCCTGTACATTTCATACAAAAAAGCAAAACAACCATTTAAGATATCTAATGATGATATCAGTTTGTTTTATTTTTTCTGCGACCTACAGTGGATGTTATAATTATTGATATAACCGAGATAATCAACAAGATTATCGCGCGTAGTGTAGACAGCTCTCCATGACAATACCAATTAAGTGGTTTACATGAATACTTCTTACAAAATAGGTCATAAATACATATACATATCGGTCGGTAGTAGTTCTATAACCTATTTTATAGTTATAGCGAATGTACGTAAATACGTCCGTCCAACAAACAGCTGATCATGTTTACTCATTTATACCTCAAATACCGATAAAACCAATACATATACAATAAATACGCTTTAGTACGGTGGGAAAATTCATTGTTTTCATTCTACTTGTTTGTGCCTACAGACGTATAAACGATCAGCTGTTTGTTGTACCTACACGCTTAGCTATAGTTGACAAATTGCTTTTGTATGTATACCCACGTAATTAATTAATATTCGCAAACTAAAAAATTAAAATGGGTATAGAAAATCGTAATGTGCTGAGATTTTCTATGAGTTTTGAATGTAATACATTCGAATTTCAGCTATTTGATCAAGCAATTTCTTCTTACGAAGGAAAAATTTACGTCTAATAGTTTTTTTCAGACATACAAGGTCTATTTACAAATGTCAAATTTGCATGGAATATGACATTTGTAAATCGACCTTATGCCATTTCAGCTAGATTTCACCTGTAATCTGAAAAGGCTCTTTTGATGAAGACAATTTTTAAACTTTCTATATTAAATTTCCAATTAGAATTTGAACCCGTGTAATTGCTAGATTATGTCGCTACAATGTCACCAAAATGTATTTTGTGCGTGCTAAAATAGTATGTCTAAAAAGTTTGTAATTGGGGAAAACAACAAAAGTTGGTTTTATTAGCTTTTTTGCAATTTTGTGCCAACAGTTGTTGCAGCAGTGTAATCAATTAATTGAAATCCAAGCGATTATCGTTTTCTTTGTCAACATGTTAGATTAGTTTTAAGCTAGCCGGAAAAAACATGATATTTATATCTTGTTTCGGTCAAATTTCAATACAACACAATAAAAAATAATTCCGCGGGTCGTAGGGTGCACGGATTTTTGGTGCTCTGAAATTGTGTCTGAATACGCCTAAACCTGCCAAAATTTATTTTTGTATGGGGAACGACCCACACTAATGTATCAGGTCAGTAGTATCAATAACACAACCAATAACAATACCAATTAAAATGTACACACTTTATAATATAATTAGTTTCCATTTAAATCAATATTCTGTTCGTGCAAAATCCGAAAGAATAAGCGCCAAATTTGAAAATCATGTTGCATGCTGTGATGTTAAAACCAGCTTAAATACGTCCATATTATAGGATGTACAACAAACAGCTGATCAGGTGCGCTACTTTACACCCAAATACAGACAAATTGAATACACCTATACATATGTACGATGACCGATCAGATGATTGCTGTGCGGACGTACGGCCCTTATAGCCCATAACATCAATGCCCTTTTCACACTGCATGCAAAATGTAGCAGAATGTCAGATCCCATACAAATTTGACATTTGAAAATCGACCGTGTCATTTCAGCTAGATTTCGAATGCAGTGTAAAAAGGGCATTATTCAAATAACTTATTCTGTTTACACACAATTTATTTAAGAATTTATATTCATTCCTTTTTGTGATGATCAAGTAGTTGTAAATTATCGATAATTTATAGTTATCGGAAGATGCAAAGTTGTCGCAAATTATACAATAAAGCATTAAATGTAAAAAAAACCTATAAGAATACGTTGTACACGATCCCACAACCTAATGCCATTTTCACACTGCATGCAAAATGTAGCAGAAATGGCGTAAGTCGATTTACAAATGTCAGATCCCATACAAATTTGACATTTGAAAATCGACCTTGTCATTTCAGCTAGATTTCGAACACAAAAATATTTGGCAATTTGTAGGGCAACACCAGAACATGTAAAACGTATTATCTCGCATTTTGCACAATACGGCTTTGCCCAAATATTTGGTGTGTACAATAAATCTTGAAGTGTAAACTGCCCTTATAGCTATAGTAGAAAGTCTAATTACGAGCCCGAGGATCAACTAGGCATGATGAAATCGTGTTTATTTAGACTGCTGCAATAAAGTGTATGTATGTACAGGTATCTGAATTCCACACGAAATAAAAGTATAGTAAGTCATTGTCAGGGAAAATCGACTCAGATGGCAAATATTTTAAATTTCGAGAAGTGAAGCATTTACATATTTTCTAATCTTTCTTTTTTTCTATTCGTTATTTGATATATCTATATCCTCGTACAGAACTTGGAAAGTGGGCGGAGTTGCCACGCCTTTTCTGTTTGAGTGGTCAATTTCACAATTAATTAAACATACTCCATACTGGAGAGTATACAAAATCAGACCTAGCCGAACGACGTTCATATGTATATAAAAACCGAAGTAAAACTTTGCACACAAAGTCAACAATCAGTCATCACACAGCAACCACACATGCACACACACACAGCATGTAAGAGAATACATTTCACGACGAAGTACGGAAACGAACACGAACGTTGTGTGCGTGTGTATCTACATATGTGCCGAGAAAATGTTTAGCGCCATAATTTGAAAATTTGAAAATATTTTTTATTGTAGGTAAGATGGCTGGCTGGTGGGTTTTTGAACAAGAGGAATCAAAAAATGTAACGGTAAAAATGCAAAGAAATAAAAAGTAAGTGAAATAGAAACTAAATATATGGATACACTCTATTATTATACAATTGTAAATATTATAAATATCTTTAGCAACTAGGTATAATTTAATAAAAAAAAATAACTTTTTAATAAAGAAAAAACTTGATTTAATTTTTAGAGTTTTCTTTGTCTAATATTATTGATTGGTTGTGTTACAAAAAAAAAAAACAAATAAAACTTTTATTGAAACTTACAGTTTTGGTCAAAAATAATCGAGATGCCCTCAACTATTTTAATCAAGCGAATTTTTGCAATATGTTTTTCGGATGAAAAACAATTTTTGCACAAGCAGACGACGACGGACGACACACCGAGTTTTGGTTGTTGGGCCGCGTGTATAATAATGGGCTCGAAGAATCAGTCACACCGTCACCACCACTCACTTTGCTCACAGAAAATTTTTGCAAATAACAAAATATTTTATACTACACAACAATCAATGCAAGACGACCGAAGGAGAAGATATTCAACTAAACAGCACCAGTGTAGAAGCAGTAGTAGTACTATGAACAAGAAAATTCAACTGGGTACGACGATACTGAACTGAACTGAATTCAACTGAACTGAAGTGAACTGAACTCAACGCCACGATACGATACTGCTGTGCTACTACGTGTATGAGCAAGGCAAAGCCAAAGCCAAAGCAAAGCAGTAGTCGGTCGACGAACAAAATTTTTATATGAGGGAAAGAAAGAATATGAGGCTATGGCTGGCAGCAATACATACGATTTCGTCGTTTGCACTGAGATGCCCGCCTGCCTGCCTGTGTACGTACAAAACAGCGTCGACGAGCGCGTATAACAGCAGAGCATACAACAGCCACACTCTATCTACGGGCACTACACATTTCCACAGTTCATACGAATGTATGGCCGGGACGGACGGACGGACGCATAGTCAGTCAGACAGACAGACGGTCGTTCGTTCGTTTGTTCGTACGTACCTTAATGCCTCACTTTGCTCTGACTTTAGCTGCTGTGCCCGTTGTTTGTGAATGGATGGATATGATGACGATGGTGATGATGTTGATGAGAAAGGAAGGGATTTCGGATTTGTTGGTTGAGGGTTATATGGTGGGTTGTTGCAGATAGAGGTAGTAGTAGAGTGTAAGTCAGTTGACTCATGTAGAGTGTACACTGCTGCTGTAAAACAGCACAGCACAGTATAGCATAATATTCTCCTTCACATACATAGTACTGCCGCACACAACCAACCTCTCTGCAACTGTCCCCCTCCCCCTCTCACCCACAAAATCAACGAACGAACGAACCAACCAACTCAACGAAAATTATTTCTATATTCGTATCAACAAACAACAAGAGACAGACTCTGGTACGAGTGCGACTACAGCCAGCCGAGTACATGTTTGTATGTATTGAAGGCAGACAAGCAACACAGCAGCAGCAGCAGTAGTATTTGGGCATTTGGTTATGTTTGCATCGTACGTACAAATGTATCCATCTGTATGTGTATGTATGTGAAATATTCGTTATACTGGCTGGCTGGCTTGCTTGTGCATGGCTGTACTGAAGCAACAAAATTGTACAAGCAAGCTAAGTACTAACGTACGTACGGTGATGGGACTTTGTCGATGATAGATAAGCGAGAGGGGGGTATGGCATAAAAGAGCGGCAAAGGGGGTCGTCGTCCGTTGTTAAACGGGTAGAAGTAGAAAATCAAACGAACAAATCCAACAGACTCTATACATGTGAACATTAACAACATGCACGTAGTACATATCCATATGTATACGCGGACATAAAGAGCACATAAACACATATATCTAGGTGTACGTACGCAGCAAAGCGCAAAGTAGATATCTCGTCGTCGTCGTCGTCGACGATGTCGAAGTACTCCTATCTCTCACACATTAAACAACAAAGTATGAGAAGAAAAACGCACACACACCCGAACCCACATCTACCCCGAGCGACCAGCCATACGAACGAATAAACGAACAGCAGAAATAATTTTTGTATATGAAACATCAGTAGTACAGCTAAATGCACAGTCAAATCCCCACAAAGAGACAGGTTGTTTTTCTCACAAAAATGCCAAAAACTCGCATTTCATGCCGACGATTTATTTGCATTTAACAAAATCCTCTTAATTACAGCTCCAGAAACCGAACTGCATTTTAAAAATCCCGAAAATCGTTTTCTTTCATTAAAATACCACTGTCTCTATGCGGCGCCACCACTGTAGCTGTTATGTATACAAACTCTTCACCACCAAGAGTGTACTGTTCTCACAGTTAAGTACTACAGCGTACAGTGGAATTTTCTGAAAATGTCCACTAGGCAAAAAATCGAATTTAGCCACAGTTTATCGTGGATTTCAATTAGTCCTGTTAAATATAATCCATTTTCATTAGATTCTATTAAAATATCCTTGATATTCCTTGGATTGGGGAATTTCTGAAAATCTTTCGAGGTGTCATTATTATTGCCACCAATATTGTTAATTGCTTGGTGTGGCGCATACGTTGGCTGCCATAGCTTATTCAACAAATGTTTAATTTTGTATGAGAATATGGCGCACCACAGTCATTGGGTAGTTGAAAATGTACACCTGAAGTTAATTTATTGGTAATTTTCAAGGTTAATAGAGGCATTTCTCAAAGTTTTGTAATAATTTATGATAAATTGACCAACAATTGATGAAATGCACATGAAAGAGGTGACAAATTGTAAACATTGTTGTGACAAAAAGACATTTTTTGCATATTTTTGGAAATTTTTTATTGTAAAAAAAATAAAATCGAAATTGTAAAAATTAGAAAAGATTTTGCAATTGAATGATCTTTTTTTGCTTAATTTTCTAACAGGGGTTTAAGGCCATTTAAAACACACAACATATTTGCGCAAAATGCCGCTTTGCACAAATTTGCCAAGCGTATGTCTCGGATTTTGATATTAGACGCATCAAATATTTGCGCAACCACATTCGATGCAATACATTTGAATACTCTGGACATGGCCCATAAAAGCATAACGTTGTTCAAAGGACCTTTTTTGCTCAAATATTTTGCATATATAAAAATTTCTAAAAATGAGAATAACTATGTATGTACATTAGTTCAAGTTAATTTAAGAAACTGTACAGTTTACACATGGTAAGTAAGTAGGTTTAATGATGTATGTATGGAATAATGACCCATCTTGGCCTATTTATGCAATTAAAGGGAAATGGCTATATGTCCTAAATTGACTTAAAGTTGGCTACTGTAAGAGACTAAGGACCATATTCTCATAGTCCGATTAAAGCGCCAATTAATTAACCGGAACATTTTGCTATTCTCATTCAACAGTTAAATGGCAATGCTGTAGTTACTTAGCTATTCGCTTTATTATGATGAAAAAACTAAAAGTTTGTCGGAAATGATACAAAAAGCAACGATGAAAATATGATTCACAGGAGGTGAAACACTTACTTACGAGGCTGATGTGGAACACAAGTGTTTGTTAAAAAGCTAAATAATACGAAACAGCTACTTGGCAGTAAAAATTGAAAATTTTCGATTTGATAAATGCTTAACCGGAGTGTTTAACGATTGTATATTAGGATGGGTCGCGAAAATAAATGAAGATTGGATTGTTTAATGATGATCTACAAAATATATCGTCACTGGGTCAAGCCATCTGTGAGCTAAACGTACACATGTATACGTATACATGTGAAACTATAGATAAAATAAAGTTAATTGGCGTTTTTATTAGTTTTTCATTTTCTCATCCTGTTGCCCCCTAAAAGGATTAAAAATTTCCAAAGGTTACAAATTTTCAAACATTATTTTAATACTTGTTTGCATCCTATGACACCAGTATAAATGACAAATCAGAGAAGAGAATATGTGCTATATATACTTTAAATTTCAAGCTTTTATGTGTAACTAGCTGAACCCCGCCCGCTTCGCTAGGCAAAAAAAAAAACAAATGGTAAAATTAAAATCTGGTTTGATATTGATCTTATCATATTGATATTATCGTGGTTTGTAATATATACGTTCCAATTTTCAGCCTTCTAGCTTAAAAAACACTATAGCCATCGGCATCAAATTGATCTTTCTCGTGGTCAGTAACATATACGTACCAATTTTCAGCCTACTACCTTTCAAAAACACTAATGCCACGCCCACTGCCCACCAAACGAAAATTCAAAATTCAGCATAATATTTATCTTTCTCGTGGTCAGTAATATGTATGTACCAATTTGCAGCCTACTGCCTCTCAGAAACACATTTCGCCACGCCCCCACCGCCCACAAATAGCAAATCCAAATTTCGGCATCAAATTGATCTTTATCGTGGCCAGTAATATATATGTATCAATTTTCAGCCTACTACTTCTCAAAAACACTACTGCCCACCAAACGAAAATTCAAAATCCAGCACCATATTTATTTTTCTCGTGGCCAGTAATACATATGTACCAAATATTTCAGCCTTTTAGCTCTCAAAAACACTTTTGCCATGCTCCCACCGCCCACGAAACGAAAATTCAAATTTCGGCATCAAATTGATACTTATTGTGGTCAGTAATATATATGTACCAATTTTCCGCCTACTACCTCTCAAAAACACTTTTGCCACGCCCACTCCGCCCACAAAATGAAAATCCAAATTTCGGCATCATATTTATCATTCTCGTGGTCAGTAATATATATGTACCAATTTTCAGCCTTCTAGCTCTCCAAAACACTTTTGCCACGCCCAAAGCCCACGAAATGTAAATCCAAATTTCACATCAAATTGATCTTTCTCGTGGCCAGTAATATATACATTCCAATTTTCAGCCTTCTAGCTCAAAGAACACTATTACCACGCCCAATCCGCCCACAAAAAGAAAATCCAAATTTCGGCATCAAATTGATCTTTATCGTGGTCAGTAATATATATGTACCAATTTTCAGCCTACTACCTCTCAAAAACAATTTTGCCACGCCCTCTCCGCCCACAAAACGAAAATCCAAATTTCGCCATCAAATTAATCTTTCTCGTGGTCAGTAATATATATGTACCAATTTTCAGCCTTCTAGCTCTCAAAAACACTTTTGCCACGCCCACTCTGCCCACAAAATGAAAATCTAAATTTCGGCATCATATTTATCATTCTCGTGGCCAGTAATATATATGTACCAATTTTCAGCCTTCTAGCTCTCAAAAACACTTTTGGCACGCCCACTCCGCCCACAAAGTGAAAATCCAAATTTCGGCATCATATTTATCATTCACGTGGTCAGTAATATATATGTACCAATTTTCAGCCTTCTAGCTCAAAAAAAAACACTATTGCCACACCCACTCCGCCCACAAAATGAAAATCCAAATTTCGGCATCATATTTATCATTCTCGTGGTCAGTAATATATATGTACCAATTTTCAGCCTTCTAGCTCAAAAAACACTATTGCAGCCGTTTACACGTGATTGCGGAACAAACAAACAGACAGACAGACTTACACTAAGGTTTTATAATATTAATAGGGATAGTTTAGTATTAACAACCATTTAAAATTTGGTCTCTTAAAAAGCAAGATTTGAATAAACTAGAAAAACTAAGGGGTAAACTCGAAATAGATGTTAATGCTGAACTAGTACAGATACAAGCATGATATTTGAAGTATTTTTTAAAAATTTGACGCAAATACCGTTATCATAAGGTGTGATCAAGTATATAAAGTAATTTTTTGAAAAATGGTATCCTTTGGAACTGTGTAGTCCTGTGAAGGGGTAACAGGATGAGGAAATGAAAAACTAAAGACGCCAAGTAACTCCATTTTGCCCATAGTTTCATACGTATATCATACGGTTTTAACGATGTAAAGACTTTTTTAAAAATTGTCGTACGGTGTAATAAATAAGAATAAAAGAACGAATTGTCTAATTATTCAATGGTGTGAGAGTCTTTTCTAATTTCCACTGATGTCACCAGTACTTATGATACGCTGATATTTTGTATCTAGACTACGAAGGGACTAGGGGTAATCATAATCTAGCATATTGTAATTTTGGGACACACAAATCTACATACATGCACGTATGTATTAAACAGCATGCGTTATTACCGTTGGCTGCCGAATCTATTAACAAGGTGTACTAATGTGAACTGTTGGGAATATACTGTTGTATGTACAACAGGTGTTCTAAATTTAGGTGTACTAAAATTAGTAAAACGTTAAACATAGAATTAAATAATTAAGTTGAAATGGAAAAAATAAAATATAAAAAAATAATAATACAACAGTTAGGAAACATTTTTGAATCCCTGACTAATACTGGCATTTGTAAATCGAACTGACATTTGTAAATCGATCTTATGTCATTTCAGCTAGATTTCGCATGCAGTCTGAAATGGCTATTACTCTACTTTTTATTTGTTCAAAGCCTGAAACACAATCTTCACACATTTTTATAGGTTATGTAAAATCGCCCTAGCTCCAAGTTGGTAAAGTAGCCGAAATATTATGGGCGTATTCATAGATATCAAGCTTTTATGTTAGGTGTGGGCGATCGTATTTTTAAAATGAATATACACATGTATCTTAGTGTGGCCCAAAAGTATATTGGCAAACAAAAAGTGTAAAATTTTGTAAAAATATATTTCAATTATGAAAGCGAACTCCGTTTGTTGTAAGTATGTATATGATTAGATGCATACTTTCAGTTCGATACTAGTATGGTACGCTGATGCACCAAGATGCAAGGCGTACACTTCTTGTCATGCGTATGTGTGTAGGTATGTCTGCATTTTTGGTTTATTAAGTTTTCATCGCTGAACGGATATATGTCCTAATGAAAGGGGATGATCAAACTCTGCAGATATGTTTAAAATATTTGCAGTTACAAATGTACAGGGTTTTCCAACAAGAGATGTTATTTTGGTATTCAAAGAAAAATGTATTTTTTTGAGATAAATGATCGGATGTTTATATCATAATAAAGAGAAAGGTATGCCGTTAATAATGAAAAACAATATCCTTTCATGACCATATCCTTTTCATGAAATTTTCCATAACCCAAACGCAAAGTGGCTGCCCTATGTCCTCGAAAGCCTCACGAATTCTATCTTTGAGGTATTGAATCGACGCTGGGCAGTTGGTGTAGAAGAAGAAGAAGGAAGAAGTCGCAAGGTGTTAAATCACAAGATCTCGGTGGCCAATTGTGATCACCTCTTCGAGAGATAACACGTTCCGAAAACTTTTCCCGTAAAAGAGCAATGGTTTAGTTGCTTGTGTGGCACGTAGCGCTGTCTTGTTGAAAGTAAATGTTGTCCAGATCAATACCATCCAACTCCGATGTCCGCAATCCATTCATCGTAACTGTTGATCCAACCTCATTTTCGAGAAGGTAAGGTCCAATGACCCCCCCGGACCATAAACCGCACCAAACAGCGACACGATGAGGATGGAGAGGCTTCTCAACAATAACTCTTGGGTTCTCCGAACCCCAGATGCAACAATTTTGCTTGTTGACGTAGCCACAGAGGTGGAAATGGGCCTCATCAGTCATGATGATTTATTTTTGTAGTGAATTTTAATAATTTCAATGCGTCGTTTAAGCGTGTATCGTTCCATTTTTAGTAATGGCGTTGTCAAATGTCAAAGAATAAAAAATTCAAAAGTGACAGCTACCGAAATACCGGGTGATTCAAAATAACACCTCTTGTTGGAAAACCCTGTCCATTGCCATAATTGCGAAGAAAGTTGTGGATATTTTCTATTTAGCCTTTAAATAGACTTTTTGAATTTGGTTATTCTCTGGTCTATGTTCAAAACTGGCTATTCAAAGTAAAGGGTTTACGACTTAAGATATGTGCTGACTATGCCGAGCTGGCATTAGAGTTTATCTTCTCGAGATATGCTCAAAGCCGGATATGTAGAGGAAAGGTTTCTATCTTTGCCATCCTTCTGTAAGAGTTTTCTCCTCTGAAGTATTCGTAAAGCTGGCTTGAAATTCCAAACATTTTTCGTTACGCCCTAATGTGTAATTCATTTTTAGTAGGGTTAAGGTTATTTTTTGTTTGCAAAAATTGAATTTTAAACTTCGGTCGCTGTGGATGGGTACCATAAGAATGGATGTATCAAAATTAACCGCAGTGGCTGACATCCGGACTTAAGTTGGACCTTAATAATATTTTGTTGTTCCAGCGAATGGTGCAATGAATTAACATCGTTTATGCAACGGCATCGTTTCGAATTACTGTTATAATATGTTTCATAAAACTAAAATGCTGAATAAACCCTATTAAGGCTGCAAGCAGGTCGACGCGATTATCGTGTCGCAATTGCTGAAGTATTATTGTCGTCACAGATTTTCAAATGAGAACATGTGAGACGACATGATTGTCGCAAGAATGCGTTGGTGAACTTTAAACGTTTGCTTGCGGGAACGTAATATGTATTTCGATGTAGCACCAAACTGTGGCAACAGCATTTTAGGCATGATTCAACCGAATGTGTGAGGTATTGCAAAGGAATTTTCTTTATTTTCTCTCTAATCAACAGGCGTCATTGAGAGGCGTTACGACAAAAATAACGATACTATGTTTTTGTATGTTCTAGGGTTGCCACAATATAAAACTAAAACTACGGGACACTTACAAAAAAATGTTCTGGATTTGAAACAAAATCCTGGACGTATAAAAATATAAATATATAAAAATACATATGTAATATTTGTATGGGAAAATCTACAAAATAGTCCGATTTCAATTTTGAAAAATTAAAAATTTCAAATTAGAGGCACACGTTTTATTTTAGCGTCAACTTGTTAAAAATACATTAAATATAAATAATGTGCTCGCGTGCATCAGTTTTTTCAAGTGCTGAAGAAGTTATAATCGGATTGTCCCTTTTGGTTCTATTGCAAGTTTAGCGTCACGTTTTATTTTAGCGTCAACTTGTTAAAAATACATTAAATATAAATAATGTGCTCGCGTGCATCATTTTTTCAAGTGCTGAAGAAGTTATAATCGGATTGTCCCTTTTGGTTCTATTGCAAGTTAAGCCTGAAAACCCTATGAAAATCAACAAAATTTAACATAAAATGGCTCTCGGTACCAAAATAATAATTCGATCTATTTAG
Source organism: Polietes domitor (assembly GCA_947397865.1). Lineage (NCBI taxonomy): Eukaryota > Metazoa > Arthropoda > Insecta > Diptera > Muscidae > Polietes > Polietes domitor. Next base: position 107,179,244 of record OX377622.1, read on the forward strand.
CACTTACACACATTATTAGTAGTACCCATATTCACCGATCACACAGGGTTGCCACCAGTTATTTTTCAAACTGCGGATGTGCTCTTCAAAAAATATGAAATTTCATGATCTGCACGCATCGACCTGATGATGTTCGTACTGTCATAATCTCCTTGTCGCTGAAGGCACACCAAATCGTCCGGTCGCCTTTTGTTAGTATCTCTGTCGTTTATAATCCAATATTAAAAAATTTGCAATTACGTTCACGCTGAAAGCGCAAAAAAGAAAATTGTATCAATTTTCGTTTTATGCAAAAACAGAGTGACAGATTTTGAAGAGCTACCATTTATTCCTCAGTGATGGCACACGCCCTTTCCAACATATAGAAGATTCCGCAACATCATTACTATCATCCACAAAAAGATCAGAATGATTTTCTCTTATGCTGAAAAAGTTATAGCCAAAAGAGTTGAACAACTCCCGAAAGTTACAAGCAAAAATAGGGTAAATTAGGGTAGACCTTAGCTCAGTAGACTACATTAACAGCATAATTTTAAAACTTTAGGATGTTGGCGAGGTTAAACTCGTCGTTTTGAAAATTATGACACTCTCAGAAATATTATATATTAAGAGCAAGCGGTTAGAAGACTGAGTGACATGGAATCGTACTATACCGTAGATTTGCCCATATATCGTGCTATAACACAATGTTTATAAACGAAACATTTAAATTAGAGTGCAGAGTTTGAAGCCGAATCGGTTGAGTGTTGGGAAATAATTGTGTTGACACCTTTGCTATCTTGGATTCATTTACTTGCTAGACAACTAAAAGCCTTGTCACACTGCATTCCAAATCAATCGAATTCAGCTCGAAATGACAAAGGTCGATTTTTAAATATCAAATTTGTATAGGATCTGACGTTTGTAAATCGACCTTATGTCATTTCAGCTTGATTTCGCATGTCGCCACTGGGAGATGCCCATATGTATGTATTTTTCCTGAAAACTGCACAAGACGCACAAAATCTGGACAGGGCATATGACAACCCTAGTATCGCATCGTACGCTTAATCGCGCTTTCGTTCTTATGTTAAGGTAACATTAAGCGTATGCATTTAAAGGCCTGTTTACATTGTCTAAGCTGCTTAAACCTACTACTTGCAAATAAATCGATTTACATAATAAATAATTACATAATAAGATTATAATGGCAAATTAGACCAGTTTGGATTTTTATATAGGGTGCTGAATTTAAAATGAACCGATTTTCTTCATATCAGTTTTTCATTGAGATCCAACAAATACGACCAATACATTGATCAGTATAAAATACGATGTGTCAATATCGCAAAATCTTAACAACGTAATACCAAGGCTGGCACATTTAATCATTGTACACTCAGAAAAAAGTGAACCCTATAACGAGGAAATTAGAAAAGTGGAACTTCGTATAGCACTAAAGCAATATTTCCTCATATCAAGTTCAAACTTTTCCTTGAAAGTAGTACATGCTTTGAACTTGATTCTAGTTCAATTTTCCTCAAACCAAGTAAATATTTACTCAAACTAAGGAAAATTCCTCAAACAAAGTACATTTTTACTAAATTTAAGTAAAATTTTGCTGAAATTTTCCTAAATCTAAGTAATTTTTTTCCTAAAACCAAGTAAATTTTTACTAAATTCAAGTAAGTAAATTTTTCCTAAAACCAAGTAAATTTTTACTAAATCTAAGTAAAATTTTGCCGAAATTTTCCTAAAACTAAATAAATTTTTACTCAAATTAAGTAAACATTTACTTAAACTGAGGACAATTTTGCTGACTTTTTCCTCAAAACGAGTAAATTTTTACTTAAACTGAGGAAAATTTTACTTGTTGCAAGGAAAAGAAATGAACTTAAAATAAGTTCAACTTATCTAAAAATAATTCAAACAAATGATTTTGCTTCAGAGTATGCACAATTGATACAAAAATTGGCAACATTAAATATTTCACAAAAAATTCATTGCTGCGAAGGCAAGATAGAAGGCGCAGTGGTTGTTTAGAATAATACTTGAAGTATTTAAGAAATAAGTCTCGGCAAACGAATGAGAATTGCTTCTTAGATTAATATTCAAAAATTTTCTAAACAAATTGAAGTGATTTTTATAAGTTCATTAATACTTAAATGTATGAAGAACTCGGTATAAATTTCAGTAAACACATTAACTTAATTTTATAAAAAACTCATTTTTTAGTTAAAAATTCCTAAATTAAATTTTTTTCTATACAAAAAAATCTTAATATTTTTCTTACTTAAAACCTTCTTACTTCTTCCACACAAGTATGAATTAACTCAATTGAAAGAATTTTTATTAGATCCAATGAAATGATTTTAAGTAAGTTTACTACGCTATTTCTAGTAAATGAACTAATTGCTATGACTTTGAAATTTTTACTAAACTGGAGTAAAATTTTTGAACTAAATTGGAGTATGGATTTTACTCAAATTCAGGAATGCTATTTTTCTGAGTGTTCACAATTATTCAAATGCAATCACACTGTTTGAAATTTATTTCAAATACGAACGACGCCTATATAGGACAATGTAAACGCTCCTGTACACCAACTGCGTGTGTTTAGTTTGCATCGAAATAAAACTTTATTTTAGTTGCTCAAACCTCAAATCAATGTGATTATAGGGAAATAATATAAAGTAGAGTAGGCTCAGGCTCTAACTTCAGTTGTTGCCAAAACAGAGTAGCTTCTTTGAAAATGAGGCTGGCGGTGTGGTCAAGCAGTATTGATGTGGTTTTAGCAACACCCTCGGACGGTGCGAAATGTTATACAGCTCGTGACACAATTAAAGTTCTGTGTGTGACATACATTTGCCGGTTATATACTGACTCGTTACGGTGATCAGAATTGCCGCCCAAGCCATGGGATTACATTTTATGTTTTTATTCGAACACAATGTCAAAAATCGACTTTGAGCTGAAATCGATTGATTTCGCATGCAGTCTGAAAAGGTTATAAGTTGAATATTGTAGCCACATATATATTTTTCAATGAGAATCTTATAGCCTTTTCAGACTGCATGTGAAATCAATCGCTTTCAGCTTGAAATTACACGTGGTTGATTTTCAAATGTCAAATTTGTGTGGGATCTGACATTTGTAGATCGACCTTGAGATGAAATCGATTGATTTCGCATGTAGTCTGAATATTAGGGACAACATGACTTTAGTAACAAATGCAACGCAACAATCGCATTAATATGCGGCGGCTTAATAGTTGTACATCCATCGGTAGGGGTTGCAGTGCATATCCATGGAAGTATGGTTTAAATTTCTTATAGCCTTTTCGCACTGTATGCAAAATCAATCGATTTCAGCTTGAAATGACATAATTTTCAAATGTAAAATTTGCATGTGAAATCAATCGATTTCAGCTTGAAATGACACGTGGTTGATTTTCAAATGTCAAATTTGTGTGGGATCTGACATTTGTAGATCGACCTTGAGATGAAATCGATTGATTTCGCATGCAGTCTGAATATTAGGGACAACATGACTTTAGTAACAAATGCAACGCAACAATCGCATTAATATGCGGCGGCTTAATAGTTGTACATACATCCATCGGTAGGGGTTGCAGTGCATATCCATGGAAGTATGGTTTAAACAGGCTTAATAGCCTTTTCGCACTGTATGCAAAAGCAATCGATTTCAGCTTGAAATGACATAAGGTCAATTTTCAAATGTCAAATTTGCATGGGATCTGACACTTGTAATTTGACCTTTTGTCATTTCAGCTAGATTTAGCATGCAGTCTGAAAAGGCTATTAGGGAAAATTGAAAACTCTCAAAGACTGTAGCGATCAAAGGTGAATTTTATGGGGAAACTAACAAATATAAAGTGAGGTTCAAAGTAGTACCATAATTGAAACAAATTGATCGAATATTAATGTTTGTTTGTTTTTGATTTTTTTTGTTGTAGAGAATTCCATGTGAGGATTATCTGAGTGCACCTAATGCTGAAGACATTTATGAGTAAATTTATGAGTAAAGCTTCTAGATTACACATATCAAGTAGAACTTAACAATTGAGAGAAGGTTCTCCTTTGGTTCTTCGAATGTTGGATGTTTGTGGGAACTGTTTTGATTTTGTTGAAATCCCACAGTGTATAATTATAGGCCCCTTCACACTATACTATAATAATCAAACTACGTCTGAGAAAAATTAAAATTTTTAGAAAAATGTTTTTTACAAACACTGAAGGACGATTTAAAAAATATTTTTTTAGAAAAAAAAAAATTATTCTCAAAAATTAAAAAAGAAAAATTTTCGGGAATATTTTTATTATTTATTGAAATATCGACATTATTTAAAAGGCTACATAAGAATATGTATATATAAGTACGTTCGTATTGAAGAATGTAGGAATGTATATATGTATGTGTACACGTGTAATTTTGTGTGCTTATCATTTTGTTGGCCACGACTGTAGCCTCGGTAGGTAAATGAGAGCATTTGTATGGCACACTTAAATAAAGCAAAATAAAATTTTCCACTGAAAAACAGTCTTGGCGAACAAGAATGAAAACAACTTTATTTTTAGCTGTCAAATGAGATGGCAGATGGGTGGGCAGGGCACCGCACACCGACTGGGTGAAAGAGAGTATGTAAAAGCAACAACAACACAACAGTTATTGCAACAACAACAACCAGCGCGTTTCTATGTTAGACAAGGCAAAAACAGCGTTGGTTCGTTGCATTCGCCACGACTGTGGGGGTAGTACAGAGAGCAGAGCATTTGTATGGCCTGGTTTTGTTAAGCAAACCAACGATTAACACTAAAAACAGTGAAGGCGACAAAGAATGAGTACAGCCAGCGAATTCACCCCAGAAACTACGAAAAAACTTCGCTTTGAAGGAAAGTCGGAATAGTTTGCGGGGTTATTGAAAATACTGGCTGATGTAACGGGAATATAGGATTTTGTCCCGAAAATAATTCACGGGATTTTGTTGCTGAAGGTCTTCACTGTAATCATCTTAGCCCCGACTGTACGGATGGATAGTAGAGTGGTATAGCCTACTTAAGTATCTGGTTGGTATATATTGGGTGTGCGTGTGTGTGTTTTTCGTTGGTCGTCGCGTCGCTCTGTGTGTGGGGAAGCGAAGAAAACAACAAAAAAAACGTTGAAGCGAAGTGAACACAAGTATATAAAACTAAGCAAGTCAACGCCAAGCAAATAAAATGTGAATGTAACCTAACGTATCAACCATCAACCGGCTATAGTCAGCCAGCCAGCCAAACAAACAAATAAACGGTCGTTCATATGAACGAATGAATTTCTCATACAGCAGAGACTAAAGACGAAGAAAACTGAAAAACGGACTGTGAAGTGAACACAAAGTAGTGAAGAAAAACAAATTAAAGTATGTACCGCCACTAGTATGACAAGACAACGTGAAACCACAACAAGACGACAGTGCGTCAGTCAGGCAATCAGCCAGGGAGCTAATTTGACAATTTGAAATTTTGAACAAAATTTTAGAAATTATTTCCAGAATAGGTACCCTCTGTTTCAGATAAATAAAAGTGAGAAGTCCACTTTACACTCAGAAAAATTATGTTCTTACATTTTGGACAATTCCCTAAATACTATAATTTAGTTCAACAAATTTTCTTAAAAATTAAAATTAAGAAAATTTCCCTATACTAATAGCCTTTTTCAGGTTGTAGAATTTTTTATCGCCCAACACATATGGCAATATGGGGAAAATTATAATATTTCTTTGGGTAAATTGTAATACTAGCTACTGTTTTATTTGATAAGGTAGCATTTTCGGTACATTATAGCCTTGTCACACTGCATGAGAAATCTAGCAGAAATGGCATAAGGTTTGAAAATCTACCTTATGTCATTTCTGCTATATTTCACATGCAATGTGATAAGGCTATTACACACAGAAAAAACTTGTGTTTAAATACCGAATTCAACTTTGTATATAGAGTTGACTTACTTGCAAAAATATACAACTGTACGTATGATTTTGCTAAACAATCTGGCAACAACAGAACAACATTTTATTAAATTTTTCATCTTCAACAAGGTGAGTCGTCCAAATGTACAAAACGTTTATAAATATTTTATTTTAAAGCATTTTAGACAAAACTAGTAAAAACGGCGTTAAGTTCGGCCAGGCCGAACTTTATATACCCACCACCATGGATTGTATTCCACAGAGGTTGTCGGTTTTCGTAGAAGTGCAGTAATATTACAGCAAAATATAAATTTTTTAATATAGTCAAACCAAAACAAATACAAATATTGAAAAAATAATTTTATAAATAAATATAATTTTTTAATTATTTCAAACCATTATTTATTTCAAATCAAAAAATAAATATTCTTATATTTATATTTTCAAAAAGCTTAAATACCATAAATATTGCTGGATAGTGGGTGCTACAGTTGGTTGTATTTCCATTCTATTTTAATTCCAAAAGTACAAATTTTGAAAATCCATTATCAGACGTACATAGTACAAAATAATCTAACTTCATTATTCAACCAATTTTTGCCGTAAAAGAAAAAGTACGAATTTGGAAAAAAACTTTTTATATTGCTTGTTCTATGCACAACTAGAATTTCATCATTCTAGCTGTAGTCGTTTAGTTGGTACTATTTTTATCCCTCTGTACCATTGTATGCCTTGAAAGTACGAATTTCGAAAAATCCATTTATTTTCCGTATCTACGCATTCAGAGGAATGTATACTCCGAATTTCATGACTCTAGCTGCGGTCATTTGATTGGTACTATTTTTATTCACTTTTTTCATTTTAACCCCAATCAGAGGAATGTATACACGGAATTTCATTATTCCAGGTGTAGCCGTTTGGTTGGTACCATTTGTATCCCTTGAAAGTACGAATTTGGAAAAAACCTTTTAATTTGCATGTCTACGTAGTCAAAGGAATGTATACTCCGAATTTCATGACTCTAGCTGCGGTCATTTGGTTGGTACTATTTTTATCCCCTTTTTCTATTTTGACCCAAAAAGTACGAATTTCGAAAAATCAGTTTATATTCCATGTCTACACAGTCAGAGGAATGTATACTCCGAATTTCATGACTCTAGCTGCGGTCACTTGATTGGTACTATTTTTATCCCCTTTTTTCATTTTAACCCCAAAAAGTACGAATTTTGAAAAATCCGTGTATTTTACTTGTCTATGCAATCAGAGGAATGTATACACCGAATTTCATTATTCTAGGTGCAGCCGTTTGTTTGGAACCATTTTTATCCCTCTATTCCCCCTTAAAAGTACGAATTTGGAAAAAATACTTTTATATTATGTATCTACTCAATTAGAGGAATGTACACACCGAATTTCGTGTTTCTAGCTGTTGTCGTTAAATATGTACCATTTTTATCCCTTTTTTGCCCCATTTCACCCCTACAAATAAGAATCACTTTATGGTGCACGTTTTTGCTATAAGGGGGATGCGCATACCAAATGTTAAGCAAATATAAACAGACATATTCAAAATACATGCTTAAATACGCTAAAATATTAGGGATTATTATGGGCATTTTTAGTCCTTGTGAGGGAAAAATTTTTCCCTTTTGGCCGATTTCGCCCCGTTTCAATCCCAACCGATCTACAACTATAAGACGCATTTATGGAAAATTTGAACATTCTAGCTCCTTTCGCTTAGATGCTAGCGTGCTTTCAACAGACGGACGGACATGGCTAGATCGTCTTAGAATTTTATGACGATCAAGAATATATATACTTTCTACGGTCTCAGATCGATATTTCAAGGTGTTACAAACGGAATGACAAAGTTAGTATACCCCCATCCTGGAGGTGGAGGGTATAAAAAGGCACAACAGAAATATAAAACAAAGGGGCAAAGGACTTTAGTCGAATAACTAATAAGGTAAGTGTGTGTTTTGGGACTTTTTGAAAGTTTTCTCTTTAGATGCTGAACACGAAACTTCCAATAAGCAATGCTGGTCCAAAGGCGACAAAATTATCTCTCTTGTATCAACAGTCGTTCGTGATCTGTGACATGGTTCCCCTCGCCCATCTAAATCACTGCAACAAAAATTAACAATCCCTATATCTAAATTAAAGTCGAGGTTTAAATGGAATTAAGATCAAAATTATTGAATGTAAAAGTGGTGGAATCAGCAATAGAAATACTGAAGAAAGTAAGAAATAATTCGATATGTTGCTAAAAACTTAATGCTGTAATTGCAGCAAAAATGCATAGTATAACAGCATATGTCTTTTAATATTTGCAAATCATAAGCCCGAATATGGCATTACCACCATTGTATTCAAATAAACTCTTGGTATACTATTACTGTTGAAGTGGAATATTCTTTAAATCTCTTATTTGATAAGCCTTCCTTTTTTAATATAAGCCTTCAACACCATTTAGTTAAATATATGCGTTTTTGCTTAAAGCCGTCAGCTTTTTTATTTGGGAGGGAAATAGAATACTAACTATTATTCATTTATTATTCAATTTAGTAAAAAAATAAAAATTTCCAGTTTTTTTTATTGTGCCAATTAGTTTATTTATTTCTTAATTTGTATGCATTGAGAAAATGCAAATTGTTTAAGAGAACATAGTGCTTTGAAATACAGCCAAAACATACAAGGTAATTTTACAAAGTTTGATTGTATAACTGGCAGTAGTTTTCTTTGGTACCAAATTAACCTAGTGTTCTGCATGAGTTGCTGAAGAACTTTTAATGTTGAATTTCACCTAAGAAACTTAGGTAAAGTGTACACTTTTCTTGTATTATTTCACACTTTACCGCAAGTGTATATTTTTCAAAAGTGAAATTGTTTAGATATTAACAACTTTTTTTGCAGAGGATGTGGGGAAAAATGAATTATTAATAGCCTTTTCAGACTGCATGCGAAATCAATCAATTTCAGCTTGAAATGACATAAGTTCGATTTTCAAATGTCAAATTGCTAAATCGACCTTATATCATTTCAGCTAGATTTCGCTTGCAGGAAAGTATTGCTCTAGCGTGATACGAAGTTAGTTTTTTATATATTTTAGTTCAGTTTTAGGCACACATTTTTGAGTGTATTGTTTCTTCAATATATAATACAATGATGCTGGGTTCTTATCAACTTTCGATTTTTTTGTGATTAAGCTTGTTGTGGGTTGCCGATATAGCCATTCAAGAAAAAAGACATCGTCGACAATAGGTCTGTTCGATTGGGCTTATTAGCTTACAATTAAGAGATTTCATAAGGTGGCATCATTGTTACCCATTGGTGTTTCTTAAACGGATCAGCATGAAAAATCTGGCAGTAGCACTAAGAGAGTAGCAAGCTACTTTCTCTTCATTACAGAAATTATGCCGGTAAGTCCAATCGAACAGGCCTTAAAATAAGCGATGGTGTGTTCGAACCTTTCTTCAAAAAAAAAGAAACATTATTTTGCAAACTAGTGTAAACCACTGATCGGATTGAGTAGTCGTCAGTGTAATATTCTGTTCACACTGACGACAAAATCGAGCTTAAGTCGGCCGAATCTTTACAAAATTATTTTTGTTCACGATCTATTCTATTGTGATTGCAGTTTCTGCATAGAGGAATATATATGTACATGTATTCCAAGCAGTGATTCAACAGTTATTATTCATTGTTGGCAAATAATAAACATTTGAATGAAAAACATAGAACGTCAAATTGATTGCTGTAAGTAATTTTAGAGCGATTCGTAATTTTACAGCGGTTTGAAAATGCTATTAGAGAAAATAAACAAATATTTTTTATATTATATTATAGACGGGAAGAAAAAAATTTTGGACCTTCTTCAAAAACAAAGTTCAATCCTCGCATTGTATTGGAAAATGTTAAACATGGAGGAGAGTGCCAATGGTACTCATACTTCTGTAGCAATTGCACGGCATAAAGTTGCAAGAACAACATTTACGACTCTTACAAAGGTGGATAAGCATTTATAAAGGGTGATTTTTTAAGAGCTTGATAACTTTTTTTAAAAAAAAAACGCATAAAATTTGCAAAATCTCATCGGTTCTTTATTTGAAACGTTAGATTGGTCCATGACATTTACTTTTTGAAGATAATTTCATTTAAATGTTGACCGCGGCTGCGTCTTAGGTGGTCCATCCGCTTAGTCCAATTTTGGCATTTCCACGTTTTTGAGTAACAGAGACCCAATTGGTGCGAACGGCGACGAATCGAAAATTGGTGGTCATCATTAACACTGGCCGATACAGCTGCGATATTTTCTTCAGTTCGCACTCTACGTAAGCGTGTTGGTGGTTTAATGTCCAACAATGTAAATTTGGTGCGAAATTTAGTCACAATAGCCCGAATAGCCGCTTCAGTGGGTCGATTAAACTGACCATAAAATGGAAGCGCGAAATGAACTTTCTTAACAGAGCACGCATTTTGATAATAAAATTCAATAATTTGCAAGCGTTGTTCGTTTGTAAGACGATTCATGATGAAATGTCAAAGCATACTGAGCATCTTTCTCTTTGACACCATGTCTGAAATCCCACGTGATCTGTCAAATACTAATGCATGAAAATCCTAACCTCAAAAAAATCACTCTTTACAAACATAATTTAGAGCATCAATTGATGCATTTTTTGTACAGCCTTTTCAGACTGCATGCGAAATTGATTTAGATTTGTCAAATTTGTATGGAATCTGACATTTGTAAATCGACCTTATATCATTTCAGATAGATTTCACATGCAGTCATATTTATCAGCTTAAAATAATTCTAATGCATAAAAATCCAATGCGTATGTAGATGGATTTTTATGCATTAGCATTATCTTAAGCTGATAAATATTTATCGATCAACTTGAAAGTTGATAAGGATGAAAACTTAAATGGTAAAACAAGTTCAGCTAATAGGTTGTCATTTTCTCTAAAAATGATCCGGCACACACGTTTCATGAGCAGCTGATTCACCAACCGAGTAGTAGCACACTCACAAGAAACCGAAAGCTTTGGATGTGTTCAAACATTAAAATTAGGAAAAGGACTAACTTCTGATGATTACATACAGCCTAGTTGAAGATTCGTAATAGAAGTGTGCGCTTATCGCAACCCCTGGTGGACGAAACGGAACTCCGCAACACCTCAATTGTGAGAGTGTGGCAGCTCTGAATAGAAAACAAACTCCTAATGCTCCTGAAGTCTTTACACTAAAAAATAAGCAATTTAACTACATTTGAAGTTAAAATGAGTCAATAAAACTCATTTTGAGTAAATTTTACTTGAAAAATAAAACTTAAATGAAATAAAAATAATTTTTATTTGATTTAGAAGATGATGATGGGGTTCAAAAATGAACATAAAATTATGATGCCTCAGAATTCATACGAGATATCAAAAAACGGTTTACGGAATTGTAAAGAGCCTGCTTAAATCATAAAACAATTGTGACTAGTGTGGCAGCTCTGAATAGAAAACAAACTCCTAATGCTCCTGAAGTCCTTACACTAAAAAATAAGCAATTTAAGTGCATTTGAAGTTTAAATGAGTCAATAAAACTCATTTTGAGTAAATTTTACTTGAAAAATAAAACTTAAATGGAATAAAGGTAATTTTTATTTGATTTAGAAGATGATGATGGGGTTCAAAAATGCACATAAAATTATGATGCCACAGAATTCATACGAGATATCAAAAACGGTTTACGGAATTGTAAAGAGCATGTTTAAATCATAAAACAATTGTGACTAGAGTTCATATTCACCCAAAAATGGTTGGTCAGACCAAACCAATTCTGTGTTGACGACTCACATTTTTTCTCAACATTTGAATTTTTTATATGTATAGATTCTAGATTATATTCTAGTTCTAGATAGTTTTTACAAATTTGTATAGAGGACAAAGACACGATACAATTCAGTTATAGCCTTTTCATACTGAATGCGAAATCAATCGATTTCGAGGTCGATTTACAAATGTCAAATATGTATGAGATCTGACATTTGTAAAACGACCTTATGTCACTTCAGCTAGATTTCACATGCAGTCCGAAAAGGTTATTAGACTTCGACGAGCAAAAACTTGCCGTTTGAGAAATTCTTGTTCAAACACGGAGCGTTTAGTTCACATACTGCTTGGTCAAGGGACGAAATATTTTTCAGATCATAATTAAATAACACAAACTTCATTTCTGACAGCAGTCCCAGACCCAGTCTAATATATAATATACTTCAATATAACAAAACCGTCGATCCCAGGTGATTGCAATCCAAGAGTATTGATGTAAGTGAATTCAAATTGGAAGTATCATAAGTGGAAAAGGGTTATTATTTTCATGTGATCCTCTCTAATGTCCCATGCACATATGATTTTCTAATAGCTTTTTCACACTACATGCGAATCGATTTCAGATCAAGGTCAGTTTACATCTGACATTTGGAAATCGACCTTATACCGTTGTCACACTGCATGTGAAATCTAGCTGAAATGACATAAGGTCGATTTACAAATGTCACATCCCATACAAATTCGACCTCATGTAATTTCAAGTTGAAATCGGTTGATTGCACATGCAGTGTGACAAGATTATAAGCTATGTTTAGAATATAGTCTTCCAAAATTATAAAAAATTTGAATTTATGGAAATGTCAAAACTTTATTTAGAATTTTATTTAATATTAATGTAATACATTAAGAAAAAATCGTCTGCTTAATTGGGATTTTCAAAAATTATTTATTCAATTATTTCACAAAGAATCCACTAAGCTGCGCTTTTTGTGGCCTGCGACTGTAAAGCACCTATTGCGATTCTAGTTTTATGTTTTATTGACAATTTTAATTAATTTCGTTTAATTTTCATAGAATTACTTTAAAAATACGACAATCGTACACTGTCCATTTTTTGGCCTTATACTGTGTGGCATTATAAAAATTTGCTTTTATACTTCACTCTCAGACGTAGTATGTACGATACGAACAAAACGGCAGCAACAGCAGCAAAAAGTTTTGCCTTTACGTCTTATTCAATATGGCCAAAAACACCCAATACATGCTGCTGCTTTACGTACATATATATACACAGTGTGTGTTTGTATATTTTTTTTTTGACTCGTCGAACCTTTCGACGAGTGTACAGTCTTTGGCCATCAATAAAAAATCATAGTTATTTTCGATAAATTTCAACAAAAATTCATTAATTTTCACTCGGTGCACTCACTCAGCTATTCCTATACAAAATTATCACAATTCATGTGATTAAAAGCCAAAAGAGGAAAAAAGCGCGCGCATTTCTGACCAACCAACCAACAAATAATTTTCGTCGTCTTGTGAACTTTAGTAGCACTGCGTACTGTGTCTTTGGTGTGACTGTTCGGCTATGGGAAATGGGACAGCGCCGAGATTTTGCGTTTTATTCAGATGCGATTTTTATATAATAAAAGGCCATGGATTTTTGTGACTTTTGCAAAATAAAATACTAGAAGTGTTGTGGGAGGGGTCATAGTGGCATTGTTTTCACTTACCTGTGGAACAATTCGATGAAATTTTCCGCTGAATTATTGCACAAAAATGCCAATATTTGATTATTTTTCACTTGGAATTTCGAAGAGGTTGTTGTTATGATTATACTTTGTTGTTGTTCTTGCTGGCGATTGGTGGTGGTGAGTGTTCTCTCTTAATTGTTGTTCGGCGCTCGCGTTCCACCAGAGCAGCTGAAGGTAGTAGTACAACGTTTCTTAACTGTATAGCACTGCACTGTGCTAAGTTGGGGCCACACAGTTGAATTTTGTGCTGTGAAATTTTTGCTCGGCTACGGTTTCGTTGTTGGATATTTCGCATTTCGCCTTCGTTGGCTTCGTTGGATTTTGCCTGTGTGCTGCTGCTGCTGCCTGCTTTAGTGTGTGCATTTCTCCTCACACACCCGATACACAGAGAGAACCCCGGTGGGTTTATTCTCTTCTCCTCGTTCTGTAACACTCAAAGTGACTAGTATGTGTATTATGTATATTTTCGTGGGTCGTTGAGGGGATGGGGCTGCCGTTTAGGGAAATGGGGGGCCCCCCTGTTTGACTGTTGGAACAAAATATAAAGACAGCCACCTTTTCGTTTCATCTATTCTGCTACTTCTTCTCCTTTCCAGCATTCTCAGTGTTGAGGCTTTTTGTTGCTGTCGTCATGATTATCACAAAAAATCATTGGAAATCGTTTGCTTTTAATATGATTTTTGTTGTGAGACATCATTATTTCATACTCCATTTCAACAACAACAACACCAGCAACAATATCAACAACAAAAACAGTCATAAGTACCTTGGATAGGGATGCCAAAGGAGATATTTCTCAAACCTTGAATTTTCTCAAATAGAATGGGATCTATTTAATAGGCCATTCATATGCAAGTGATTTGAAAAACAAGTAAAAAGGCGTTTGGCCGGGCCGAATCTTATAAACCCTCCACCACGGAGTTCATTATTATCAGCAGATTAGACGCTGTCGCCATTACATAGAAGTGCACTACCATGCTAGGAAAATTGTGGTGCTTCATTATTATAATACTAATGATCCTCTACTATATAATTATGAAGTGTATCAAAAAGTGAATATTAGGCAGCAATATACAAAAATATGTCTTAAATAGAATGGCTGTTTTTCTTTAAGACTGGATAACTAAGCCGCGATAACAAAAATCTAAATAAAATGTTAAAATTTCACTCAAAATAAAAAATAATTTTTTAAAATTGTCGCCAAAGGCAATATCAATGTGTGTGTGAAAACAAAGTGAGATTTTTAGTGTGTCGACTTAGTTCGGTGGAATATTTTGTTTATCAGCGTTTCTCATTAGAAATATGTGACCGCTGGTACTAATATGAACCCTGATTTAAGTCAAAGACATACATTCGTTGCGAAAGTTCTGATGAGATGGTGTAGCGCCCATCGAAACTGCGCAGTCAACTTTCAGCTGCAACAATAAAGGTCTCACTTTGCCTTCTTTGCTAATTTTGGGTTCTGCTGAAAACTTCGGCACAACCTATGGTCTTGAACCAAAATAAATGACAAGCCAAAATAATTTTGTGTTAAAATTTTTTCACGTAGCCTGGATAATTATCCAGTGTAAGTCATAATTATGGTTATCGAGGCTAAGTTCAATAAAGTCGACACAACATATTTTTTGAAAATTTCTTTTGATACATATATTTGTATTGTAGTTGGCGGCAATTTAAAAAAAGAATTTATTATTTTGAGCAAAAAAATAAATTTTTATTAACGTTTTTGTTATCGCAGCTTGTTATCCCGGCTTAAAGAAAAACAGCCCTATTATTAGGTAGAGACAATTTCCCGATTTTCCAAATTTGGTGGGTACCATTTTTATCCCTCTTTTCCAATTGTATCTCTTAAAAGTACGAATTTTGAAAAAAAAATTGCTCTACTTTGCGTATCTACACAATTAAAGGCATGTACATTCCACATTTCATGTATCATTGGTACCATTTTTATCCCATTTCGCCCGCTAAAACTTTTATTTAATTTTTGGTGTTTTTACGCTACAAGAGGAATGTACGCAACATTGTTTAAATAATCTAAATATTAGGGGTAATTTCAGTCATTGTTAGGGAAAATTTTTTCCCTCTGGGCCGATTTCGCCCACTTTCAATTCGACCTGCAACCATAAGACACATCTAGAGAAAATATGAACCTCCTAGCTCATTTCGTTTGGCGGCTACCGTGTTTTCAACAGCACCAAATTAATAATTTATCATGATAAATTAATAATCACTACACACATCATTTCAAACGCAGTCTTGTATTTGATTTTCCAACATAGAACTTATTGAACAATCCATAAAACCCTGAAAAAATGTACTTCACTAAGAGAGTGGCAAGCTACTTTCTTGTTAAGCGAGTAAATTCCATACAAAAATTAAGCTAGTAAGACCAATCGAACAGGCCTATTATTACGAAAAATTACTTGTCACATTGCATGCGAATTCTAGCAGATCCCATACAAATTTGACATTTGAAAATTTAGGTCATTTCTACTAGATTTGCATGCAGTGTGGCAAGGCTATAAGACAGATGTAGTAAATGATACAATTTTTTATCTGAAAAGTCTACCCATGAAATAAAGTAAAACTATGATTCAAATTCATAGTTTTACTACAAATCTTCATGTGTGAACAGCCCTATACTAAGAAAAGGAGTCAAAAGCCATTATCATGATAATATATTATATGACCCATCTAAAATTTTATATGAAACTATTGATCGGTGTGTTTGTACTTGTGTCTGTGACGTCTTTTTAATATTTGAAAATCATAAGCCCGAATATGGCATTACCACCTTCTTGGTGTGTATCATTAATAAGACTATTGAAATATCGATGAGTTGCCAAAGATCTTTTAAAGTTGATTTCTCACAGTTTTTACTTTGCGTGAAGTAAACTTATTTATTTATATAAAGGAAGCACATGTGTAATAGGCTGTTTCCACTACGGTCGCTTCCACGTCCGCGTCCAATAATCAATGAACGCGCGTTAAAGCCTATACAAAAATCATAGGCAGTTAGGTATGGGAAAAAGTCGCGTTCATATTGGACGCGTTTTCCGATAAGTCACGTTTACTATAAATTCGATTATTTTTGCAATCGAAACCCACCCATACCTATTAATGGCAACACCGCAAATTGCACATCCCTATTAAAACAGCTGTTTATCAGCATAAACATAAACAGCCACAGCCAAAATGCAAAAAACAAATGACCAGATGCTTCGTGCATTGTACAAAAAATGTGCAGCGCTGCTGCTACTGCACATTTCCATTAGGCGCAATACCATTTGATCCTCATTTTCCACTGCGGCTAGCAAAATAATATCATTTAACTCCATGATAATGTCACAACAAAAAAATATTAAACTTTTCGCATCGCAAAAAAAAAAAACAAATAAACGCAAACAGCTGTTTGAACGCAAACGTGGACGCAAATCACAATGGAAACACCATTAAAAATTTTCGATAAATCGTTGACGCGGACGTGGAAGCGACCGTAGTGGAAACAGCCTATAATTTACACATGTACGAGGGAAATTTAGCATTTACTTGTATGACTTCTGTCAACTCTATATAAAAAAGATTAACAAGTTGAATTAGGTATTTTTACACAAGTTTTTTCTTGCGTTCAGCATAAAAACTTCCATTCATCTCTAATAAGCGCTGTTTGCACTAAGATTTATTGTACAACTTGAAAATACATGATATATAATGATAATAAATATTATATTTATTATATCTGTAATTTAAGGCTTAGATATACTAAATGATAAGATATTTGTATTTGAAATTTCTTCACAGAACTAGTACCGTATTCCAAGCTGCACAATAAATCGTTATGTGTGATTAACGATACAGCTAATTTTTGGCGTGATAAACGCTGCAAGAATTGGGGTCATGTTCGTAATTTTAGATAACAATTCATACCTCACCCATTCATCCGTAGCTTGGTTGTGGATGCTATAGATCTTATCGAAAAGATTCATCGAGAAATCCTCATGTGATATATCTGTATTTTGTAACGATTGGTATAATGTGAAGACGAAAATTGTAATGCTTCCGTGACAGAGTATCCATGCAAGACGACATCTCCATGGATGTCTCCCAAACCAAAATGCCGTGAATGTGAACGAATGCCGTGAATGTGAACGGCCAAACGGGCCGTTGTAGCAATTCAGCTTACTATATGGTATTGTCCAAAAGAAAATCAGATATATGCCGTGTATTGTGGGGTTGTTTATGAGGTATTAGGCCTGTTCGATTGGGCTTACTAGCTTACAATTAATAGACTTGATAAGGTGGCAACGTTGCTACCCATTGGTTTTTCTTAAATGTATTAACATCTGAAACATCTGGCAATACAACTAAGAGAGTATAAGCTACTTTCTTGTTAAGCGAGTAAATTCCATAAAAATATCAAATTTATCAAAAATACAACACCATATTCATCGGATCGTGAATTCCCCTAAGGAAATGTCTCGCATTGTAGAAAGTTTGACAACTCGACGAAATTCTTCTGTTTATAGTCATAAACGTACATATTCTCCCAAGATTTACTTAATCTCATTTGGCATGCCTACTTCCCATACTGAGTTAGTTTCTTGTCTGTGTGTCGTAAAAAGCTATAGCAGCAGTTATCGTTCGTGATACTAGCCGCGGCAACAGCAACAGTAACAACACACCATCGACGCATAACAGCAGCAACGTCGTACCGCACCACAGCACACCACACCAAGTTGCCACTAACTAAGAGCAACAAACTGTTTGCCTACTGAGAGCCGAGAGATCTCCCCATCACCCTCTTTATGGCTATACATTCACACACACACACATAACCTTTGGGGGAGAGTTTCAACTAGGACGTCAAGTGGTGGGTGTCGGTTTTTTGACGTTTAGAGGTGACAGTCTTGTTTATTTGTTTATGCCACATTGTTTTGGTGTCTGCACTTTTGCACGCATGTAGGTATTTACTTTTGTTTTATAACCCCCAACATCCCAGAGAGAGGAGTAGAAGAATTATTTAACGATAATGTCAGTTAAGAAAATATTTTTTTCGAAAATATTGTTATTTTTTCTATACTCTGAAATTGAGGAACAAATTATAAATGTAAATTAAATGGGATTTTACACTTATAGAGTTATCGAATAATTTAAAAGTAAACAAAAAATGTTATAATTTTTCGATTAAAAAAGTTTTATCGGTTACAATACACCGTATAACCGTCAGTTATGTCAGTTTGTGTGGGATTTGACCACTAACACTATTGGATGACTCTAACGAGAGGTGTTTAAAATGGGGATTAATGATACAATAGGCCTTTTCGATTGGGCTTACTAGCTTATGATTATGATACTTGATAAGGTGGCAACGTTTCCACTCATTGGTTTTTTCCTAAATAAATCAAGATGGAAAATCTGGCAACAACTCTAAGAGAGTAGTAAGCTACATTCTTATCAAGCGAGTAAATTCCATACAAAAATTAAGCTAGGAAGCCCAATCGAACAGGCCTAATATTATTCTCTGAACACATTGTTGTAACATCTACTCAGATAGTCAGACTGCTATCAGATCCATGGACTTGATGTTCCAACAGCCCGCGACTCTGGCGCATTTCTTCAGGAGATGACCAAGCAGGTCGATATTCACCTCATTTGGGTGTCCGGCATATGGATATCCCGGGGAATTGTAAAGCTAACGAGTGCGACAGATTAGGAATGACACTGCAAGTTCTACCGAGGCTTGATTGCATAAGCTATTTGGGGTGTCAGGTCATATGAATATCCAGGGTAACTGAAAACCTGACGAGTCCGCCATATTAGGAACGACACTGCAAGTTCTTCCGGATTGTATTGCCACATCCCTGTACACATTCAAGCTACAGCTCATGTAGAAGGCATTGGTGCTGGCGCAAAGAAGCACCTACTTATACCTGTGCAGCGTCTGGCCAAGTATGATATGTGGAGGTCGGTTTACCTTCTTTCATATGAAAGATATTTATTGTCTACGTTGATTAGAGTGTTGCCGGAATTAATATGCCCAAAAGCTGTGCATCGAACGACTTTTGTAGGAGCTGTTTGGTCAGGGAGGAGATTGGGATGTTTCAGCAGCTGACGCTAAAGGATGAATGCACTGCGGTTCATGAGACACACTATTAAACTGGTGATCCCTAAGAACAAGTACCGGTTCGTTAACTAGTAAAAAGTATAGGTGATGTCCTAGGAAGGGGTCAAATGACCCCATCTATGGAGAACCCTAGACCGGTTTATTCACCGGTTCATGAGACAAGAAAAACCTACATGAAACATATATCTCCTCATAACGCATCAGGACCATCTACAAGAGGAGGCGAAGATTCTCTCGGCTCGGGAACTCAATATGATGTTATCCAAACAATTCCTGCCATCTGACGTAGCTATATCCTCCACCTAGACATGTCAGGAGAGATCTTCAAGACCTGGAAAGGAATGTTCGGCGATATAAGAAAGAACCGTTGAATCAACAATCCTTCCAGACAGCCTTAAACTGCATTCATAGGGAAAACTCGTACCGTCCAAATGCAGTATTAGGAGGCCATCCTAGAGATTTGGCTAAAACTGAAAGAAGTCTGCCTAGGAAGACAAGAGTAGTGCTAGCTCAACTGAGATCAGGATGGTGCAGTCGTCTCTGCTCGTATTGGTCTCTGCTCGAATTAAGACAAACATGCCGAACATCTGCCCAGCGTATGGTGAACGGCCAGCCTTAAACTGCATTCATAGGGAAACTCGTACCGTCAAAATGCAGTATTAGGAGGCCATCCCCCAGATTTGGCTGAAACTGAAAGAAGTCTGCCTAGTAAGACAAGAGCCGTGCTGGCTCAACTGAGATCCGCATGGTGCAGTCGTATCTGCTCGTATTGGGCTTGAATTAAGACAAACACGCCGAACATCTGTCCAGCGTGTGGCGAACGGCCACATGACACACTACACCTATTCAGCTGTCCGGCGAAGACCACGTCTCTCACGCCCAGGTCCTCATGGACGCACCCAGTGGAGGTGGCCAGATTTCTGCACCTGGACCTTGATGAGACGCAAGAACCATACACGAGCACCGACGAAGAATGATGAACCGAAATATATATATGTTGTTACAATAACAAGAAAAACCTCAACTACATCCAGATTGGGGACAGAAAAGTGTGAATTAACCCCCATCATAGAGAACTGTGGATCGTTAAAATAACCAAAGCATATTGTGAAACATAAGAAAATGCCACCAAAAAACTGCAGGGGATGTTTACCATTATCCTTCATCGACTTCGGTAGCATAATACATTTCTTAGTCGCACTTGTTGCTTGCGATGAGGGAGTCCAAATGTAGACTAGGCTGTTGCTGGTTCATTATAACCCCTTGTTTCTATATTATTAGGTTCTCTCCCCCATTGAATGGTACAAATAACGTTTTACCTTTGACTAACCGGGGAACATCTGCAGAAATTTTCATCTCAATCATACCTTATATATGTTCGATTACATGCATGTGATGATGACTCCTCTGAGTTTACGTACAAGGCACTTGCCATGTGCTAATACGACGATACGATGTGGACGACAACGTTATGGATGGCCATGTGAGGTGTATATTTTGAACTCTCGACGTGCTGAGATGTGAGTGTGTGCCCCTCTGCTGTTCTATATACGTATATTGCTCTCATTCATTCATAACATGAGTATTTGCCGTATTCCTTGGGAAGAATGTACTCGTTCGTACACATACGATACTAGCTACTCGTACTTGCCAAGTATAACAATTGTTTGATGAATGAAAAACGTTTTATAGTCTTGTTCTTCTTGTTCTTGTATGTTTTTGTTAAACAATACGAAGAAATGTTAAACGGTTGACAATTGACATGACACGTTGTACGTTGTTGCAGTCGTGAGGGCGGAATGGTTGATCTTCAATTGATTGCTGCGCAGGGAGAATAATGTGATATTGGGCAGTATGGTATATCGGTCATTTAAGGAAGGTCGGGGTTTTTACTTTTTTCAGGTTCCATTTGCCCTTACATACTGAGGAAGGAAAGATTAGAGAGTAAGAACTAGGCACTAGTGTACTTTATACATGCAGATTTATCATACAACTTGGTTGCCGATTCTGGTTCTGTGCAGACCTTTTTGAGAAATATGTTATCTTAAGTGATAAGAATTATTTCCACCGAAAATTTTTAACATTTTGATGTTTTTACCATAATCAGCATTGCTTTCTTCTTCGTGTGTTGACTCATTATGTGCCCAAGAGCAGAACTCTTGTATTCGTAATATGTCCAAGCGTTTGTATGTTCCTAAACTGATACAATAAGCCTATAAGATACTTGGTAAGGTGGCACAATTGTTATTCATTGGTATTACTTAAATGGATCGCGATGAAAAATCTGGCAGCACCATGCTCGTTAACTAAGTAAATAGCAAGCATGTTTCTTGTTAAGCAAGTAATTGTATGCAATAGCCTTTTCACACTGCATGCGAAAATGATGTGAAATGACATAAGGTCGATTTACAAATGCCAAATTTGTATGGGATGTGACATTTGTAAAACGATCTAATGCCATTTCAGTTAGATTTCACATGCAGTTTGAAAAGGCTATAACAAATATTGAGCTAGTAAGTCCAATCGAACAGGGTTAATATACATTAGAGTACATTAGAGGCCTGTTCGATTGCGCTTACTAGCTTACAATTAAGAGACTTGATAAGATGGCAACGTTGCGAACCATTGGTTTTTCTTAAATGGATTAACAGGAAAAATCTGGCAACACAACTAAGAGAGTATTAAGCTACATTCTTGTTAAGCGTGTAAATTCCATACAAATATTAAGCTAGTATTTTTTAACTGGCCCCTTATGTATGTATGTATGTATTCAGAGTTTCGTCGTTGTTCAAACAATAAATATAAAAATATATTCGTAATTTTATCCCAGTTTCAGTATTATAACTATATCAGTCTGGATGAGAGAAAATATCATGGTCAATAGTACCATGTTCGTTTTCTGTTTACGTTTATACCGATTGTAGCGTGTATCTATTAACACTTGCTGGTAAATAACTACAAAAATGCATCATAGGTCGTGAACGAGTGGTTATGCTCGTATATCAATAACATAACTGTTGGCATAGCATAAATACTGAATGAAGAACAGTGGGAAATTTGTGAAACAAAATTGTCATTTGATATTATGCATTGTGTACACTTAGGTCCGCATGGTGTAACCACTCCTCGGATATTGCATAATTTCAATATGCTTGATAGTAGGCCTGTTCGATTGGGCTTACTAACTTACAATTAAGATACTTGATAAGGTGGCAACGTTGCTACCCTTTGGTTTTTCTTGTATGAATTAACAAGAAAAATCTGACAGCAACACTAAGAGAGAGTAAGCTACTTTCTTGTTTAGCGAGTAAATTCCACACAAAAATTAAGCTAGTAAGCCCAATCGAACAGGCCTAGTAAGTGTGGGTGGATGCATTGATAGTATTTCAACTTGGCTATATGATTCTGTTCTCTCTAATAATTTATTATTATTTCTGTGATAGATTAAATGCCGGTCAGTGAGAGTACCGATTTCAACAAATATATTCAAATTTCAACAAAAATATTCAAAATCCAACCAGATTAGTTTCAGCCTACTTATTTTTATTGTCAATCTATATTTCTTTTACAAAATATAATAATTGATTTCGATCGTAATCACAACATTCGAAATCGAGAGAGTAAAAAAATATTCATAATCCAACCAGATTAATTCCATCCTACTTATTTTTGTTGGCAATATATATTTCTTTTAGAAAAAAAAAATTGATTTCGATCGTAACTACGTCTGCGCTGAGGTAGAAATTGTTTTCCGAGTAGTTGGGTAGAGGTATAAACCAGATGAAGTCAAGAGCCCAACAGATTTCATTTTTTTTTTATTTTCTAACTTTCCCACTGTGCGCTTTGAAATGAGATTCTCACACTCCCATCCACTGTATAATTCGTAGTTGGCAACATATGGGGACTCGTGTTTTCGCACAGATACTTCTTCGTACGTTATTCAATTTTGCGTTGGTTGATTTTCTGCTTTTCTACCGTGTAAAGCAGTCATCCAGGCACGATATCGATGGTAGGGTGAAGTGAGAACGGTGTATGTGTTGGGTACGACATTGCGTAGTACATATACAATATGTATGTGCTTACGAGTACATCTGTTTGCCAGCCCCAGCCGTCAGCCATACGTCTTTAATCCTCATAAACTCAGAGAGGGAATGATTTCATTATACAGCTGCGGTCAACAAATAGCACTTACACTATGAACAATTAAATAATACAGTGTACGAGGGTTACGGTCTTAAACAGTACATTTAGGTTAGGTTAGGTCATGGTGACAGCCAGAAAGTAAGCAACTGACTCACTTAGACCAGAAGAGTTGCATTGTGATACCACGGAACCTCATGGTAACCAACCAGTGCGAACCACGAAACACCTTATCTTACCGATATTTACACTGACCAAACAGCTCAAACTCTCAAAGAAAGCAGAACCCAGTGTCACTAAACGTCTATTAGTCATAGCTGGACAAAGACAGATAAGGTCCTAAACGCTCTCGATCTCCTTCTCGTCCTCACAGCTCTTACAAAAGTACGATCAACGAAACACCTTATCTTACCGATATTTACACTAACCAAGTAGCTCAAACTCTCAAAGAAAGCAGAATCCAGTGTCACTATTAGACAGAGCTGAACAGAGACAGAGAAGGTATTGAACGATCGTCCTAACAGCTCCTACAAAAGTCGTCTGACTCGAAGCCCAGCCTTTGGGCATGTGCATCTATTACGCAGCGCCCCGTCAATACCAACGCTGGTCCTCTATCATTCTTGGGTCAAACCAACTTCGCGTGTTTAGGTCTGTCCACCAGAATTCATTCTACCTGAGCTGCAGCTTGCATGTCGACAGGGATGTACCTATGCAAACAAATTCCTGTGGATATTCTAGGGTAGTTCCTAGTCTGGTAAGCTCGTCAGCTTTACAGTTCCCTGGGTTGTCCCAGCGCACTCGAAAAAAGAGATTCGCGACAGTCTTGGTCTGTTCGACTTGAATTTAGGATCACTAAGTCCATGGATCTGATGGCAGCCTGACTATTCGAGTAGATGTTGACTCCAGTGTTCGTAAGAACATTAGGCCTGTTCGATTGGGTTTACTAGCTTAATTTTTCTGTGGAATTTACTCGCTTAACAAGAAAGTAGCTTACTACTCTCTTAGTTACCGAGTAAGATGGTGCCAGATGTTTATCTCTGATTTATTTAAATAAAACCAATGGATACAAATGTTGCCACCTTATCAAGTCTCTTAATTGTAAGCTAGTAAGCCGAACAGGCCTATTGCGTCGCAACAACTCCG
The DNA here is from genome assembly GCA_947397865.1 of Polietes domitor. Lineage (NCBI taxonomy): Eukaryota > Metazoa > Arthropoda > Insecta > Diptera > Muscidae > Polietes > Polietes domitor. Next base: position 107,204,175 of record OX377622.1, read on the forward strand.
CAACTTCCCTAATAGTCATAACTTTGGCTTGATAAACAATGCAGGTATCCGGTAGCCTACGTTCGACTTGCGGCTGTCGTGTCACGTATGAATGGTTCTTTAATCTTAACACGTAAACAGCCATATTAAGAGGAGAAAGGTTGGTCAATTGGTCAAATGTGAGAAATAATACAAGAAAAGCGTATAATTTACTTAAGTTTCTTAGGTGAAATACAAATTTAAATAAACAAATACAATAAAACTTGTGTAAAATTAACATGTAAATTAATATGGCTTTCCAAAGCACTTTGTTTTCTTAAACAATTTGCATTTTCTCAATGCATACAAATGAAGAAATAAGTTTAAGTTCAATTTATTGCCACAATAAAAAACCCAATCAATTGGAAATTTTTGCCATTTTCCATGTTTCGTTTATGCAATTTTTAATGTTTTTGTACTAAATTGAATAAAATAAATAACCAAAAATCATTTAACTAGTATTCTATTTCCCTCCCAAATAAAAACGCTAATGGTTTTAATCAAAATCGAAATTGTATTTATTTAATATATTCACTAAAAGGTGTTGGAGGCTTACATTAAAAAAGGAAGGCTTATCAAAGAAGAGTTTTAAATTGGAAGTTTCATGTTCAGCATCTAAAGAGAAAACTTTCAAAAAGTATTATTTATTCGGCTAAAGTTGTTTGCCCCTTTGTTTTGTATTCCTGTTAAAAATAATATATTTATAAACATTTTGTACATTTGGACGACTTACCTGTTGAAGATGAAAAATTTAATAAAATGTTGCAGATTGTCTTGCAAAATCATACGTACAGTTGTATATTTTTGCAAGTATCCGCTACAACATTTTTGAAATTGGCAACTTACATATTCACACTTACTAACTAATTAATTTTAACAAACAAACTTGTGTAAAAGCTACAAATTTCTAAATTGTGAAAAAGAATATGGTTGAATATTTTAAGGTACATAAGCACTGAACACCTACTAAGTAAACTTAGTTATGTATACAAAAGAAGCACATGTGTAATTTACACATGTACGAGGGAAATTTAGTATTTACTTGTATGACTTCTGTCAACTCTATATAAAAAAGATTTACAAAGTTGAATTAGGTATTTTTACACAAGTTTTTTCTGTGTGTACGAGATTCAGCATCTTATAGCCTTGTCACACTGCATGCGAAATCAGATGAAATGACATACGACAGATTTACAAATGTCAGATCCAATTTTACATTACATTATAGCCTTTTCACACTGCAACCGATTTCAGCTGAAGGTCGATTTACAAATTTCAAATTTGTATAGGAACTGATATTTGTAAATCGACCTTATGCTTTTCCAGCTAGATGTCGCATGTAGCCTGAAAAGACTTAGTGCCTATATGTATTGAAAAGATTTTTTGAGTTTTTGTAACAATTAATTAGGGTTTTCACTCTTGGTAGCAAATGGGTTGTAGATCTTGCAAAGCTTGCAGATCTAGCAAAGTTTGCTACGCCACAATAACAAAATAGAAAGAAACGTTATTTGCTAGGGTTTGTGTCATTTGCAAGACTAACTGCCCTTGTAGCTCTTGCAAACTCTGCAAGTGTAGAACAACTGTTTGTTCTGTCTGGTTAATTTAGCTTTTAAGCAAAAAACATTGTTTATTCCATTTTGGCGTGTTGTTTACTCTAGAGTTGACAACTTTGCCCGACATTGCGTATTCTTTTCCTTCAAGTTAATTTGCAATTAACTGCGAGAAAAAGACGTTCACTCTTCGTAGCATAATCGTAGTAAATTCTGCAAGGGATGCAGAATATGCTACCAGGAGTGTAACCCTAAATGTAAATAATAATATTTAAAATTAATTTTGTTTGCGCTATTATTATGACCATAGCTGTAGAATGTATACGTGAACGAGCTGAAGTGTTCGTTCGGCGTCGATGAATTCTCATCTCGTTGACTACTCGTTCCTTCCACACATTTGTTTGTTTTTATGTTATGACTCGACTCGCTGCTGGCTGAGCTCGTTTTTTCTCTGTCGATTTCGATGGTGAGGGTTCCTATGCCCAAATAGCTGTCGCATACGCCGTCATCGTGGTTGCCGTCGGTGTTCGCTGTTGTCGTTGAATGCTGAAAGACGCTGAGCAGCGGCAGAGGCAGAAGCGTAATGACAGACAGTGTATTGTGTGTGTATGGTATATGTAACAACAAACAACACCAATAACAACAGCAACAACGATATCATTTCAATTTGACACATTTCAGTACAGTTGGTCTACTAATCGTTACCTTAATTCCAAAAGGCCGTAACTGACAATTTTTTTCGATGTCGCGTGTTTTATACATTCCGATATATTCCAGCGTTTTCTGTGGGAATATGCAAAAAACGCAGTTTCGAAAAAAAATTGTCAGTTACGGCCTTTTAGAATTAAGGTGACGTAATGTTGCTTCAGCTTCATTTACCGATGTCGAATAGAGGAAAATACAAGACTTACGCCAATATATGATAACGACAAGAGCTACAGAAAAATGCTGATAGACTAGCGTGCTCACCAAGCGATTGACAAATGATTTGATTTTGGTATTGTTAATATTATTTATCATTGTAGTTGTTGTTGGTGTTGACACTTTCTGCACTACTTTAGCTGTATGTATTGTTGTAGTTTGTAATTAAACATGTAAAGTTGTTAAACGAATGTACACAAGACTACATATTTATGTAGATACATATAATTAAGCGTGTTTCTCATAATAACCTTTATGGTAATATTTCTCAAAATGGAGCGACAAAGTTGCAATGGACTGAAAATAAAAAATAGAAGAAAAAAATCGATAACTGCCTTAGTAATCGATAACTTCCATAGCTATCGATTGTACAACTTTTATAAAAGCAAAGTTAATAATTAATACTTTATCATAATAGGGAATTCCCGAGTTATAATAATGTTGTAACAAAGTACACAATCTACAATGTGAGCAATCAGTTTAATGAAAATGTCTTTCGAAAGTGAAAAAATTAATTAATATCAGTTCTTTCTGGAAATTATGCCTCTGACATATTTATATATTATTTTATGTATTTTAAACGCAAAATGTGTAAATGCAAGCTATAACAGCTAATTAAAACGTAAACAAACATCAGCTGATCAGTTCAAATCTTTTTTGATTTTTCGAACTTGTTTTGAAAACATAGTACGGTGTATAATTTCATTATATGTCCCTTCATCGTCTATTTCCTCATCCAAAGTATATACACTTTCTCTCTTCGATTATAGAGGAAACAAAAGCACTTTTTACCTTCTTGGTGGGGCGGTACAATTTAAATTTAAAAGTTTCCAAACATATTGTAAAGAGTGATTTTTTTGAGGTTAGGATTTTCATGCATTAGTATTTGACAGATCACGTGGGATTTCAGACATGGTGTCAAAGAGAAAGATGCTCAGTATGCTTTGACATTTCATCATGAATAGACTTACTAACGAGCAACGCTTGCAAATCATTGAATTTTATTACCAAAATCAGTGTTCGGTTCGAAATTTTTTATCGACAAATTTTGTTCAGCGATGAGGCTCATTTCTGGTTGAATGGCTACGTAAATAAACAAAATTGCCGCATTTGGAGTGAAGAGCAACCAGAAGCCGTTCAAGAACTGCCCATGCATCCCGAAAAATGCACTGTTTGGTGTGGTTTGTACGCTGGTGGAATCATTGGACCGTATTTTTTCAAAGATGCTGTTGGACGCAACGTTACGGTGAATGGCGATCGCTATCGTTCGATGCTAACAAACTTTTTGTTGCCAAAAATGGAAGAACTGAACTTGGTTGACATGTGGTTTCAACAAGATGGCGCTACATGCCACACAGCTCGCGATTCTATGGCCATTTTGAGGGAAAACTTCGGAGAACAATTCATCTCAAGAAATGGACCGGTAAGTTGGCCACCAAGATCATGCGATTTGACGCCTTTAGACTATTTTTTGTGGGGCTACGTCAAGTCTAAAGTCTACAGAAATAAGCCAGCAACTATTCCAGCTTTGGAAGACAACATTTCCGAAGAAATTCGGGCTATTCCGGCCGAAATGCTCGAAAAAGTTGCCCAAAATTGGACTTTCCGAATGGACCACCTAAGACGCAGCCGCGGTCAACATTTAAATGAAATTATCTTCAAAAAGTAAATGTCATGGACCAATCTAACGTTTCAAATAAAGAACCGATGAGATTTTGCAAATTTTATGCGTTTTTTTAAAAAAAAGTTATCAAGCTCTTAAAAAATCACCCTTTATTTATTACACTTATTTTCGAGTGTTTTATATAAAATTGAACAATTTCCCACATTTGGAACATTATCACACTGCACATGAAATCTAGCTTAAATTACATAAGGTCGATTTACAAATGTCAAATTTGTATGGGATCTGACATGTGTAAATCGACCTTTAGCCTTGTCGCACTGCATGCGACATCTAGTTGAAATGACATAAGGTCAAATGTAAACCGATCTTATTTAATTTCAACTAGATTTCACATTTTATGTCATTTCTGCTAGATTTCGCATTCAGTATGATAAGGCTATTAGTACCTATTTACACGTTGACTTTTTTTAAATTCTCCTTTAAAAGTTGTGTGAATTTATACGATGATTTTTTGCTTGACTTTTTCTTTCGTCGTTTGTTCAAAAAAAAAAAAACAAATTTGAAATTTCTACAAGAGAAAAGTCAAAAAGCCCCTCAAATTTCTATTTCATGACTTTTTTCTTCTGGTTCTCTACGTTGTTAGCCTACAAACTCGAAAGTCATGACTTTTGAGTCAAGTAAAAAAGTCACCGTGTAAATTAGGTCTAATAGCATTGTCACACTACATGAGAAATCTAGTTTAAATGACATAGGGTCGATTTACAAATGTCAGATCCCGTACAACTTTGACATTTGAAATCGACCTTATGTCATTTCAGTTAGATTTCGCATGCAGTGTGACAAGGCTATAACACATTTCGTAGCATAAAAGTTTAAATAGCATAAAAGTTTAAATATATAATTCTTCGTTGCAACAACGTACGTAGATACTATGGAATACGAATTTGTTTGCATTGCTAAAAACCCGAACATGACAGGTTATATGATGTCCACATATGCTTAAACCAGTTGATTTAAGCGTCTGTCGATGTCAGAGAGCCTCTTATGTGCGGTTTTTTGTCGATGATGCCTGATCCAATGGATGAACTAATTATGTCAACATCATTGCCCACTGTCAGTTCACAGGATAACAGAACGGGCGGCAAGTTGAGCATGGTCATCATTATGAAGACATACGTTCAAGCAGACCGTAGACATGCATGTATGTACACGAGCATGGGTGTTCACATCCATAAGCATGTAGGTTAGTGTAGCCCACTAAACGTAGCTTCCCTGTAAACATTTTGACAATTGCTGACATATTAGTTCCATGCGCGAAGAATTCGCGATTCTTCCTGGTGATTGTTGGATGGTGATTGTCGTGGACAGAAAAATTAACAATTTTTCTCGACGATCATTGAAGATATAGAAGAAAAAAATGATTTTCGGCCGATCAATAATAATAGGAATATTATTAGGAAGAAAAAAATCACAAGTTTCTAATAAACTGCAGGCAAAATCAAGCGATTTCAGCTCAAGGTCGATTTACAAATACCAAATTTGTATTTGTATGTCAGATACATTTTTAAATCGACCTTATGTCATTTCAGCTAAATTTCACATGTCGTCTAAAAAGGCTATAAGTAGATAGTTTCGCTTTGGAATTGATTTGTGAAAGTTGAAAATGTTTATTGCGGCGAGTGTTTTGTTAATTGAAAGAAATGGAACCACTGATCTGGCACAGTTCCCTAAAAATTATTTTAAATTCCTAATAAGCGAAGAATTGACAATTAGTACTTACCATGGACAGAATTACATATAAGATTAGCCGATGCGGCCGAACGAGCCGATTTACGGCTCATGCAGACAGATGCGACACTACAGTCACAAGTTGAGGGTAGTGCCGTCTCATATAGTAAAATAAGAACGTACGAGAGACGTCAAAGCTACTGTCTGAATGTGCCTTTATGTTGGATCATAACCCGAGAACACACGTGCAAGTAAAAGTTCAATACATTCATGTTTGGGCCTAACATGGAAATCGCTTTTCTTTATGATTTGGGCCATCCTAATATAGCTACTTACTATGGAGTTTACATTTCCACACAAAGTTCCCTGCATACCCCACCATTCATTTCGTTCCTGAAAACCTTAACCTTAAATAGCGGGGAGTCTCGCTGCCCTCTGTATGTGTATTTCAGTCGATAATTAGCTTTTAACAACTTGTAAAGCATCGCCGACTCACATACATACCCTCGAGGGTATATCCCCATGATATATCCTTGCTGAATATGTGTGTACATATGTAGCACATGTTGCATTTAACGAATGTTTTAGAGCAATTCTTCATGGTACAGTGAGTAGTATGTATCCCAAAAGTCAATAGTTATTGATAAGGACAAAGGATTTATGCATAAGATCGGTTGTATTTGCATAAAGTTTGGTCAGTCATACGAGTCTTCTTGTGACAAGAATTAAGAATTAAAACCGAAGATCTCACATTTTTAAATAATAGACGGCACACATTACAACGGTGATCCTAAGAATTGGATATCACCACCCTCCTGTGAACACGGTCAAGTAGTTCCAAGATCTTATAGTATTTTTTTGGACGTAGTAATAGTATACTATCAACTAGTGGTCCTCCACAGGAACCGAAACCACCCGGAAACGCTTTTGCATTACTTCGAGTTGGGGTTCATTTACTGCATTTTGCAGGTGTCCTCTATTCCTATTCCCCCGTCCTATAAAAGATTAGGGGTTCGGCGCTCGAAAATTCTGCAGTTTTGTTTTTTCTCTCAAGATACTCTCCACGGTTATCGCATATTGACTCCACTTTTGGGTATCTTCTAGCATATTATTTAGAAACTCAGTCATTGTTAGACTGACTCCGAAGGTATTTGCGAGATTACTTCTTATGATCTGCCAGAAAACACATTTTAGGACTGTGTGCTCAACCCATTGACTTTGCCATGATTGGAACAAATGTAGTCTTGTTTCCTATTTTATCTTCCTTTTATCAATTGGAAACTCTTAAATCCGTTGGTGATCAGGACGTCAATGGGTGGTATACCGGCAAGTATAGTTGCCGCCGAGGTAGATATTGTCCAATATGTGGAAGTTAACCGTAGGACGATTACTCTCTGTACTCTTATCAACAATCTTCTCAGGGATTTGTTATTTTCAACCATATGTTTCTTGAAACTGAGGCTGCTATCCAGATGTACTCTTAGTGCCTAAGGCTTTTGGATATCAATATTTCGTGGCAATTTACTTTTATTTTTGGGTAGTCGAAAGATCTTCTCCTTGTCACAAGATCTTATAGTCTATCAAAGGCGTTGGAGATATCTGGAGCAACGACCTTACTCTCATGGATCGACTCCATCTCCCATTCTGACAACAACGTCATCAGGTCCCACGTAGATCGATTCCTTATGTAAGTCATTGGTCTCTAAATACCTTACAATATGGTGACAAACCATACTCTCCATAACCTTGGTTTATCAAAATAACCAACTACTAGGTGTAAGAAGGCCTTAAGTAAGAAGAAAAATCGTAAGAAGAAGCAAGACGAATGTATATCGTACTTTGTAGATGCGAACAAGGGGTCTTCATGTGTAAGACAGTTTGGAATGTATGTGGATCTTATGTTTTGGAGGGAACGACATTTCGGTAGTTCAATTAGTTAGTCAATTACACTGCTCGTTTCGGCCGATGATCGCTACACAGGCTTAATTTCGCGACCTAGGGCGGCTTAGGACATACTAGAACCGCGAAATAAACCATATTCAGAACTTAGCAAAAGTTATGGCGCTTTTAAGGGTTTGGAAGAAATTTTAGCTATTTGGCCAAAGGAAATTCATAACAAAATTGCATCTATTTTCATATTTTCTATAAAACAACGCAGATCAATAGTATTCTCACCTACTTTACATTTTGTTCCTTTAAGCTATTTTTAATTGTAGCACAGGGTGTTTACAACCACTGTGAATCGTGAAAGGCATTCGCATTTGTTCATTGAATAACACTTGTATGAATCCAATAGTATCGTAGCTGTTGTTGGGTGCCATTACAAGAAGTAACCGTTAATTGTTTGGCGATGTGATTAGCCAATACACATGTTGAACGTCCTTACTCTGTGTAATCATTTGCAAGTGGACTAGTGTTACATGGTTTTATCCTGATGTGTGTATAGCCATAGTTCTTTCTTTCTTGTTTTTATTTCGTCACGATTAGATGGCTAAGTTATACTGCGTCGGGCGCCATTTCAGTCACATACCCATAGAGAAGCTGGAATTGATTATGGTAGGGTTTTCAGATAATATTTTTTTTTCACAGGGGATGTCTCCTATAAATACAGTGCATTGATTTGGCGGAAGGAAGATCAGGTATTGGAAGGAGGAAAGAGGGAGTAGTGTCTGTTGACATCTGTTTTGAATTTTGATTGTCGTAATTGGAGGGAAAGATAATTGCCGGAAGTTGATTCCATATACGGATAGTACGGGCGAAGAACGAATTTATTCTGTAATGTGTAGTGCGGCCGGTTGTCCAATCGACAACAAATGGTTGAGCGTTCCTGGAGAGTCGCGTATCTCTACCGAACGTTCTCACGAGCGGTATAAGATCACGAATTTCCGAAGAATAAACACCATGAAAGTATCGATAGAACAATGAGACGCAACCAACATTACGACGGTGTTCGAGGGAGACAATAGAATTGGCTATCCTACCGTTACCTATCAACACCATCGCCCTCCTCTGGAGACGGTCAAGTAGCTCCAGCTTTGAATGGACCACACCACTCGGAAAGGTCTGCCTGAAAGATTTCCGATATCCGTCAAAGTCGTGTAGTAATTGCTTCCCAAAGGCTTGGGTTTATTAGAGCTGGGCATACGAAGTGTTCCATTGTCTCTTCTTCCTCTTCGTTGTCGGCAGTGATTGTTGAATTGCAGAGCCATTCGTCGCGCATGGTTTTCAATTAGAAAATGACTTAGCAATGATATCACACTACTACTGATATCACAATACTGGCTTCGAAGTTCTCTGGTATGTTTTGTTTTTGTTATATTGAGGCCATGTTTGTCAGGATATTTGACAAGTGCCTCCGTTTTACCATATGAGAGTGACTTCAGACAGACAGCTCAATCTGGACAGTTTATCATAGGTTATCAGTCAATCTTCACGTCACCTATTTGAAATTGTCATCTGTAGTTCTCATTCCCGAACTGAACCATAATTCTCGGAGTAAATTTGCAATCATCGATCCGTCGTTAGTCTATTCGTGATAAAATGGCAACTTAAGTAGAGCACAACTTGCTAGCCTTACCAGATCTGACTAATTTGTGACCGTTTATTCGTTATCGCTAAATGAAACCTCTACAAAATCAACCTATATATGTGTCGCTCCTTAAATAGGTCGACTTCCCACTTCCGCTACTACGTGTGCAAATAACATCCCGTAAATGTCTACGTAACATATTCAGATATTGAGATACATACAAACTTGCACACCGTATGCTCCAAAAACCGCCTGACCTAGTTTAGTAACCCATAATTCTCCAAAACATTTGAGCCACCAACTGCCAAGACACTTACTACTCTTTGGCCAAATAAACAAATGTTCTTTGGCCCACTCACCCACACACACACTCGCTGGCATTCTCAATAACACACGACATAAACGAAACGAAAATGTATCCATCCATACGTTGTTCTGCTCCACCAGCATCGTCATCGTAGCCATAGAACCGTGTTGCCGTGCCATCATCATCGGCACCATCGTCATCAGCATACCCATGGCCCATAGTAGTCGTCAGCAGCATCTAATGTTGCTTTCACTTGAGGCTTCACCCAACTCGAATGCATGTAGATGTACATAGTACACACTTAACACATTTTCCAATGACGGTTGGATCTGCATCCTCCAAACCCATTAGGCATTGTCTGTAGACATACATACAATAAACCACCAACCCACCCACATTTGTGGAATGTACATTCTTCATAGAACAAATACTCGCAGACGAGCAACTGGTAGGTCTGGTAGGTAGTATTCATTGTATTGGCTAATTGTTTCAAACCACTACAGTATTAATTAATGGCCACGACTAGGGTGTAGACGGCTACTATCCACAGGTGAAAATAGCGTGGTGAGAAACTCAAAAAGGATACAAGTTACTTGGTTGGTGGTCTCGTCATATGATTCGTGGAAGTATCTTCAATGAAACGAGAGAGAAAGTGTGGGAAGAGGGGTAATAAAAGTGACCAATTAACACTTTAAGAAAAAAAAATTGTTCTTGGTAAGGTCAACGGTTTTTTCCTTAAGATTGGTTTAATGTTTATAAAGTTTGGTCAGTCTTACGATTCTTCTTGGGACAAGAATTGATAATTAAAGTCGAAGATCTCACATTTTTTAATAATAGACGGCACACATTACGAGGAATTGAAGAATTTCAAACACTGCTTTAAAAAGCCTAGATACTAGAATGCTCCGAGAATACGCCCTGCCAGAGTCTATCAAAGGTCTTTTTTTAAATGCAGCGCATTGCGTTAGCGGAAGGAAGATACGGTATTGGAAGGAGGAAAGAGGGAGTAGTGTTTGTTGACTTTTGTTTTAAACTTCTGAATATCATAATTAGCTGGGAAGATATTTGCCGGAAGTCGATTCCACATACGAGTTGCTCGAGCAAAGAACGAATTCATTCTGTAATGTGTAGTGCGGCCAGCTGTCCAATCGACAACAAATGGGTGAGAGTTTCTTGAAAGTCGCGTATCTCTACCGAACGTCCTCATGTCCGCTATGAGATCACGAATATCCGAGGAACAAACACCATAAAAGTATCGATAAAACAGCGACACACATCCCACATTACGACGATGTTCAAGGGAGACAACAGAATTGTATATCCTGCTGTCACCTATCCACATCATCACCCGCCTCTGAACACGGTCAAGTAGCTACAAGGAAGATCTTGGAGCACCTGAACATATATATGTGAGTTGTATTCCATCTTAGGTCTGATGTACGTAATGTAGATATTGAGAAGATCGGAGGATCGACCCCATTCGGAAATGGTCAGTAAACTCTGACTAAGTGAAGACTTGCTCTTCGTATGAATGACAGAGGTTACTGTCATCCGCCAATGAGTAGTTTGGATTCAAAGTCTGATCCAAAGAGTCGTCAATAATGAAAATAGGAAAAGAGATCGAGAAAGAACAGAACCCTATGCACCTCAGATGAGAACCTATCTACAACAACACGTATAGTGCGAGCTCTGAGGAAGATCAATATAAATCGTGTCAACACCAAGAGCGATGAGCGTTGATATGAGTACGTCCTGCCAGAGTCTATCAAAGGTCTTGGAGATATCTAGAGCACCTTACTCTCACCAAACTGGTGGATGGATCGACTCTATTGTTCTGACAGCAACGTCATCCAGTCCCAAGTATATCGAAGTCATGCTGTCGATAATAAGGTAAGACATTGCTCTCTAAATACCTTACATACTCTACATAACCTTCGAGAGCGCAGAGCAAATCGCAATCGGTGGTAGTTATCTGGCATATTAGTCTCACCTTTTGTAGGGATGGGCTAAATGTTCGCAATATTCCAACGCGCCGGGAGACCCCTTAACGGTATTCAAGGGGTTCGAAAAAATATCTGAAATATTGAATTATATATACGGGAAGTGCCGGAAGTGTTCCGGCGAGGATGAATTCCTTGCATGCATTTCATCCAATAGGTTAGCTTTGGCAACGGATCATCTTTAACAACTCTTTATCACATGGTTCGCGTTGCTTTATTTTCGTTTTTGTAACAACAACAAAATGTATAAAAAATAAAACGAGCTTTACAAAATAAGGGTATAATATTCTCGATCATTTCAGCCGTAGCATGTACAATCGTTGTTTAGAAAATAAAGTTTCCAATTAAAATGCTTGCTACTTACTCTCTTAGTTATCGAATACGATGCTGCCCAATTTTTCTTCCAAAATCCATTTAAGAAAAAACAATGGAAAAAATGCTGTCAAGTCCCTTCATTGTAGCTTATAAGCTCAATCGATTAGACATAGTAGGCCTGTTCGATTGGGCTTACTAGCTTACAATTAAGATACTTGATAAGGTGGCAACGTTTCCACCCATTGGTTTTTCTTAAATGAATTAACAAGAAAATTCTGGCAGCAATGCTAAGAGAGTAGTAAGCCACTTTCTTGTTAAGCGAGTAAATTTCATACAAAAATTAAGCTAGTAAGCCCAATCAAACAGGCCTATTGACTGAAAATTTAATTCAAATTTGTTGGTTATTTATCTCTAAGTTGGATTTAAATGAATGAAAACTTATGTTTTCTGTCATTTAACTAAATGAGACATTTAAATATCCGCTCAATTACCTACAGGCCATAAGTGTTTCAATAATCGCATCAATTCCGTGATATCACGATATTAGGCCTGTTCGATTGGTCTTACTAGCTTAATTTTTGTATGGAATTTACTCGCTTAACAAGAAAGTTGCTTACTACCCTCTTAGCTGTGTTGCCAGTTTAATTGCCTGTTGATTCATTTACGAAAAACCAATGTGTAGCAACTTTGCCAACTTATCAGTATCTTAATTGTCAGCTAGTAAGCCCAATCGAACAGGCCTATTATTTGCAAGGAAATCTAGAATCTTTTGCAACGATCCGTCACACCAAAACATTTTATTTATGACGCTACCTTTTCATTAATTTCAGGAATGTTGAGAGTCGGCCATTCTGACCTGTCAAAAAGCAGCATTGCTGTGCGCGGGCCTCAATGTTGTAGAAAATTGTACTTGTACACAAGCAGAAAACAAACTTGTGTAGAAATACCTAATTCATCTTTGTAAATCTTTTTTATATAGAGTTGACAGATGTCATACAATTAAATGCTAAATTTCCCTCTTACATGTGTAAATTACACATGTGCTTCTTTTGTATAAATAACTAAGTTTACATGGTAGGTGTTCAGTGTTTATGTACCTTAAAATATTCCACCGTGTTCTTTTTCCCAATTTAGAAATTTGTAGCTTTTACACAAGTTTCTTTCTTATAATTAATTAGTTAGTTGAATAATGGTGGCAATTTCATGAATTTTGTAGCAGATATTTGCAAAAATATACAACTGTGCGTATGATTTTGCAAGACAATCTGGCAACAACAATTTATTAAATTGTTCATCCTCAACAAATACAAAATGTTTATAAATATATTACTTTTAAGCATTTAGACAAAAAAAGCACAACAGGAATACAAAACAAAGGGTCAAAGGACTTTAGTCGAATAAATAATAAGGAAAGTGTTTGTTTTGTAACTTTCAATAATAAGCCTGTTTTTCTTTAAGACTGGATAACTAAGCTGCGATAGCAAAAGTCTAAATAAAATGTTAAAATTTCACTCAAAATAAAAAATTATTTTTAAAAATTGTCGCCAAATTGTCAATGTGTTAAAACAAATTTTGAAAAAATAATTTTATGTTAAAAATATTGGACTTAGCCTGGATAATTATCCAGTGGTTATGGTTATCGAGGCTAAGTCCAAAAAAGTCAACACAAAATATTTTTTTGAAAATTTCTTTTGATACATATATTTATATTGTAGTTGGCGACAATGTGAAAAAATAATTTTTCATTTTGAGCAAAAAAATAAATTTTTATTAAAGTTTTTGTTATCGCTGCTTGTTATACCGGCTTAATGAAAAACAGTCCTAATATGATCCAATTTGTATGTTTTTTATCACAAAGACGACACAATTATATCGCTGTCAGACTTTCGTGATCTGTGACATGTTCCCCCTCGTCCCATCTACAATTTTAAAAGAAACTATTGATCGGTGTGTCTGTGACGTCTTTTTAATATTTGTTAATATACTATTAATGTTGTAGTGAAATATTCTTTAAATCTCTTATCTTCCTTTTTTAATGTAAGCCTACAACTCCTTTTAGTGAATATATTAAATAAATACGTTTTTAATTAAAACTATCAGCGTTTTTATTTGGGAGGGAAATAGAATACTAATAAAAAAAAATTAGAATACTAATTAATCAAAACATTAAAAATTGCATAAATGAAACATGGAAAATGGTAAAAATTTCCAATGGCTTGGGTTATTTTATTGTGGCAATTAGTTGATTTATTTCTTCATTTGTATGTATTGAAAAAATGTAAATTATTTAAGAGAACAAAGTGCTTTGAAATACAGCCAAAACATACAAGCTAATTTTACACAAGTTTTATTGCAGAACTGCCAGTAGTTTTTTGGTACCAAATTACCCAAGTGTTCTGTATGAGTTGCCAAAGAACTTTTTAAGTTGTATTTCACCTAAGAAACTTAGGTAAATTGTACGCTTTTCTTGTATGATTTCTCACATTTTTTCTTTGCGTGTAGTTGAAAAGATTGTTAATAAATAAAGGCTTGCGCACACCTAAGCATTTTATTGTAAACGCGTTTTGCTGCATTTGTACTTCAGAAAAATTCTCGAAACTAAAATTCTGAGAAACTCATGCATTCATTGCGTGACATAGCTTGGTGTGGATTTTTGGATTGGAGGTCATCGCGGGACATTCTTCTTCTTCCTCAGTTCATGTTGTTAATGTTAAACTGATACAGATAGAAGCATTACATTTTAAGTATTTCTAGCAGAGATTCTCCTTTTTTATTTGGCACTTTTACCGGTATCTGAGTATGCGAATAAGCATTTAAAATATCATTTTTGAAAAATTGTATTCTTTCAAAATTTCTAATCCTTTTAACTCCATTTCAAACCAATAGTTTCAAACTTATATCATCCGGTTCGTGTGTAATATGGACTTCGGTTATTTTGTTTATTGTTACCGGTCTACTTAGGTGGCCAAAATAATGCAGCCAAGCACTTGTGCTTCTGTCTATACGAAGAAAAAATGTTGTAATTGTTGTTTGCAAAAAAGTTATTTTTATGTATTTTTTATAAATTGTAAATATCCTTACTTGCGAACTAAATACATTTTCACGTAAGTATAAGGACGGGTTCCCAGCAATTATTTTTCAGGGTGTAGCAGCTGCAAGTCTGATCTGAATTGACTGCAATCATGGGTAAATTGTTTGTTGTGGGTTTATATGAGATTTGATATGAATATTAGTTTGTAGATCATTGCCTTGATTCCTTACATTGTTTACTGTATTTTAATTATATCTAAGGGAAATATCTACTAAAGGTTATTTATCCCTTCGCACATTTCCATCGCTCGGCGTATAACAACCAGCATGGGACACGCCAGGGAAAGGGTTTAGATTTCAGTGATTTCCTTGAACAGTTCAAAAAAGTAACGGTTGAATTTATTTTTTTTATATACACATCTGTCACATAAAGGAATAAACGGTTTCAATCGTGTCCGTTTCAGGGGATGGGATACTCACAACAATGAGCCTCTTGTTACCCAGAAGCACAAACATGGATTTTTTACTTGAAAACAATTCCACAACAAAAAGGGAACATTTCACAAGAACTCTGCCTGTCGCTGGGTCTCTTTATTTGCTGGATGTTATCGCAGAAATACGTAAACATTCACATGCAGGAGTAGGTATACAAATCCATGTTGAACAATTTACATACATACAACATGCAGGGTCCTTGTGCGAAAAAGGAAACTGTAACGTAAAATAAAAGAGCACGAACACCGCCTGGCTTGAAGGATGTGTGTTGTGTTCAAAAAAGAACGAGGGTCCTTAGACAAAACGTACAAGTACGAATATGAGTACAGGATGCAAGAAAATGTATATTTCACAGACATGTAGCATTGCTAGACGTAAAAAGGAAATTCATTATCAGCAAAGGATGTGTTCTATTAAAAAACAAAACCCAAAGAAGGACTTCACCATCATTTCACACATAACCACTAAGAATACGTAGAAATGAACAAACGATTATGAATTCTTGCCGTGAATGTGCTGTACATGCATTACAACTACAGGGATGTGCAAGAAAATAGCAGTATTTTCTTTTTTGACTTTCAATAGGCTACAGCCGTAGGGAAATAAGAGTTTGGAAGGAAGGGAAAGGGTGCAGTGCCTATTTAAATCTGTTTTAAATTTAGGAAAGTCATAATTGGCGGCAAAGATATCTGCCAGAAGTCGATTCCAAATAAGGACTGCGCGAGCGATGAACGAATTCATTCTAAATATAAAGTGTAAATCGGCCGGCCATCTTATCGCTGGGTAATTCGCTATCTTCTCGTCCGGGATAAGATACGTATATCTGAATAACAAATACCATGAAGTTATCGAAAGAATAGCGACACACATCCTACATTTCGACGGTGCTCAAGAGATGCTGTAGAATTAGATATCCAACTTTCACCTATTATCACCACTGCTCTCCATTGAATAGGTCAGGTACCTCCAAAGAATCATCTGGGACCACCTGTCCATATATGGGAGTTGTATTTCATCATTGCTATAATGTAGCTGTTGTAGATGGTCAGAAGGAGTTTAGTGTTTCTTACACCGCTTTAGAAAGCCTGGACACTTGAAAGCTTCTGTCGACACATCATATATCTGGTGATTTATCGTGAGGTTTGATTTTCAATAAGCTTTTTTAATCGCTCATGACTCATATCAAACTACTATGTCATTTGGCAATTCATTGTGGAAAGACTCACACCACAGCATCCCCAATTTTTCAGCTGTATTACGAAAAACAGCGTTCTGTGAGTAAGAAGACTGTGGATAATCAATCAATTCGTCGCCATTCTCAGCAGCTTTACTTGTCGTATTCGACAACTTGGCGTATTTTACGCAAGGATCTCGGCCTTAAAACGAATAAAAATCCAACAGTCGCTTTTCTCGAACGACTCGCCCAAAATTGGACCTTCCGAATGGACCATGATATATAAGTAAACCAAACAAAAGACTACTCATTTCTTACCTTTCGAATTACTTTTACAAAGGGTTGTCATTGGAGGGAAGATCTTACACTCAGTCATACCAAGAAGCTAAAGAATAACTATTTCAACCCACGTTTACATATATTCCAAATATAAATATTATTATCTGGGGATCTTGGCTTCTCCCTCACTTGTGGATCATTTTGATGATGAATGAAAAGTCGAATTGCCCATACCTATGTATATGTGTCGAATTAGTAAGTCATTATTTATTAGCTGAATGTAATCGTATAGGAAAAGAGAAGTAATTACCATGGCCAGAACATCAATAGCAACTGATTGCTCGATAACTACACCGTTCATAGAAAATGGAGACCATGTCCTGAATCATTTGTGAGACATTAAGAATCACTGGTTCTTATGTACATTAAAATCTACTCTATTCATTCGACGCCATTCTATTCACTCAAGCTCATGGTCAGTAGATCCTGACCAAATGTCTCATCCATAAACGTTCATTAGTTTTCAAACTGTTGAACTCTTGGTCTACTAATATGAATAACAAAATCATCCGCGATTGAGTAGACTGGGCATTCTTTGATGAAAACAGAAAGATATTAGAGAGACAGAGCCCTCTGGTACGCCTTGTAAGCTTGGGGTCAGGTTAGGTTGAAAAGATGGAGGGTGACTCATACCCAGGGCCATACGGCCCAGACCAGCAAGTCAGCCTGTTGCGCGTTCTAACAAAAAACCGAAGAAGGAATGTAGAATAAACATTTTTCCCTTTTTTAGGATTTCCGTATCAATCATTAACTTCCTTAATTTTGTGTCTTTACAGTGCTTCAGATTAGGTAATAACGACCAATGACAAAGGAATTGTTCCACTATTTCGGTGTCCTCCCCACTTCTCCTCTGCACTCATCTGAGTCCGAACGCCATATGCGGTCTAGGGGTAAGTGTCCTGTGAGAAGTATCATCGCGCTGCTGAGTTCGATTTTAGTCAGCCTCATCAACCGCCTGGTTTCACTCTCATTGGGCCCGCGCCATAAGACTTTAGTCGTATCGCCTACCGTTGACATGTCCCTGGTTAGCCTATGCGCTGAGGTTGCCCATTTTCCTAGCTCGTTCCTCGTCGCCTCGGCGATTTGAGGTTTGATCATCAGCTTCGATCGTTCGTTACCTTCGATCATCAGTATGATCTCTACGTAGTTGTATTTGGTGGAAAATTCATTTATTTCCTCCTTACATTCCAATGTGGTACGTGACATCAACGTAGGTTTATTAATCGAGTTACTGGCAGCTTGACTATCCGTGCAGATACTCACGTTCCCATCTTTGTCAGTGTTATGGTCCGGGAGGCTGTATGATTTTTCTAAGGATAAATACTCTGTATCTCACCCATCTACAACAACACGCATGGTGCGATCTCTGAGGAAGCTTGGTATAAATCGAGAGAAGTCACTGCCGAGACTAAAAGCGATAAGCTTCAATATGTGGGTGCCGTGCCAGACTCTATCAAAGCCCGTGGCTGTATCTAGAGGAACGATCTTACTCTCACAAAACTGATGATCGAGGATCGACTACAACGGCCTGACAGGAATACCATCCGGTGCCCCGTTGCAACAATGAAATTACAATAAATGCCGCAATTCCGCTTTTTTCGACCAACAGATTATTCAATCACTGAACAATTTTTTCAAATGAAAGCCATTTCAGACTAACGCTGTAATACAAACAAAAACAATTTCAAAATCAAAATTTTGTTGTAGTACGTAAATAGAATGATCAAAACCCAGGTTTTTCTATCATGTCAGGTTTTCGGGTTGTTCGAAACCCGTGATTTAAAAAAAACGGTTGCCCGGTTTTCTTTTTTCGAAAAACCCGGTCCGACCGTTTTCATTCGGGTTTTTCTTGAAACTGTAAAAAAATTAGATTTTTATGTCGAAAATCATAAGCAACAATTTCTTCAATTTATTATTTAACCTCTGCAAAGCATTCGAAATATGTCAATTACAAACTTTCGAACTGTCATACAGGGACTACGTTTTGATATTTATAATCAGTAAACTGCCACAAATCGTTATGAATAGATTTACGCGTGAACAACGCTACCAAACAATACAAATTTACTTTGAAAAATCAGTCATTAATTCGTGAAATTTACAGACGCCTGCGTAATTTTTATGACACACGTAATCCAGTCCAATACGTGGCAAATTTTGCCCAAAGATCTTGGCCTACACCCATATAATATCCAATTGGTGCAGAAATTAAAAGCACGAGACCATCATATGCGGTATTCTTTCGCCGATTGGGCTCTACAGCAGTGTGTCATAAAAATCACGGAGGCGTCCATAAGTTTCGCGAAACGCCATCAATGTTTATACATGTTATAGCCTTGTCACACTGCATGCAAAATCTAGTATAAATGACATAAGGTCGATTTTCAAATGTCAAATTTGTAAGGCATCTGACAATTGAAAATCAACCTTATGTCATTTAAACTAGATTTCGCATGCAGTTTGACATGGCTACAAGGCATTTCGATTTCGTACAAACGGAGTTTGATTACGTAGAACCCTAAAAACAAGGGCGAACGCCTCCAACATGGTTGTTAACTTTGTTTAGACACTGGAGTAAGTTTTTTTGAAAAGTGACACCTAATCAAAAGCGTTCCATGAAGTGAAGAGTTATTATGTCACACAAAAAACAGGAATATGTTCAATAATCCGAAAACCGTGATTTAAAAAAAAACCGACGGTCGGTCTCAGTCGAAAAAACCGGTTGGCCCGGGTTTGATCACTCTATACGTAAATATGAACGATATTTGAAACGATATTGATTTTCTGTCGTCCAAAGTATTGTTCATTATCATTTTTGTTTGTATGGAAATATGTCAAAAACACTATTTACATATCGTCTAAACGACACGATAATTCGGAAATAACATAATGAGCACCTTGAGTTAGCATGAAATTGTCTTTCTTGAATTTTATTCTTTATTTTTTTTATTATTTTATTCTTGCATAATAAATGGCTGAATGTCCCGCAAAAGATTTTGGTTTGTAACATCTCTGCTCTTTTATGCCACACAGCTGTTACATTACGGCGTCAGAATCAATGACAACGCTAATATTTGTCAAACGCATAATCTATCTACGCAATGTAATACATACATATGTGGATATTTTCAACACACCGCTGTGAAAGGATCCGATTGTGCGTGCACGTGTAAGTGGTGTGCAAGCTTGTGTGCGTGAATTGGGTTTGCATGGGAGATTATAAAGAAGGCCGCCCGTCATTCAGTCACAGTACTGCAACAGTACAGTCTACAGACTACATAGAGTTCAGTTACAGTTACAGTTTCGCTTTGGCTATGGCTTTTCACACAGATATAGCTGTGTGGTCGATAAACATCACAGGGATTCTCTGTGTGATGTACTCGTTTGCTACAATGGTGTAGTATGTGTATGCTGTTGTTGCTGTTAGCACAACAACTTACTGCAGCGGCGGATGAGGGGCTTGAAGTGTCTGCTAGCTAGTTGCAAGGCCTGTTCAGAGAGTTAGAAGCCCTTATAGCCTTTTCTGAATGCATGCGAAATCAATATAAAATGTAAATCGACCTTATGTCATTTCAGCTAGATTTAGCATGTAGTCTGAAAAGGCTATTACGTCTGCATTGCGTCAAATAAATGGTGTTCCCGGAGATTTAGGTCTGTGAATCTCGAAAAGGAATTTTCAAAAGGATAATAGGCCTGTTCGAATGGGCTTACTAGCTTAATATTTGTATGGAATTTATTCGCGTAACAAGAAAGTAGGTGTCAAGGTGTCAGATTTTTATCTCTGATATATTTAAATACAACCTATGGATAAAAATGTTGCCACCTTATGAAGCCCAATCGAATAGGCCTAACGATTAATTATCCAGGCTAATTATTTTATTATTATTTATATATGTATTATATATTATATATATATATATATATATATATATATATATATATATATATATATATATATATATATATATATATATATATATATATATATATATATATATATATATATATACATATATATATATATATATATATTTTTTTTTTTTTTTCAAACTTTGTTTTCACACACACATTGATATTGCTTTTGTCGACAACTTTAAAAAAGATTTTTTTTTATTTTAGCATTTTATTAACATTTTTGTTATCGCATTTTACTATAAAAGGTCAATTCACACTATTCGATTTTCATCAAAACATCTGTCAAGACAATATTTTATATGTTGTTTTCTGCAGTACGTTGATGTGGGAATTTACCTAATCTAATGCTAACGATGTTCATGAATATGCCCTTCTATATGTTAGATGGCCATCCGGCTGACTTCCATTTTAAGGAGTGTTTACACCTAGAGATTTATCTTGCAATTTGAAGTTAAATTCTAGTTCAGTGAGGGGTTTTCAGAGAATAAAGAAAATGGAAAAATTTGACTTTCTCGCCATACACGCTTAAAAAAATGTTTTGTTGAGTAGTTTTTCTAGCCATGTTAAAAAAAGTATAATATATGCATTTTGTAATTTGTTTTAAATTGGCCCGATGGCTTTGAATTACAAGTTGAAATAAATAAATCAAATCAAATCAAAAAAAAAAAAATTGTGTAAAAGTACCGAAATCAGCTTTGAAAATCTTTTTTATATAGAGTTGACAGAAGTCATACAAGTAGTAAATGCTAAATTTCCCTTGTACATGTGTAAATTACACATGTGCATCTTTTGTATAAATATCTAAGTTTACTTGGTAGGTGTTTAGTGCTTATGTACTTTCAAATATTCCACCATGTTCTTTTTCCCAATTTAGAAATTTGTAGCTTTTACACAAGTTTCTTTGTAAAGATTTAATTAGTTAGTTGGATAATGGTGTAAGTGTGAATATGTAAGTAGCCAATTTCATGAATTTTGCAGCAAAAATACGTATAAAGTAATTTTCGCTTAAAGCGAACTTCAAGGGACTGGGTAAACTAGTTCGTTTTAAACAAAGTTCGGTTTAAATGAAGACTTTACTAAAAGTTTTCGTTTATCTGTACCCGTCATATTAGCTACTACGAGCAATGTTAGGCGTTCCTTTGATAGTTTACCACCTGCACAGGTCTCACCTTTGAATTGCAGTGTATTATTGGGAGTAAGTTTATAAAATAAACCAGTTTTATCGCCGTTAAATATGTCCTTATCTTTATAATTTGTTCTTATATCTGACCACTTATTTTGCAACCAATCATTGACCACGTCAACATTGACTTCAGCCGCCTCTCCAACAATTTTTCCACTAGTGATGTTGTGGCGTCTTTTAAATCGAACAATCCAACTTTCGCTGCACTTAAAATCGCAGTAGTTAAGCTTTTTTCCAAATTCTTGTGCTTTAGCTTGTAAAACGGCATTGGTTATAGTCATATTATTGGCTCTTTTCTGAGTAAACCATTTTAGTAGGCAATGGTCCAGTTCCATGAAAGAAGGGGTTTTAACCTTCTTTACATTTGAGCAGTTTTGCTCAAAATTATTTAGCACCAAGTCCTTATTTTTCCAAATTGTAGCAATTGTTGACTTGCTGAGACCCATTTCTTGACATATTTGCTTTTGTTTTACACCTTGTTGTAATCGTTTAATTATTTCATACTTTTTACACTTTCTTTGCTTTCCAACTGCTACTACGTCCATCTTATAGCTTTGTAATTTTCAACTGCTGTCTGCACATCGCCTTCACACAAACAAACATTAAACGTAGGGAAATCCCCTGATTCGAGAACATAGGAAAACTAAAACACTGAGTAATACAGTGTTGTCAGCGCAAAAATATCATGTTTTATTCATAGCGCCACTTATGGGTTCGTTTTAACCGAAAAATAAACAAATTTTGAATGCAAATAAAGTTTGTTATAACCGAAAGTTCGCTTTAATCGCGTTCTCCGGTGCTGGGACATCTTCTGTTCTTAGTAATGATTGTATGGTATCGATTGCTGCCAAAGCCAGTGCGTGTTTGGGGATAACCGAAAAACGTACAATTATAAAAGGTAATTGTGGCTGTGGATGTTTTCAAAAGTTTATTTCGTCATTATTAATTTAACCCTTTTATGATTGACAATTCACATGCTGTAGGGGTGACGATGGTTGTGCTTCAACAACATACCACACCAACAACAACAATATTGATCAACAAGATACTGTTGTTTGAGAACGATATACAACAGAAACCATAAACCCATACTGTTGCTGTTAACTCATCGCAACAGACAGCAGCAAACGCAACTCCACCAAAAACAACAGAAGCATTAAAGAAAAAACAGCCTTAATAACATATGAGCATAATATTTAAAATCTAAAAAAATAAGTCATCACCGTTTTTATTTGGGTGGGAAATAGAAATTCAATAAAAAGATTTAGGTATTTCATATTAGGCCTGTTCGATTGGGTACTAGCTTAATTTTTGTATGGAATTTACTCGCTTAACAAGAAAGTAGCTTACTACTCGCTTAGTGTTGTTGCCAGATTTTTGCTGTTGGTCCATTGAAGAAAAACCAATGGGTAACAATGATGCCTCATTATGATGTCGTAAACTAGTAAGCCCAATTATTAAATTTAGTTAAAAATCATTCCAAATTAGATAAATGAAACATGGCGTTGGATTACTTATGTTCTATCAATTTGTACATATATTTCTTTATTTTTAAATACTGATAAATGCAACAATTAAGAGAACAAAGTGCTTTGAAATACAGGCAAAACATATAAGCTAATTTTACACAAGTTTTATTGTATAACTGGCAGTAGTTTTTTTGTACCGAATTATCCAAGTGTTCTGTATGAGTTGCCAAAGAACTTAAAAAAAAACACCTAAGAAACTTAGGTAAATTGTACATTTTTCACATTTTTTCTTTGTATGTAGTCTACTTTCAATCTTTAACCCTGTTTGTCATCGTGCGGAAAAAGTCCTTGTGGTATATCTCTGCTTGGGTAAGGAAGGCAAGCCGAAGTATCTATTGTCTCAAAAGGCCTTTTAGTAGTCCCCTCTTCCGCCGCTGGCTCATCATAAAGTCTGACTAACACACAGGCCCATTTCACTGCAAGACTGGGCAAGAGTGATGATGTGAGTGCGTATGTGATGATGATGCACTCATGACCGTAAGTATGTATGCGCCTGTGTTGTTTGAAAATATTGCGCGTTTAGGTTCGTTTGGTTTACCTATTATGAATTCTGTGTTCCTTTTGCTTGTGTGTGTGAAGGGATCTGGTAACGGTTGCCGGTCGGGTCGGTCGGTGTCTGCTCTCTTTTGTGTCTGGATTTGATGGTTTTGTTGTCATTGCAGTGTGATTTTAGGTTTTATTTTGTGTTATTTCCGTTACTTTTTTGTAGGCATGAAGGCATCGGCTTCGCATTGTCATCACATCCCTATATATGTACATTCATACATACGAATGTGTATGAGTAAGTATCTTTTTGTGTCGTCATAGTTCGGCTCATGTGTGTCTGTGTTCTGGGTTTATTATTGATTATTACACCCGAATTGGCTTTGTTGGTATGGCGTCAAACGTTTAACCTTTGACATTGTTAATTGTAATTATCCACTTTTGAATCTAAAAATACTGTTTTTTTTGTGTCTATGTGTGAGTGTCTATTTTAATACACGAAGGCTAGGTGGCTAAACATTTGCTTTGATTTTACGCTTGATTTAGATTGTTGAATACATTCCGAGTAAAGGGTGATTTTTTAAGAGCTTGATAACTTTTTTTAAAAAAAAAACGCATAAAATTTGCAAAATCTCATCGGTTCTTTATTTGAAACGTTAGATTGGTCCATGACATTTACTTTTTGAAGATAATTTCATTTAAATGTTGACCGCGGCTGCGTCTTAGGTGGTCCATTCGGAAAGTCCAATTTTGGGCAACTTTTTCGAGCATTTCGGCCGGAATAGCCCGAATTTCTTCGGAAATGTTGTCTTCCAAAGCTGGAATAGTTGCTGGCTTATTTCTGTAGACTTTAGACTTGACGTAGCCCCACAAAAAATAGTCTAAAGGCGTCAAATCGCATGATCTTGGTGGCCAACTTACCGGTCCATTTCTTGAGATGAATTGTTCTCCGAAGTTTTCCCTCAAAATGGCCATAGAATCGCGAGCTGTGTGGCATGTAGCGCCATCTTGTTGAAACCACATGTCAACCAAGTTCAGTTCTTCCATTTTGGGCAAAAAAAAGTTGGATATCATCTCACGGTAGCGCTCACCATTCACAGTTACGTTACGATTCGCATCATCTTTGAAGAAGTACGGTCCAATGATGCCACCAGCCCATAAACCGCACCAAACTGTGACTTTTTCTGGATGCATTGGTAGCTCTTGCAATGCTTCTGGCTGATATTCACTCCAAAATCGACAATTCTGCCTATTTACGTACCCATTGAGCCAAAAATGAGCTTCGTCGCTGAACACAATTTCTTTCTTTCTGAACTTTCTTAACAGAGCACGCATTTTGATAATAAAATTCAATGATTTGCAAGCGTTGCTCGTTAGTAAGTCTATTCATGATGAAATGTCAAAGCATACTGAGCATCTTTCTCTTTGACACCATGTCTGAAATCCCACGTGATCTGTCAAATACTAATGCATGAAAATCCTAACCTCAAAAAAATCACTCTTTATTTAGGATACCTTTTCTGGGTGATAAATCTGAATTTCAGGGAACATTAGCTAGCAGTTGGTGGTGAGTTAGTGTTTGAACACTGAACTCTTTGTATGTATGTGATTTCAAAGAAAACAGTGGTGCTTACACATTGTCCAGGGTGGCATGATAATCGATAATCCGGTACAAATTAAACCAGAAATAAATTGTTTGTCTTTGGTTATGTGTAAATGGGTACAAAATCGATAGAGGGAGGAACATGAAATATTTTTGCAACTAGTTAAGCGAAAATTTTATTATTTTTAAAAATATGAAGGCAGTTTTTTCAAGTTCACAATTTGACATGTTACTATTTTATTAATAGCCTTGTCACACTGCATGCGAAATTTAGCTGATATGACGATAAGGTCGATTTACAAATGTCAGATCTCATACAAATTTGACATTTGAAAATCGACCTTATGTCACTTCAAGCTGAAATCGACGACACACAGTGTCGCAGCATATGCCATTTTGCATATGCTGATATAACAAATAAATATGATTGCGGGTGAAATATCGAAAAAATTGGAAAACACAATATATGAGTCATTCCATGTCAAACCGACCAAAAAAAATTCACATTACTCCGATTTTTCTAAAAATCTCAGAAAATATTCTTCTTTAAAAGAGATTTTACACGTGACTTACGCACCATCAGAAAAAATGTTAAAAAATATATTTTTCCATAACCAATTTTTTCTTGGATTTTTCATTGTTTTTATACCTTGTGTTTATGAACTAATGAAAAAATTAGGTAGGTAGAACTTTACTTTAACGAAAATGTCGTGCCGACTATAGATCATCAGATGACGAATATCCAATATGTATAACTGTCAAATACGTTGAATTCAACAAAATATATAATAAACAAATTAAATATTTATTATTATATATATTAAACGTGAAGCTATAACACTTATTGAAGTCAGAACTATATTCACATTCGTAAGGACATCAGTTACCAAAAAAAAATTAACTGCTAACTAGTGGTACACTTTTTAAATCTAACTTATAAATAAATAACCACCTAAAAACTGGGCATTAGCCTATTGCTAGTTCATTTTCAATCCACTTTGTCATGGGGAAGGCGTTTAAACATATCGCATAGATTATCAAGCCCTGTTGAATGTTTTGAGGCCACTTTTTATACACTCCACGAGAGTATTATGTCTTTTTGGATATGTTTGTAACACCCAAAAGGAAGCGAGATAGACCCATTGTTAATTATACCGATCGACTTAGAATCACATTTTGAATCGATTTACAATGTCCGTCTGTCTGTCCATCTATTCTTGTAATCACGATACAGGTCGCAGTTACAGCCAGAACCAAATGAAACTTTGCATAACGAAAATTTTCGGGATAAGGACAAACGCTATTTAATTTGAAGAAAATCGGTTCAGATTTAGATATAGCCCCCTTACGAATCTCACTCCCGATTTTACTTTTTCCCCTCTATAAACCACATATTTGATCAGATTGTCTTCAAATTTGGCAAACATCTTATATTTCAACTAGAAACACCTATGGTAAAAATGTTTTAGATCGGTTCAGATTTATTTATTTATATATAAATTTCGCTCCCAATTCGAATTTTTCCGCTCTATATTTTATCAGATTGTCTTCAAATTTGGCAAAACATCTTATATTTAAACTAGGAAGACCTGTGGTGAAAATAGGTCATATCGGTTCAGATTTATATATAGCTCACATACAATTCCCGGCATGACTTTTTCCGCCCCAGAAACCACATATTTTCACCGAATTTCTTCAAATTGAGCATAACACGTCATACTTGAACAGGAAGAACCTATTGTGCAAGTGGGTCACTTTATTCCATGTTTGGATATAGCCCCGATACAAATATTCTTCTCGATTTCACAAATTGGGTCAGGTCATATTAGCCTATGATTAGGAAACATACAAAAATCATTCCCGTATTCACTTTTTTACCGAATTGAATTGTATTCAGATAAAAAGTGGAGTGTATCATATAGTCGGCCACGCCAGACTTTAGCTTTTCCTTACTTTTTTTGAATTCTAATAGAAAATGACTATATTATGACAATTGTCAAATTAAGCGTTTCCGACTTCACTATGCAAATTATCAAATTATTTCACCAATTATTTATATTTTTTTTTTCAAAATTAGATGAAATAAAAATTGCCTGCAAAATTTTATTAAAAAAAATAATTATGCAAAAAGTTTCCACTGTTTCAAAGTAGGCCCCGACGAGATTCGAACTCATGATCTCCTGTTTACTAGACAGGCGCTTTAACCAACTAAGCCACGGCGCCCTGTTGATGTCGCTGTGTAAGAGCGTACACACAAACAACTATAGAGAGTGGTATCATCCATCTATAAATGAAACACCACCATTCAAACAACAAAAAGCTGTCCAGTGGCCACCATTCACAATAGTACCGCAACGAGGGTTTGTGTATTAGCTTATGACACCCAGCACCATCTAGTAGCGGTAGGTGGAACAAACGAAAGTGTTATATATTTTGACATTAAGTATTGCACTTTTGTACAGTAGAATGTACAGTACAAAACAGGGTCGCATTCAACGAGCAAACCAAAACACAACTGAAAACAGCGATGATTAGGGTGGCCCAGAAACCGTTACTAGTGCGAAATTTTGATAGGTATATTAAGCTTGGTAGATTAATATACCAATTCGAAAATAATAATGAAACAATAATGTCAATAGTAAATTGTACATGGATTTACACATAAGAATGAACGAAAACTTTAGCATTGCAAAAAAATGACAACTTTCTATTTCATGTGAAAATATAATTATAATCTTTAATTCAAAATAGGACTTTTTGTTTTAATGATTTGCATGGGAATTGGGGAAGTAGTCGGCAAACATTCTAAATGTTTCACAAATATCAACAAATAGTTGTACTCCGTCTAGTTTCGCAGAAATCTCATTTTTAGTTCAGGGGTAGAAAACTATCCGTCTGGATAAGGTCGATTGTCAAATGTCAAATATGTATGGAATCTCATCGACTACAGACTACAGACTGCATGCGAAAACAAGAGATATCAACTTCAGGTCAAATGTCAAATTTGTATGGGATCTGCCATTTGTAAATCGACCTTCTAGCCTTAACTGCGGTCATATCTGAAATATTCATCAGATGCTTATAACATGCTTTGTTACTTGGTGCAGTTTTTTGACTGATGTTCGGAAAGTGAGTTGTGATTCTCTTTCGTTTGGGTGAATTGTTTACTTAAAGTGTCCTGGTATTTCGTTGAGAAGTTTTGCATGCAAAATTTTTATATTTGGTACAGGCATTTTATATCTCAAGTAAGAAAACGTCAGTCGGCTCAACCGACTTACATATATCCAAAGAGCGTAAAAATACAAGAGGGGAAATCTCGCTCTTTGTCTCTTAATTTGTAGAGAGGCCACCAAACAGCAATAACATTTGCTTCTGCAAAGCACAACTGTTTGTCGTTATTTTACTGTTTTTATAAGTTTTTGCTAAGAAATTCAAATATATTTCAAAAATTTAGCAATCATTTCATTTCCGTGTATATTTATGTGTGTATCCATTGTTTTTCTTATTTTAATATTTTGCTGTAAAAAGCTAACAGGGTTTTAACAGCAACATTCGATGTTATTGCCCAACGGTGCGCCGGTAATAACAGACAAAGAGTAAGATTTCTTGTCTTGTAAAGGGTGATTTTTTAAGAGCTTGATAACTTTTTTTTAAAAAAAACGCATAAAATTTGCAAAATCTCATCGGTTCTTTATTTGAAACGTTAGATTGGTCCATGACATTTACTTTTTGAAGATAATTTCATTTAAATGTTGACCGCGGCTGCGTCTTAGGTGGTCCATCCGCTTAGTCCAATTTTGGCATTTCCACGTTTTTGAGTAACAGAGACCCAATTGGTGCGAACGGCGACGAATCGAAAATTGGTGGTCATCATTAACACTGGCCGATACAGCTGCGATATTTTCTTCAGTTCGCACTCTACGTAAGCGTGTTGGTGGTTTAATGTCCAACAATGTAAATTTGGTGCGAAATTTAGTCACAATAGCCCGAATAGCCGCTTCAGTGGGTCGATTAAACTGACCATAAAATGGAAGCGCGCAATGAACTTTCTTAACAGAGCACGCATTTTGATAATAAAATTCAATAATTTGCAAGCGTTGTTCGTTTGTAAGACGATTCATGATGAAATGTCAAAGCATACTGAGCATCTTTCTCTTTGACACCATGTCTGAAATCCCACGTGATCTGTCAAATACTAATGCATGAAAATCCTAACCTCAAAAAAATCACTCTTTATATAGAAGGTCTTTACTACTCTCACTCTTACTCTCTCAGAACATATGTATGTATGGAAGTTATAACGACTTAAATGTTACTTAATGTACTAGAAGGTTCGTGGCACATGGTCCCAGTAGATCAAACCCGAGACCGAAAATCGGGCTTTTCATCTGAGACCGAGCATCGGGTTTTTATAAACGCGGTTTTTGGAAAACCGGGAAACCCGGGTTTTTTATGTCGGTCTCAACCGGTTTTTAATAGTGCAATTATATGCAAATTCGGTCCGAATTTGTATATAATATGCCAGTTTTTATATTAGTAGGGGTAGCAAATTAACTACAAAAGCTGTGAGTCTAAAATGACGAAGTTCGTCATAGGTTTCACATAGATTTAGAAGAAAAATCAACGCTGTTGACCATTTGCTGCTGGTGTGAGCGAGCGTCACCAGCGTATATGGAAGGAAATTGACGAATTGATTATTTTTAGGGGTGTTTTCAAGAGCGATTAGCTCATTGATCCAAGGAAGAAATATTCTGTAAATAATCATTAAAGAATCCAGTATTCATTTCCGGGTGTGACCCAGCCTTATACGTATATTATACTCGTCCTGGAAGGAAATATGGCGTTTACCTTGTGAGGAGATAGCTTCGTTATTGGCATAATAGTGCATTGATATCATTGGAATCGTCTGAAAGGTTGATGAACTCTCCTTTGCGAATATAAGAGAAAAGTGAAATGATACAAGACGTTGAAATGATACAAGACATTTCACTTTTCTTTTCAAAATATCTAAAAGTACGCATAATCCTTTAATTTCATTTCAAACATATGATTTATTTTCTCATTTTTATGTACTTTAGCTTATTTTATTCTCTACAAGATATCTGAATCTCAGAATGGGGTAATAGGTTAAGAAATTATAGCTGTTTTTCAAAATGATGATCTATTTCAGCAAGATATAATTTGTAGTTTTTACGGTGTTAAAATCTGCTCTAGACTGATATTTTGGGAAAAATAGTTGCTGGACGAAAAGTAATGATGGGATTTCTCTATATACTTAAATTTAAAAAATGATTATAAAATTATTAAAACATCTCCAAATGATTATTTGGGTAATGGGCCAAAATGTTCCTCAAGCTAATTCTGACAGGAATGTTTGGAGATTTCAGTGCACTGAATCTGATTATGACATCAGAATAGTCCTATCCCCAAGAACGAGTATGTACAATGGGTCAACATTTTATAACATTACAACAACATTATAATGAATAAATTCCGCAAGAACAACCCGAAAAAGCGGTCCGGCCGGTTTTTTCATAAAAAGACAACCGGGCAACCGGGTTTTTGAAATTACGGTTTGATGAAATATCAAGTCATAGCGGAATTCAGACACTTGTATAGAAGTTAAACAAGTAAGGAAAGGCTAATGTCTGTCGGGGCCGACTATATGATACCCTACACTTTCTACTCCACTACTTTTCAATTCGGTGAAAATGTGAATAAATCTGAACCGATCTCATCCACTTTTACTGTAGATGTTTCTAGTGTAAGCATAAGATTTCCTGCCGAATTTGACGAAATTTGGTTAAGGTACAGCGGTTATCATCAAATCGGGATCGAAATTTGTATGGGAGCTATATATCTAAATCTGAACCGATTCGACACATTTTTGCCACAGGTGTTCCTAGTTTAAATATAAGATGTTTTGCCAAATCTGAAGACAATCTGATACAATATGTGACTTCTAGAGCGGAAAAAGTCAAATCGGGAGCGAAATTTGTATGGGAGCTATATATAAATCTGAACCGATCTGACCTATGTTCACCATGGTTGTTTCTAGTGGAAATATAAGATGTTTTGCCAAATCTGAAGACAATCTGATATAATATGGGGGTTTTAGAGCGGTAAAAGTCAAATCGGGAGCGAATTTGTATGTGGGCTATATTCAAATCTGAACCGATTTAATCCATTTTCAACACAGATGTTTCTAGTCGAATTATAAGGTATTGCAAGGAAATTTGAAGCAAATCAAAGTGAAATATGTGGTCTCTAGAGCGGAAAAAGTCAAATCGGGAGCGAAATTTGTATGGGAGCTATATATAAATCTTAGCCGTCTAATCGGGAGCAACATTTTTATGGGGCTATATCTAAATATGAACCGATTTGCTTTGGCATGCAAAAATCGTTTGTGTCAAGTTTCGTTAGAATCGGAATAGATAGATGGAATAGAATAGATGGACAGACAGACGGACATGGCTAAATCGATTCAAAAAGTGATTCTATGTCGATCGGTATAACGGGTCTATCTGGCCTCCTTTTGGGTATTACAAATAAATGCACAAAGACATTATACGCTGTGGTGTGGGGAATAAAAAGGATTTAATTTTACCTAGGATAGAGTTTGCATTTTCCCGTCCTTTCTATTTCCCGGGAATCGGGAATTATTTTTTTAATTTTCCGGGATCCATATCGTATACCTTAACTCATTTATTTTTTCCAATGAAACTTTCACATTTTATAGAGGTGGCATGTGTGCTTTATTACTTGGTGCATTTTTTGAACGGATATTCGGCAAATAAGTTGTGCTTCTCATTCATTTGTGAAAATCATTTACTTAAAAAGGTCGGGTATGTTGTTGAAAATTCGCTGCAAAGCGAATAGAAAGGGTGTGGCAGAACCCGCCATATTTTGTACACTAAAAGTGATTATAAAAACTTTACCATATATCAAAATATAGCTAATTCCGAATATCCGTGTGGATGTTACATTGATTTTAATTTAACATAGGAATATGGGACATTTGTGTGGGAGGTTCCAGAAGGGGCGTGGCACTTTCGGTCAACTTCGAGTGAACAGAATCCTACCAGTTTGGTGGCCCTGTTGGTCTCCCCTAGACGGAGTCTAGAGGAGACAATTTAAAAAACAAAACAAATTGCATTTTTTAATAATTTATTTATTTGGCAGGGACTGCCATCTGTCTCAGTACAAAGTGAGTTGACAACTAAAGAAACCAGAAACTCAAGAATGGCAGTGATGGAGTTACCATCAACACCAGTGATGTGTTTTTATTTCGAGATGAAGGCGGCGCTGACTGATCATATGATGGATTGTCAACATCGAGCTTAAACTAAGTTTGAGAAAGATATTACCATGTGCAAAATTTGTATTGATTCCTTCCTGAGGGTATAAAAATAAATGTCCAGAAAACATTCTTTCTAATAATAATTGCTTTGAGAATGCGCAAAATATATAAATATGTGCGAGCGCCCCGGTAGTCGAGTTGGTAGCGTGCTTGGGGGTTGTGGGTTCGATTCCCACCAGAGGCTCTGGCCTGTCGCTGCAATAACTAGCTACAATGGTCTTAGTCACCCCGGCTCAATCCCTGGACCCAATTATAATATAAATTTACTTTGCATTGTAATTCATAATAAATAAATAAATAAATATAAATATGTATCTGATTCCAGCAATTTGTTGCCTAGATGCCTTTTCTAGGCGATTTACCTTTGGTCACATTGCAACTCACCCTTAGTTGAGTTGGTACGTTGGTTAATGACAATTAGTTCAGTAGGTTTAGGGAGAATCATAACTAATCAAAATTACCACGATAAGACGTTTGCGGTAATTTAAAATAAAACACACTTTTTTCTTTTATACAAAATAATGTAAAAATTATTGCTTTAATAAAATTTTATAAAAAAACGTACCAAAATATAAAACTAAACCAAACTTGGTGTAAAAATCATTTGCAAATGGCTGTTTTGCAAGCGATTTTTGTTTGTCGCCCAAGTTTTGTTTAACTGAGTGTACAATTAATATTTAATACTGCTATAAATTTATACTAATTTATATCTGCGATTTAATTAATAGTAATACTAACATAGAAACAAATTAAGCTATAATAGTGTCTATTGAAAGTAACAATTATGATTATTTAATTAGTATAAATATTATTTGTTTTTTTGTGTACTTATAACTAATGTACAGGGTAAGAAATATGTAGTATAAATTAAGTTTCTATAACAATATATTTCTAGACAATTGATGTAAACAGTTAAACCACTGTAATCTCACGAGGGAAACGTAACTATGGCTGTTAATTACGTTGCCGTTGCCGGAGAACAGAAGATTAACGAAACAGTATGAAACTCATATAGATAAATAACTATGTTATAATTTGTAACATTTAGATATATGGATATAAAGTTAGTATTTAATATTAAATAGTTTAGTGTTTATATGTAAATAGTTTGTAGCTTTTTTGTTTTATAAATATTTTTTTTTTGTATTACTTACTTAGGTCTACATAAATTTATATTTTTGTTTAACTTACAGTACATGTTAATGTTGTTGTAATGTTGTTTTTTAATGTAATTTTAACCACACTGTGGTGTATTATTATTATAAAATTTTTGATTTTATTCATTGTTTTGTTTTTACCTTTTAGCAATTATACCAAAAATATACGAATATTCTATTTTGTTTTATTTTTCTCTTTAAAAAAAGCATTTTAATATACATACAATGTAAATGGTTATATTATTGGAACTCTCATACTATATGGTCTAATGTCATAGACATGTCAGATCTGTCCTATTTGTTTTATATGGATTTTGTATAAAAATTCACAACAGATTGTAAATACAATGGTTAATTTCGCCAATTAATTAATTAATTAAAGAAAAAAATTTGTTCTCTACTGTATCGATCAAAAGTAAAATATGAAAAACTAAGGGAGAAAACTTGAAATTATTGTTAATGCTAAACTAAAGATAGAAGCATGAAATTTGAAGTATTTCTGGCAGATATTCTTCCTCTTGTCGCTTTAGTTAAAGGCATTGATAAGACAGCTTACAACTGCCGAGATGCGGCATCTGCTAAGGAGTTTGGGACTGTGCTGTTGCACTTGGCTTTTCAATATTTTCCCCATGACTTCGCTTTCATATGAAAGCAAAACTAATAAACTCTCCTAGTATATCGTATTGTGTATACAAAAACAAGTATAAACGGCGTTATATACCCTCCACCAGGATTGTATTCCACAGAGGCTGTCGATTTTCGTAGAACTGCACAGTAATATTACAGGAAAATATAATTTTTTTAATATAGCCAAACCAAAACAAATACAAATATTAAAAAATATATATAAATAAATATAATATTTTTATTATTTCAAACCTTTACACTATATATACCGAAATAATAATTAATAAATAAATAATTAAAAAAATAAATATTCTTATATTTATATTTTCAAAAAAGTTTAAATACCATAAATATTGGTAGATAGTGGGTGCTACAGTTGGTTGTATTTCCTTTCTATTTTAATTCCAAAGTACAAATTTTGAAAATCCATTATCTCAAAAAAAACCTAACTTCATGACTGAATTAATTTTTGCCGTAAAAGTAAAAATACGAATCTGGAAATATCTGTTTATTTTGCGTGTCTATGCAGTCCGAAGAATGAATACACCAAATTCCATGATTCTAGCAGCGGCCATTTGGTTGGTACCATTTGTATTCCCCTTGTTTACCCCCCTTAAGAGTACGACTTTCTAAAATCTCTTTATTTTACGTGTCTACGCAATTAGAGGGATGTACATACACACCGAATTCCATCAGTCTAGCTGTATTCGTTTAGTTGGTACTATTTTTATCCCTCTGTACGAAAGTACGAATTTGGAAAGAACCTTTTATTTTTCGTGTCTACGCAGTCAGAGGAATGTATACTCCGAATTTCATGACTCTAGCTGCGGTCATTTGGTTGGTACTATTTTTATCCCCATTTTCCATTTTAACCCAAAAAATTACGAATTTAAAAAAATCCGTTTATTTTACGTGTCTAAGCAATCAGCCGTTTGGTTGGTACCATTTTTATCCCTCTATTCCCACTTTACCCCTTAAAAGTACGATTTAAAAAAATACGTTTATTTTACGTATCTACGCAAGCAGAGGAATTTTACAACGAATTTCATTATTCTAAGTGCAGCCGTTTGGTTGGTACAATTTTTATCCCTTTAATCCCATTTTACCCCTTAAAAGTACGAATTTGGAAAAAATACATTTATCTACATTTGTATCTACTCAATTAGAGAAATGTGTTACAAACGGAATGACAAAGTTATTATACCCCCATCCTGGAGGTGGAGGGTATAAAAATAACTCTTTATTAAGTTAAAGAAGAACGGCCCTGAAAGCAGGGCAGTTATCCCAAAATTTAATCGGACAAATACGTCACATTTACAGAATTATTGGAAAATAAATTTGGCATCTATGTTCAATTGCAAATATGAAATCTGAACCAATTTAACATTGTTTTATAAAGTCTGTTATCTATGTATTTTTCGCCTATATATTCCATTGAGGAGCATAGAGCCATTTTGGTCTATGTATGTATATAATCTAAGATTTTTTACAAAAAGAAAAATATTTTCACATTATTATTAAACTACATTCAAATTTAACATACGAACAGCATTAGAAGTTATAATTCAACAAAAATATAATCAATCAATGGTTTTCTATTCAAAATATGTAGGAAAAATTCAATAAATATGGCTGTTAATTATCGAAAACTTCCTGGTCCTGTGGTAAATTTTCAAATGGTCAGTTTTTGAGTTTCTAGTTGAGCATCAATATCATATAAGAATCTGGACAAAATAGAATACTAGACAATATAAAGAGAAAAGCCATTATATTATTATGATAATAATATATTTTCATTTAAGGAAAATTCCATAATTATGGCTGTTAATTATCGAAATCTCCTGAAGTCTGGTAAAATGTGTAATGGTATTTTTTTTGAGTTTGTGGTCAAAACGACCGACACTTAGGAAAATCAATGTCATATGTATAAGAATCTGGACGAAATACAATACCAGGCAATATAAGAAAATAACCGATTATATTATAAGTTAATTTTGCTTTAAGGAAAATTCGATAATTATGGCTGTTAATTATCGAAATCTTTTTAAATTTGGTAAATTTTCTATTTTCCTTGCTTTAAAGAAAATTCGATAATTATGGCTGTTAATTATCGAAATCTTTTTAAATTTGGTAAATTTTCTAGTGGCCAGTTTTTGAGTTTCTAGCTGAACCGGTCGGCAGTTATGAAAATCAATGTAAGAAGCTGGGCAAAATATAATACCAGGGAATATGAAGAGAAACCCGATTATATTACAATTCGATTTTGCTTTAAGGAATATTCGATAATTATGGCTGTTAGTTATCGGCAACTCCTTAAAATATTGTAAATATGTATTAGAAAGTGGACAAATTACAATACCGGGCAATATGAAGAGAAAATCCATTATCGCGGCACGTTGTAACACTAGAGAGACAAAATGATGGGAATAGCACTATTAAACAATTTTGTTTTCCATTCCGATAATATACCACTTTTTCCATAGTTAGTCAAATATTATTTAAAAAGTTGTCATTCATTGTTTATTCTGTTTTCGTTAAAGCAAACCAGTTGCTGGGATATTGGAATGAAAAATATTCCTAAATTTTCATACCCAAACTTTTTTTGTAAAATGATAGTTATAGTTTGGGTCAGATGTACGAATTAATTACAAAGTATTTGTTAAACTGAAGCATCCAATAACTTTCATTTGGAGAAATTTCAATAATTGTGGCTGTTAATTATTGAAAATATCCAAACCTGTAACCTGTATAGATTTATTTCTGAATTGAATATAAATTTTAGTATAATTTAATTTTGTTCGGAAATTAATCAAGAATAAAACAATTTACGGAATTTGCAAGGTTATTTTAGAGGCGTAATGCAGTTAGGACTCATCAAATTATATATAAATTTAATTTCGTATAATCGTAAGAGCCAAGTGGCAAAATGAACATGGGATCTAAAAAGTTTTTTTTTTCATTAAATTTAGAAGAAAATCGGTATTCTACTATGTGACCGAGAAATCGATAAGGACGTTCGAAGCTTGGGCGGCTTTGGTCGTAACTGACAGAAGAAAATCTGTAAGCCGAAGGCCGTTCAAGTTCGAGAGCCAGTAAAATCCGGCTACCAAATGAATCTTTACTATACATATCCATGTAAACTCGATCAAAGTACATTTAAATGCTACAGTTATATGAGGTCATGATTCGTTAATCTGTGGACCCTTATTTCTTACTTTGGGCCGTTATTTTCATTGGGGTCCATAACATAACAAATATATTTTGCATATTTGTGGATCATTTTCATTTCTGAGTTTGTGGTTTATTGTCTTCGTAATATTTACGATTGTGTCACAACTTAAGGGTGATTCCATTGGAACGGATGTGACACTTTTGCTTAAATATGTTTAAATATCTCCCATATTTGTTGACTGAGATTTGTTCTACATTGTCAATTGAAAACGTCAGGTTAATCGTAATATTATTGCAAATATAAATATCTCTTAGAGTTTTAAACATTGGAGATATATTACAGACTAGAGCGTCACGGGTGTCATCTTAGCTTTGAAGATAGTCTTGAGGTTTTACCTATTTTCTTGAATTTTGTAATGTTCTTCCATTACATGCCTCTATTCGTTTTTGCTAATCAAAAGAGTAGTTCATACACTTTTATCGAAAGTATACGTTATGGTCATCTCTGTATGAATATAGGAGATATAAGATATTTAAATTGTAACGGGCGTGACATTTTACCGGAAATTATGTTACAACTTCAGTCTATATCTGTAAAAGGAAATGATCCGACGACCTATTGATGTCATTTTTTTCGATATCAAAAAAATGCATTATAAGATGTATAAACATTACGAATGTTTATTGGTGTTTTATTTTAAATTATAAATTGATTTTGAAATTTTGTCGAAAAAAGGGTCACTTTTCGTGGAATCACCCATAAGTGAAAAATGCCCCTCAATTTGTTTATGAAAATTGGTCATATTCTAGTGAGTCGGCGGAGAGAATTTTGTAGCTATCTATGTCTGGGTTCTTTTGGGTAATTTTCTTTCCGAAAAATATATCAAAATTTTTTAAATGTCTTCAGTACTTCGAAGATATAGATTTTAGACATATAAAAATAGGAAAATCTAATATTTAAAAAACACTATACAAAAAAAATTATAAAAGGGTCATGTATAATATTTTCTAATGTATTTTTTTTCCTAAACTCGAAAGCGATATCAAAATTTTTTATGGTAATTTTTTTGTAAATTTTTTTTACTTAAATTCCAATTTTCGGCGAAGGTACCTTAAATATTTGTACTCTCATTTTGGAAATTTAAGTCCCATAACACATAACGGTTGTATGTTTGCGAATTACACTTTCAAATAGAAACACTAGTTTAGGAATAGTCTTCAAATATTCGGGAAAAAATATTTTTTTTCGAAAATAACATCATAATAAATTGAAAATAGTTGGAAAAAATATTTTGTTTTATTTTTAAATAGCTAACATTCTAATGAAAAAAAAAACAATGTTTATATGTGAAAAATCTATAGATAAATGTAGAAGTTATGACACTACTTGCAGACGCAAAAGTTTTTTCTAAATCATAACTTTTTAATTTTTGTTTAAATAGCGCGAAAAATCAATTTACGAATTAGAGAGCAGAATATTTTGTTTTAGTTTGTAATAGCTGACATTTTAACGAAGAAAACAAGGCCTAGTTATAGAAAATCTAGGGATAAATGTAGAAGTTAGGGTCCTTCTTGTGGAAGTACTTGTCGTTTTCACTTGATTAAATCATGATTAAAGCAAAAACTTCGTAAAAATGACACTATTTTTTAAAATTCCCTCATTCGTAGATTTTCTTCAAAAATGCCTTGTTTTCTTGCTTAAGTTGCCAGCTATTACAAACTAAAACATTAAATTCTTTTATATAATTTGTAATGGGACTTTTCGCTCTATTTAAACAAAAAAGTTAAAAAAATCATGATTTTTTTAATTCTTCTGTGTCTACAAAGCGAATCATAACTTCTACATTTATCTATAGTTTTTTTTGCGTTAGAATCTGCTATTAAAAATTAAACAAAATATTTTTTCCGACATTTTTTCTATTTCAAAATATTTTTTCCCCAAATTTTTGTAGGCCGTTCCTAAGCCACAATTTCTATAGGAAAATGTAAATGTCACAGCATTTGTAGATATAATAATTATCTTTAATTAAACAATTAAGAGGGTGCAATCAGACCAATATATCAAAAATTAGAGGACAAATATTAAAGGTACCTATGACGAAAATTTTAATTCTAGTAAAAAATTTTTATAAAAAATATTCATAAAATTTTTGTCTGTTACTTATATGAATCAGCATGCCTCAATGCACACAAAAAATAATTCTTTTCGGCCAGGACACACCATTTTTCTCACTTTGTTGCATAGTGTAATGAGATTGCAACGTTAAAACTACGAAAATAACTTGGCCAAAAATATGATTTGTTTTCTTTTAACTCAAATATATTTTAAAGTAAACGTATGTAAGTATATGTCTGTAAGCATAACTTTTCTAGGTATTCAAGAGCCCTGTCACTGTGCAAAATATCCTTACAAATTGTACATAAGTCGTATTTTATTGGCATCTCGACTGTTACTCTCTCAATTGGTCCTATAACTTGGTCGGAGTTTTGAAAATTTTAAATTTGATTTTATTTATAGAATGTATAAATAAATTTATTCCAATAAAAACTTAAGCTACACCTTTTCAAGATTATAATTAGAGCATACAAATTTATATTGAGAACTATTAGTTCATGTTAGGAAAATAAAATGCAAATTAATAATAGGAAAATGTTAATTCATAATGAGAAATGTAAGTTCATATTGAGAATTGTAAACTTATATTGAATTCAATTCATAATAAGAAATACCGGTTCGTAATCAAAAAATCCAAATTAATAATGAGAACAAATATTTTCATACTCAGAAAATATAAATTCACAATGAGAACATTTATAAAATATATGATTCAATGAAAATATCTATAGAAGAACGTACATACATAGCTTCGATTATAAATTTTACTGTTTCTAATTATGAATTTATATGTTCTCATTATGAATATATATTTCCTGAATATGAATTTATATTTTCTCATTGACAATTTGGATTTTCTCATTTTGAATTTATATTTTTCATTATACATTTGTATTTTCCTATTATGAATTTATATTTCTTACATTACATTTCTCATTATGAATTTACAGTGCTGATTATGAATTAACAAGACACTATTATGAATTTACTTGTTCTGATTATAAACTTGTCGTAATAACCGTTCTCGCACCGTAAAACTATAATAACTTTGATACCTGGAATGTGAAATTTTGAATTTGAATTGAAATTTAAAATTTAATAAAAATCCATAAATTTTCTATGCTCTATATATATTTGTCTAGTATAGCAAATCCAAAACCTTTGAAATTGATCTACTTAAATCTCGATTTAACTATAAAGCCAAGGCAGCTTTTTTAAACTCAAAAAACTGGCCATAAGAAAGTGACAGAAAATAGAGACCTAAACTAACCATTCACTGGCAAAAGAAAACTTAAGCGGTTTACAACTTCTGCTGAGTATCATTGTGTATTTATTGTCCTCAGCATTGGCAGCAGCAGCAGCACCAGCGGCGGCGGCGTTCCCGGACGCAGATGCAACATTATTATCGTACAAATGATTCGTTTGTAATTTACAAAAATTTCTCGTTATTAAACGACTACAATTGCTACAATTAACTAAATTTCTATAACTTCTAAGACTAACAGCACTGCCATTGGCATTGCCACAGCTGCACAATTGCAAGCGATCGCCATCCTCGGCGTCAAGATGGTTATGGCCGGCGGCTGATTTTGTGTTTTTAAAGCTAATATCATATCGTGGTTCCCCTTGGTTACATCCATTATTGTAGTTTAGATTATTTGTATAGTAAGCATAGTATGAATTTAAATTATTTAAATTACCATTATTTAATTTGCTACAAAAATTTCCATTAAGTTTTGTTATTGTTGTTGGTGAATATTGCTGTTGGTGTTCATCTTGTTGTTGT
The DNA here is from genome assembly GCA_947397865.1 of Polietes domitor. NCBI lineage: Eukaryota > Metazoa > Arthropoda > Insecta > Diptera > Muscidae > Polietes > Polietes domitor. The sequence goes on from OX377622.1 coordinate 107,246,138, forward strand.
TGTTCTTTTATGTTCTCGCCATACGCACTGAACTCACACTCGCATTTGTTGTCCCATTTGCCGACTTCTACTTGTCACACATTGGTGCCCTGTTGGCCGGGTATGGCCGAACTAGTATTTGGCGGCGGCTTAAATGATTCCTGATAGCGTTCGCGACAATTGCCTTTGGAGGCAAAGAAAAACTTGTAGATCATATACATGGGTATGCACATGACCGACGAACAGGTCACGGCCCAGCCCACTTTGATGCTCCATTCCGGATATTTGTACTCCTCGCCCAACATGTCCTCGTAGCCCAAAAAGGAAAATATGAAAATGGCCTGAAAGCAGAAGCAATAAAATATTAACAAGGTTTTCTTATATTGTATCGTAAGAACTGTGTAATATTTACCAATAAGAATACGGGACTAATGTAAGTCCAACAGATACGCCAAAATAATCCGGGTCTTTTGCCCAACATCATCTCTACGTCGGATGAGAAACGATCCACTCCGTAAAACCAGAAGACACCGGCTGCTTCCACAAATACCACAAATAATATGGCCAGGCCGGGCCCATACACATTCAGGAAGTTAACCAGGAAAACGCCACCCTGGAAATGAAAAAAGAATATTAAATATCAGTTATCGAGCTTGCGGTATATGCTCGAGAAGACAAACTTCAAAAGCTCAATAAAAAAGTTGTTAAGTGTAAAACACTGTGCCAATGTAATCGGGGGCTTCAAAATAATACTATTCAAGATAAAAATTGAGGCTGGTTCATAAAATCAAATCATAAAAAATTAAGGATATATTTTTTCACTAAAATTAAAATTTCCGTCCTAGGTACCTGAAATATTTAAACTCTCATTTTTGATACATTGGTCCAATTTACCCGCACCCGCTTATATGTTCATTTAAAGGTAATTATGATGTCTGCAAATGTTGCGAATTACAAATTTTACATAGAAAGCATTGGTTTATGAACAGATTTTGAAATCCCATTATCTCTTACGTACACAGTGCAATATAACCTAACTTCATGATTCTAGCCAGTTTTATCACGTTTCGCAAAAGTAAAAAAGTACGAATTTAGAAAAATCTTTTTATTTTGAGGGTCTATGCAGTCAGAGCAGTGTATACACCGAATTCCACGATTCCAGTTGCGGCCATTTGATTTGTTAGAGGGATGCAAATGGTATAAACCATTTCATTTCACTTTCACTTTTTCACCATTTCCCATTTCACCCCTTAAAAGTACGAATATGGATAAAATACTTTTATATTATGTATCTACTCAATTAGAGGAATGGACACAACGAATTTCATGTTTCTAGCTGTCGTCGTTTGATATGTACCATTTTTAATCCTTTTTGGCCCATTTCACCCCCTACGAATAAGAATCACGTTTTTGATATAGGGGAAATGCGCATACCCAATATCAAGTAAGTACAAGCAGACATATTGAAAAACCATGTTTAAATACTCTAAATATTAGGGATAAATAGGGGTATTTTCAGTCCTTGTGAGGAAAAAATTTTTCCATTTGAACCGGTTTCACCCAACCGATCTACGATTATAGGACACATTTATGGAAAATTTGGACGTCCTAGCTCCTTTCGTTTAGATCCTAGCGTGCTTTCAACAGACGGGCAGATGGACGGACATGGCTAGATCGTCTTAGAATTTTATGACGATCAAGAATTCATATACTTTATAGGGTGACACCCTATTTCAAGGTGTTATAAACGGAATGACAAAGATAGTTTAACCCCATCCTGGAGGTGGAGGGTATACAAATGATGTGTCATTTTTACGAAGTTTTTTCTTCAATTGATTTAGTCGAACGTGAATACGACATGCACTTCTATAAGAAATACCATAACTTCTACATTTATCCATAGATTTTCTTTAACTAGACCTTATTTTCTTCGCTAGTTATTACAAACTAAAATATTCTGTTATTTATTTGTAATGACAGTTTTCGTGCTATTTTTAAAAAAATTACAAGAATAAAGTCTACAAGAAGTATCATAAATTATATATATATATTATATATTATAATTATATTATATTAATTATATATTTTTACATTTAAACAGTTTTTCGCTTTAAAATGTTAGTTATTAAAAAACACTTTTTTCTATTTTTTATGATTTTTTTCGTGCCAGATTGATATTATATATTTTAGAGATCGGCCCAAAGTTGACTACTTTCGTATTTTTCAATTTTAAAGAAAATTAAAATAATTTTTTTTTGTGTTGTTTGTATGTATTGTTGGTCTGTTATGTTGTATGTGCTTGTCATTTATTTTGGTTTAAGACCAAGTCATCAGCAGAACCCAAAATTAGCAAAAAGGCAAAGTGAGACCTTTATTGTTGCAGCTAAAAGTTGACTGCGCAGTTTCGATGGGCGCTACCCCATCTCGTCAGAACTTTCGCAACGAATGTATGTCTTTGACTTAAATCAGGGTTCATATTAGTACCAGCGGTCACATACGACAAATGAGAAGCGCTGATAAACAAAATATTCCACCGAACTAAGTCGACACACTAAAAATCTCACTTTGCCAATTCAATGTTATGCATGTGCTCGCATTGCTCGCAACAATGCAAAAGTTGTTGTTGTACGGTATGTCCCGTCTTCACTGTACCTCGTGTGTATTGTTGTTGTTTGTATGTATTGTTGGTCTGTTATGTTGTATGTGTTTGTCATTTATTTTGATTTTTACGAATTTGTTCATAATTTTTTTATTAGAAATTGTGGTTTATTATTATTATTTATTATATGTCGTTTAATTAAATCGTTTCTCTTTGGTAGAACTCAGTATGTTCAGTGTAATGGCGACAGATCCCCATTGCGTACTATATTTCGTGGTATTCCACAAGGGTCAATTTTGGGGCCTTTGTTATTTTCAATTTATATATCTATCTACAGTTGGTTGGTCATGGGTCTGAAGGTTCATTATCACATTTTCAGGATAGCGTAAACGCGGAGCTACTGCGGATACATAATTGGTGCCAGGATAATTTTATAGAAATAAATATAGCAAAGTCGAAGTCGATTGTGTTCAACACCGCGCCTGGTAGAATTCTTAATTTCAACCTAAATGATTCCATTATTGAGAATGTAAGCTCATTAAAGATTTTAGGTTTTTATGTAGATGATCGCCTTCGTTTTGATACTCATATCAATAGAATAATTTCAAGAACGACATTTATGTTACGAAGGGTATACAATACGGAATCTTCTCTTCCTCTTAGTATACGCATGCTCATAGCAAAATCTTTGTTGATGCCACATATAACTTATGGGTTGGAAGTGTTTTCTGGCACACAAAGAGGTAGCCTTAATAGATTAAAAATTTGTTTCAACCGTATTGTTAGGTATGTACATAATATAAAATATTATGACCACGTAATACCGTATGCAGTGGAATTTTTGTTTACCTGTTTCGCAGTTGTTATGGTCCTAGAATATTCATATTATATCTTTGTCCATATTCGTGTTAGAAGATTTTTAACTATATTTAAAAATAGTGTTAGAATTTATATGTAAATTAAATCACACTTATTGTATAACATAATGTCTCTAATGTTGTTCTACATAATCAACTTGGCCATATGTGGCTTTTGGATTATGCAAAATAAATGAAATTAACAAATATATGTTATAAAATTTAACATGAGGATAAAGGAAATTTACTCATCTTTTTATTTGTGTCATTTACATTTCAGAAGATAATGAGTAAATTGCGCTTTGGAACTAAAAAAATCTGACGTTTTCCACTAAATATATCCTAACTTCCAATATCGGGCGGGCAAAAGTTACCCTTGGACTAACATAGTTTTGGCGTCATAATAAAGCTAAGAAACCACAATAAAAAAATTGAGCGCAAAGTCTCTTAAAAAAAGAAATTACGATTTTTCAATTTTCAAATTCTGAAAAAAAAAATTCTTTGAACATTATGAACATAAAAATGTGTTAAAAAACATAACAAAAAAATAAAATTTTAATTTTCTTTAAAATCGAAAAATACAAAAAGTAGTCAACTTTGGGCCGATTTCTAAAATATATCTGAGTAGCCGATTTTTAATGTTAATATCTCAAAATAATCCTAGAACAAAAGTTATTGAATTTTTGACCGATAGATAAAGCCAGATACAATTCTATTAAATGGGTTGGCAATTTTCGTCATAGCAGGATAACTATGATGGTTATAAAATACACAATTTTTTTCTCTTTTGTATTTATTCAGAAAATAGAAAAACTGGTGCTGTTAGTTTTATTTTATTTATGGTCCACGTTTTTGTTATAGGGGGAATCCACATACCCAATATCAAGTAAGTACAAGCCGATATATTGAAAACAAATGCTTAAATACTCTAAAATATTAGGGGTTATTATGGGTATTTTCAGTCCTTGTGAGGGAAAAACTTTTCCCTTTGGACCGATTTCGCCCGGTTGTACCATTTTTATTCCTTTTTGGCCCATTTTAACCCCCTACGAATAAGAATCACTTTATAGTGCACGTTTTAGCTATAGGGGAAATGCGCATACCCAATATCAAGTAAGTACAAGCAGACATATTGAAAAAGCATGTAAATATTAGGGTTAAATAGGGGTATTTTCAGTCCTTGTGAGGGAAAAATTTTTCCATTTGAACCGGTTTCACCCAACCGATCTACGAATATAGTACGCATTTATGGAAAATTTTGACGTCCTAGTTCCTTTCGTTTAGATGCTAGCGTGCTTTCAACAGACGGGCATATGGACGGACATGGCATGGAATTCATATACTTTATAGGGTGACACCCTATTTCAAGGATTTCGCCCGGTTGCAATCCCAGCCGATCTACGACTATAAGACGCACTTAATGAAAATTTGGACATCCTAGCTCCTTTCGTTTAGATGCTAGCGTTCTTTTAAAAGACGGACGGACATGGCTAGATCGTCTTAGAATTGTATGACGATCAAGAATATATATATATACTTTATAGGGTCTCAGGTCGATATTTCACGGTGCTACAAACGGAATGACAAAGTTAGTATACCCCCATTCTGGAGGTGGAGGGTATAAAAAGCAGATTTAATGTCTGCTATTTTTTTTTCTAGTCTAATGATTCGGTCAATCGCATAACTATTCGAATGAGTAATATTATTCTTAATAAATATAAATCATACGCCACCATCGTGGTGATACGATAATTGCACAATTTACACCACTTCCATGCCAGTTGAAGAGCATTATAACAAATAACACCGTCCGACAGGCCTTGTTACACTTGTCTGAAAGTATAAACAAAATTGTGTTAATTCGCGTTTTTAGTTTCCATTTCATTTCCCTTCATATGACTACAATGTTCCAAAGGATAGAATTTTTCAAAAATTATTTTAAATACTTTTATTTGTATAAGCATCAAAGTAAAGAGATGAATGCCAGATAAAAATACTTCAAATTACATGCTTTCAAGTTTTCCGCCTTTAAAAGTAAAGTATGAATGAATTAAATAAAGAAAGGGGAAACTTGATATGTTTTTTTAGGAAGCTACCTTATATTTCAAGCCCCTATGTCGATTAAAAATATATTCAAATTTCAATTAAAATCGAAAAATTTGTGGCCCAACAGAGGGTTCATTTTATTGTATAGGAGAGGTAATTGTTGAGGACTTTAACTAGTTATAATTAATTTAATTGAAAGGTTAAAACTTGAAACTAAAATGCATACTAAATATACTTCAAATGTCCCCGAGAAATGACTGCAATATTTTATAAAATCACCACGAATATCCCTCATCCCTCCCTCAACAGCTTTCTCATTTCAATGGTTTAGTCCATTTGGCTGTCATTAAATTCCCAGCGATGGAAACAAATCCTATATCTGACAAACCTGAGCAAACAATCAGCTAAACAAACAATCCAAACATTTATGTTTTCTTCAGTTAATCACTTATTCAATTATCGAACACCACACTGTATAATACAACACTTGGAATCGTTGTGGCTTGCGGAATATTAAATGACAGCATATCGCATATTTCAATTTATACTTAAATACTTAGCACTTTACTACTATATCTCATTCGATGGCCACGAGTGCAAGGTGATAATTACTCACACTAAAATATTCCATTTATCTTACAGGAAACATTTATTTATATCCCCCATTCCAAAACCAGCACCCTCCCCTTCCAAAGCCTTTAGAGTGCCACCACCAACGCCCATCAAAAGTGTTACACACATAAATTATGTAGTGGCCAGAACTGGTCGGTCAGAACGACTTTAACAATATTCTAACGCCAAATTATAATTTCAAATGTAATCAAGTCAAGTGATAACAAACATTACATTAGTTATCAACAAGTGGCTGGGCATAGGAGGAGAACGGAATAATCAATCGAGCAACGATGCAGGACAACAATATACAAACAAACCTTTTAAAAATGTGGAAAGGAAGAAACAAAACAAATGGACACCGAAAAGGAGAGATATATTTGAAAATCAAGTGTGAAATGTTACACAACGTAAATCACTTGGACAGGTGCTGAAAAGATGGGTGGGCCGGGCCGCCCGTAACACACCCAACATACGGCACATACTTAGGCTCATACATAGTCAACCACAGTAATGGTAGAAGATAGTCCATCGTAGACAGCTAGCTACCGGCCAACGTTAAAGAAACCAATGTTAAGTAAGGACCTGATATGTCCCTGAGAAGGGAAGGGGAATATTAATGAATTGGCGTACATAATTAAGCTAAATGGCCTCTATATATGCGTATGTTATAAACGCCGTATATGTATACGAGGGCAGTTCGATAAGTGGGCGAAGTCGGTCCACAGGGAAAATTATTTCCCTCACAAGGACTGAAAATACCCTTAATTTTGAGTACTTCAGAATGTTTTTTATACCCTCACTCTACAGAGTAGGAGGGTATATATCATTTGGGACAGAAAAAAGTGTAACACATTGAAGGAGCGACTAAACCCCCAATTATGTTTGGACCAAATCAGTTTCACGACTTTTTAAGCTGTTTGATCCATGTCCGTTCGTCCGTCTGTCTGGTGTACACGATAACTCTCGAAGGGAGTTAAGGAATTAATTCAAACTTTGCACATGGTAATATTTTTCCCAAACTTAGTTTAAGTTCGAAGTTGGGCGATTTTGCCACGTCCCTTCTGGTACCTCCCACACAAATGATCCATATTCCTATGTTTAAATTAAAACCACACGAATATTCGGAATAGACTATATTTTAGTATTTGATAAATTTTTATAATAACTTTAGGCGTACAAAATATGGCGGATATTTTGAAAAATCCCTTTATTTTACGTATTAACACAATTAGAGGGATTTAAATTTCAAATCTCATGTTTCTAGCTATTGTCGTATCATTGGTACCATTTTTATCCCTTTTTGTACCAAATCGCCCGCTAAAACGTGTATGTTCTTGTTGGTGCTTTTACGCTACAAGAGGAACGCAACAAATTTCAAGTGCATAAAAAATAAGTTAAAACAAAACAAGTAAAACGGCGTTAAGTTCGGCCGGGCCGAACTTTATATACCCTCCACCATGGATTGCATTCCACAGAGGTTGTCGGTTTTCGTAGAACTGCAGTAATATTACAGGAAAATATAATTTTTTTAATATACCCAAACAAGAACAAATACAAATATGGAAAAAATAATTTTATAAATAAATATAATATTATAATTATTTCAAACCATTACTTATTTCAAATCAAAAAATAAATATTCTTTATTTATATTTTCAAAAACCTTAAATACCATAAATATTGGTAGATAGTGGGTGCTACAGTTGGTTGTATTTCCATTCTATTTTAATTCCAAAAGTACAAATTTTGAAAATCCATTATCAGACGTACATAGTGCAAAATAACCTAACTTCACGATTCAACCAATTTTTGCCGTAAAAGAAAAATTGAGAATTTGGAAAAAAAACTTGTTATTTTGCGTGTCTATGCAGTCAGAGGAATGTATACACCGAATTGCATGATTCCAGCTGCGGCCATTTGGTTGGTACCATTTTTATCCCTATATTCCCATTTTACCCCTTAAAAGTACGAATTTGGAAAAAATACTTTTATATTATGTATCTACTCAATTAGAGGAATGTACACTAGAGCGTACCAGGTTACAAGTAAAAAAAAAAAAGTTCGCCGTACACCTTCGAATATGAAGTATTATTGAAAGGTAGTTTCAAAAAAATTTTTTTTATTTTTTTATGCCGAACGTAGGGGTCGCGCTTTTACATTTTTCTATATAACTTCTGCATTTATAAACGGATTTTAAAGTGTGATACATCGATGTTTTTGTCCGATTTTTTTGTCTTTGAAGTCATTGAGCTCAAACATGATTCATGATTTTATGCGAGCTTTAATTTTCGATTATTAGAGTGGTACATTAGGGTAGTAGCAACTGAGAAATGATGGGTAAGTACCAGAAGGGGGTGCTTGAGCTCAATGACTTCAAAGACAAAAAAATCGGCCTCGTCGAGACAAAAACATCGATGTATCACACTTTAAAATCCGTTTATAAATACAAGTTATATAGAAAAATGTAAAAGCGCGACCCCTACGTTCGGCATAAAAAAATAAAAATTTTTTTTTTGAAACTACCTTTCAATAATACTTCATATTCGAAGGTGTACGGCGAACTTTTTTTTTGAGGTACGCCCTAATGTACACACCGAATTTCGTGTTTCTAGCTGTTGTCGTTTAAAATGTACCATTTTTATCCCTCTTTTGCTCCATTTCACCCCCTACAAATAAGAATCACTTTATAGTGCACGTTTTTGCTATAAGGGGAATGCGCGTACCAAATATCAAGCAAATATAAACAGACATATTCAAAAAACATGATTAAATACGCTAAAATATTAGGGATTATTATGGGTATTTTTAGTCCTTGAGAGGGAAAAATTTTTCCCTATGGTCCGATTTCGCCCCATTTCAATCCCAACCGATCTACGACTATAAGACGCATTTATGAAAAATTTGAACGTTCTAGCTCCTTTCGTTTAGATGCTAGCGTGCTTTCAACAGACGGACGGATGGATGGACGGATGGATGGACGGATGGATGGACGGACGGATTGACGGACGGATGAACGGACGGACATGGCTAGATCGTCTTAAAATTTTATGACGATCAAGAATATATATACTTTATAGGGTCTCAGGTCGATATTTCAAGGTGTTACAAACGGAATGACAAAGTTAGTATACCCCCATCCTGGAGGTGGAGGGTATAAAAATACTTAAATGTTCAAAACATTAGGAGGTACTTTCAATCCCAACCGATCTGCAATCATAAGACACATTTAGGGAAAATTTGAACCTCCTAGCTCATTTCGTTCGGCCGCTATCGTGCTTTCAACAGACAGACAGACGGACGGAATGGTCTGTCTGTAAATGGCTAGAATTTTACCACGACCCAGAATATATATTCTTTATGGAGTCTCCGATGAATATTTCGAGCTGTTACAAACGGAATGACAAAGTGAATATACACCCCCATCCTTAGGTGGAGGTGGTATAAACAAATTTTACTGTGGTTTTCTACACTATGCCAATTTTGGGAATTCTGGAACAGAATATTTGTTTCAGAGTTCTCTTATTGTGATCTTAAGTCCCATGAAAAATGCTTATTGGGATTACATGTTCCAGGATATAGATTTCAATTAGAGTGTTCAAATTGGAGACCGAAAACCTGGTCAACTAATATGAATTTCATATCAAACATTATTTTCTTACTTTCTAAATTATTTTATTCTCTACAAGATAGCAAAATTGCAGAATGGGTAATTTGTTCAGAAATACAGCAAGACATAATTTGCAGTGTCAAATTAAAGAAGAAAATATCTGTTAAAAATTTCATACTTGTATTACTTTAGCAGTAACAACCATTTCAAATCTTCTTGAAATATTTTTAGCAGATATTCTCCTCTTTAATTTGATACTTATATTGGTATCATAAGGTACAGATGAGTATTTAAAATAAATTTTCAAAAATTGTATCCTTTGTCAACAGGATGAGGAAATGAAAAACTAATATTTCCAATGTGCTCTAGAATTTGGGTCTATTCATTTATTATTAGTTTTCTAGGTATTGCTCCGATTTTCAATGATACGAACATGTTGGATACAAAAACTGCAGTAGACCTCTTCGATAGGGCTTTCGAGTGTAATGTTCGAGTGAAATTTACTGACTTACAAAGAAAGTTGCTTACGACTCGCTTAATGATGCTATCAGATTTTTCTTCCAACTTAATTAAAAAACACCTTATTAATAATTTAATTTTTGGGCAATATTGTGCACCACAAATAGTTATTTCTTTCTTTAACCAGAATAGGTGTCATAGACTTTTTTCTTAGAGGCTTTTCACGTTCAGACACTGGTTAAAAACCAGTTGGTCCTTGGTACAAAAAAGTCGTGCAAATCGGACTATATTTACTAAGCAAGCATACATCAAATTTGTGTGGGAATGGGCGTGGTCTGATTGGTTCAAATTTTTGTTCATTTGGCATATTTTATGTCTGTAATTGTTGTATTTGGTTGAGATTCAGTTCGAACAGAATGTAGAACAGAATTCTACAAAATTGGACTATCGGATCTTGTTCACGAAATCGAGCAGGCAATTATTGAATGTATCCCTCAGGTCGCTTTATTAAATTTTAACTTTCAAATACGCTTAATAAAAATCTGTATATGGATGTATGTTATAAAAAATGATAATACCAATACGAATATAGTACTTACATATGTCATGGTTGGCAGCGCGCACAGATAAATACCGGCCAGCAGCAGCAGTACAAACAGTTCCCTTCTCCGTCCTATAGTGCGTGGATATTCATCGCACAGTGCTGTGATCATAGCCTCCAATCCACCGAAGGTGCTATCCAGACCCAAGGTAATCAACATTAAGAAGAATATTATCGACCAAAAGACAGAACCACTCATGGTTGCTATAGCCTCGGGATAAACGATGAACACTAGACCGGGACCCTCGAGACCCACTCGATCGATGGTGGTCTTTTGCACGTGAGCCATGTAACTGAAAGTTGAGAAATAATGGGGAAATCAAAAAGAGAAAATTTTCATTTGTAAAAATATTAGAATGCAGCAAAGTTGCTCAATTACAGTGGTCAACATAACACAGGATCGGAAATATGAATTATTTTGGGGCCTGTTTCTGTAACTTAATTTCGTTCGTCTACGGCGAAGTATCAAATATTAATTGAATTCCACAAAAGGCAGATATGAAATATTTTATATAAGAGATCTATACGCGTTTTTCAAGTAAAGTGTAAAAAGTTACAGAAATAGACCCGTAATTTTTTAAATTAAAAAGATGAGAATTTGAATTAAGAATTTCCATTTCAAATTACGAAAAATTCAATTCAATTTGGGAAATTCCATTTTATATTGTAAAAAAAATCAAGTAAAAAATCTGAATTTGTATTGAAACTTTCTCAGTTTGAAATGGAAATTCCAATTTGCTTTTAAATATTCTGAATTAGAAATGGAAATTCTGAGTCTCAATTGGATATTTTTCAATTAAAAATGGTAGCTCTCAATTTCAATTCTAAATTTCACTATATTTTTTTAATTGGAAATACAACTTTTTAATTTCAATTGGTATTTGAAATAGAAGTTCTCAATATCACTTTGAATTTCGTCAATATCAAAGAGAAATTCTTAATTTCAGTTGGAATTTTTCTCAATTTTAATGGAAATAATCTCAATTTAAAATGTAAATTTTCAATTTATCTTTTAATTTTTTCTCAATTTGAAACAAAAATTTTGAGTGTCAATTGAAATTTTTACAATTAGAAATGGAATTTCTCAATTTCAGTTCTAAATTTCACTTTGAATTTTCTCAATTTAAAATGAATTGTCTCAATTGGAAATAGAAAATAATTTGGAACTTCTCAAGTTCAATTGTTATTTGCAATTGAAATTCTCAATTTCACTTTGAATTTTGTCGATCAAATAGAAATTCTTAATTTCAATTGGAATTTTCTAAATTTCAAATGGAATTGGAATTTCGTTGGAAATGTTGAATTTAAATTGGAAGTTTCTCAAATTGAAATGAAAATTCTTATTAATTGTCTCAACTTTGGAATTTGAAATGGAAATTCTCGATTTGAAAATTTTCAATTCGAATTTTCTTATTTTGAAACTTAATTTCTCAATGTAATTTGGATTTTTCTCAATTTGAAATGAAACTGCTCCAGTCGGACTGGAATTGTCTCAATTTTGAATTGAATTTTCTCAATCAAAAATGAAATTGTAACAATTTGAAACGGAAATTCTTAATTTTCTCAATTAGAAACGGAACATCCCAAGTTGAATTGTTATTTTAAATTCAAATTTTCAATTGAATGAAACTTCTTATTAATCGTCTCAACTTTAAATTAAAATTCTAAATTTTAATTGGAATTTGAAATGGAAATTCTCAGTTTGAAAAGTTTCAATTTAATTTTTTTTTAATTTAAAACATAACTTCTCAAAGTAATTTGGATTTTTCTCAATTTGAAATGAAATTGCTTAAGTCGGACTGGAATTGTCTCAATTTTAAATTAAAAATCCCGATTTCTTAATTTGAACTGGAATTGTGTCAATTTTTATTGGAATTTGAAATGAAAAGTTTCATTTTTAATTGGAATTTTCTAATTGAAAATTCTCATTTTGAATTGGAATTTTAAATAGAAATTCTCAATTTCAAATAGGATTTCTAAATTTCAAATAGAAATTCAAAAATTTCAAATGGAAATTCTAAAATTTCCAATGGAAATTCTAAATTTCAAACTGAAATTCCCAATTTCAAACTCTCAATTTCAAATTGACATTTCTCAATTTGAATTAATTTGAATTGAAAACTATTATTTTGAAACATATTCAATTATAATTCTCAATTTTAATTGGAATGTGAAATGAAAATTCTCAATTTTAAATGAAAAGTTTCAATTTGAATTTGAATTTTCTCAATAATTTCTCAGTAGAAATTGGAATTTTCTAAATTTGAAATTAAACTGCTTTTTTTGGGTTAGAATTGTCTTAATTTTAAATTCAAATACTCAATTTCTTAAATTGAACTGGAATTGTCTCAATTGCAATTTTCTCATTTGGAAATATAATTTCTCATTTTGTATTGGAATTTTTTCAATTTAATGTAGAAAAATTGATTTAGAATATGAATTTAAATTAGGATTTCTCAATTTCAATTAGAATTTTCTCAATTTGAAACGTAATTTTTAATTGGAATTTTCTCAATTCTAATTCGAATTTATTCAGTATCAAATAAAAATTCTTAATTCAAAGTAGGATGTTTCTTAGAATTCAAATACAAATTTTGAATTGGAATTTTAAATAGAAATTCTCAATTTCAAATAGAAATTCTAAATTTCAACTGCAAATTCTAAATTTCAAATAAAAATTTTAAATTTCAAATTTCGCAATTTGAACTTTTGATTTCTGGAATTGTATCAATTTTGAATTAAAATTCTCAATTTTAAATGGAAACTCCCAATTTTAAGTGAAAAGTTTCAATTTGAATTTGAATTTTCTCAATTTAAATTGGCTTTTTTAATTTGAAGTTAAAATTTTGATTTAGAATATGCTTTTAAATTATGATTTCTAAATTTCAGTTAGAATTTTCTTAATTTGAAATGTAATTTCTTAATTTTAATTGGATTTTCTCAAATTTAAATTTAAATTCGAACTTACTTAGTTAAAAAAAATTCAATTCGTACGTACTGTTTTTTTTTAATTTTTATTTTAAATGAATAAATTCTTATTTTGAATAGGAATTTTAAATAGAAATTCTCAATTTCAAATAGAGATTTTAATTTAATATTAAAATTCCACTTTTGAACTGGAATTTGAAATTGAAATGGAATGTTTCAACTTGAATTGGAATTTTCTCAATTTAAAATGGAAATTGTAATTTGGAATATAGATTTTAAATAGGTTTTCCCCATTTCAATTTGTCTCTATTTCAATTTGTCTCTATTTCAATTTGTCTCTATTTCAATTTGTCTCTATTTCAATTTGTCTCTATTTCAATTTGTCTCAATTTCAATGGATTTTCTCAATTTGGAAACATAACTTCTGAATTTCGATTGAAATTTTATCAATTTAAATTCGAATTTACGCAGCTTCAAATGAAAATTCCCATTGAGAAATTGCGATTCGAATTGAAATTTTCTAAATTTTAAATTGTACTTCACATTTTCAATTGGAATTTTAAATAGAAATTCTCAATTTCAAACAAATATTCTTAATTTAAAATGGAATTGGAATTTTAAATATAAATTCACAATTTAAAATAGAAATACTCGGTTTAAATATAAATTTTAATTTAAAACGTAAATTCTTATTTTGAATTGGAATTTTAAATATAATTCTCAATTTCAAATGAAAATTTCAATTTAAAATGGGCATTTTCAGTTTGAATTGGAATTTTAAATAGAAATTCTCAAAAAGAAATTCTAAATTTCAAAAAGAAATTCTAAATTTAAAACGGAAATTCTTATTTTGAACTGGAATTTTAAATAGAAACTGTCAATTTTTAATAAAAATTCTCAATTTCAAATAAAAATTCCGGATTTCCAATAGAAATTCTCTATTTTAAATAAAAATTCTCAATTTTAAAATTAAAATTTATCAAAGGGAATGGGTTCTGAATGTTGCAGTGCATTCTCTAGATTAATTTACGTTAGAAACGACCTCCGACTTTTTAAGGATCTGAGGCATTTTGATAATAAAGAGTGATTTTTTTGAGGTTAGGATTTTCATGCATTAGTATTTGACAGATCACGTGGGATTTCAGACATGGTGTCAAAGAGAAAGATGCTCAGTATGCTTTGACATTTCATCATGAATAGACTTACTAACGAGCAACGCTTGCAAATCATTGAATTTTATTATCAAAATGCGTGCTCTGTTAAGAAAGTTCAGAAAGAAAGAAATTGTGTTCAGCGACGAAGCTCATTTTTGGCTCAATGGGTACGTAAATAGGCAGAATTGTCGATTTTGGAGTGAATATCAGCCAGAAGCATTGCAAGAGCTACCAATGCATCCAGAAAAAGTCACAGTTTGGTGCGGTTTATGGGCTGGTGGCATCATTGGACCGTACTTCTTCAAAGATGATGCGAATCGTAACGTAACTGTGAATGGTGAGCGCTACCGTGAGATGATATCCAACTTTTTTTTGCCCAAAATGGAAGAACTGAACTTGGTTGACATGTGGTTTCAACAAGATGGCGCTACATGCCACACAGCTCGCGATTCTATGGCCATTTTGAGGGAAAACTTCGGAGAACAATTCATCTCAAGAAATGGACCGGTAAGTTGGCCACCAAGATCATGCGATTTGACGCCTTTAGACTATTTTTTGTGGGGCTACGTCAAGTCTAAAGTCTACAGAAATAAGCCAGCAACTATTCCAGCTTTGGAAGACAACATTTCCGAAGAAATTCGGGCTATTCCGGCCGAAATGCTCGAAAAAGTTGCCCAAAATTGGACTTTCCGAATGGACCACCTAAGACGCAGCCGCGGTCAACATTTAAATGAAATTATCTTCAAAAAGTAAATGTCATGGACCAATCTAACGTTTCAAATAAAGAACCGATGAGATTCTGCAAATTTTATGCGTTTTTTTTAAAAAAAAAAGTTATCAAGCTCTTAAAAAATCATGTTGCTTATAATTGAGTCTGAGCCTTATTGAACAACTACTCACCCCAGTACGGAGAATATAACAAAGCCGGCTAAGAAGCTCGTCAAACAGTTAATGCTGCTGGTGATTAAAGCATCCCGATAGCAATTGTTGCGGAATTTATTGTAGCTGGACAAGGCCAGCAGGGTTCCGAAACCCGGACCCAAAGAGAAGAAAATTTGTGAGGCAGCATCTATCCAAACCTGGAAATTAATTAAACCACAAAAAAGACAAAAAAGAAAACATATACATATCAATACACATTTAGATTCCAAATAGAAAAGAAGAAAATAAAACACACAAGAAAACTCGGTGTACCTACCCTGGAGTTTTTCAATTTATGCCATTCCGGTGTTAAATAGTATTTAATACCCTCGTCGGCGCCAGGCAATGAAACGCCGCGTATCAGCAGAATGATGAGGACGACATAAGGTGCCAGAGCGGTAACCCACACCACTTTTCCGGCGGAGCGTACACCCTTCCACAGTGAGAAATAAACCAAAACAAATACACCGAAAACGCATAAAGCCAATGTTGGTTTAACAGGACCCATTAAATCCAGGCCATCTGATTTATACTGCTCCAATACTTTGCGTCTATTTTCGAATAACAAAAAAAAAAAACAACAACAAGACGAATAAATCAAATAACAAATAAACATTTTATTATAACAATAACAACAACAGCAACAATCACTACAAGGACTTCCAGTTGGCCACATGCGAGCATTGAATCGCTTCGAAGCCATTTAGATAAATACATTTATTTAAGTGGCCAACACCACCACCACCTCACACTCCAGCTCGTACTTCTTGTGCCATTGCCACTGTTTTGTAGTCAATCAAATTGACAGACGGACGGACGGGCGGACATTTGGACATACTCTCACACACACACAGACACACATTCATATGTACATACATATATTTGATGTGATAGACAGTCGTCTATGCGATACTTACTCAAAGAACTCTTTGGCCGGTGTCGTTTGATTGGCGTTAAAATTGGCGTTCGTAACGGGCATGCATGTCTCCGTGTTCCATGGATTATCACACGACGTCCAGGGCAATTTGGACGTGAACGAGGCGAAGAGATAGTAAACAGCCCATCCGATAATTGTGTTATAGTACATTCCCATATAGATGTCTATTAGACATATTGCATAGCCAACACCTGTTGATTTTGTTGTTTCGTTGTTTCGAGTTTTAGTTTGATTTTGCGAAATGAACAAAAAAGTTTTTCGATTAATATTTTACACAGCAGCAGGAAAATTGTATTAAAAGTTTACCCCAATAAATATTGAGATGCTCGAATTGCATTCATATCGAGTAGGAGGGAAGAAGGATGGCAGACTCAGATTTCATGTCAGAAGAAAAACTTACAATTATGTTGTTCATATACTGAAAGCGTAAAATTTCGTAAACGGTATGAAATTGTATGCCGCAGCAACGAATTGAGCTTGCGGGCACAATTTCTTCCATCAAACGAATGAGAATTACAATACGCATATTCCCAAATACGTTCAAAACACACAGAGACCTAAAAAGTAGAAATGTCGGCGGGTTCTACCGGCAGTATCTTATATATTAGAACCCGACCGAATATTCGGCTTCGGCCGAAAATACTAGTCTATTCTTCGGACTAGGAAAGGGTTTTACGAAATTCGTACTTTTAGAGGATGAAATGGGACAAAAAGGGATAAACATCGAACATTCGTCCTGACTAAACGGCTGTAGCTAGAACATGTAAAAAGGCGTTAAGTTCGGCCGCGCCGAATCTTATCTACCCTCCACCATGGAGTGCATTATCAGCAGATTAGAGGCTGTCAACATTACATAGAAGTGCACTATCATAATAAGAAAATTGTGATGCTTCATTATTATAATATCTCTACTCAATATAGCTCTACTATATATAAATAAAAAACTTAAAGTGGAATCAAAAGGATAACATTAGGCTGCAATCTTCAAAAATGTGCCCTAAATATTATTAGGCAGAAACCAATTCCCTCAAGCCCGATTTTCATGACATAACATTTTGATAGGAAAAGTTCTAATATTGAAGATCCAACATGTTACAGAGGGGAATATTCACACATAGTTTCATGATTTTCGCTACAGATGTTAGAGTAGTATCAGTTTCACTCCTTTTTCCATGACTTTAAAATTATGAATTATGAAAATACTGAATGCCATGATTCTAGCTTCAGCCGTTTTATTGATGTCCATTTTAATCCCATTTATATTCTGATGATACGAATATCGAATGATCTCCTGTTTTTTCGCGTCTATGCAGTCAGAAATTTCAGCCAATTTCAATTTCTGATAGTACCATTTTTATCCCCATTCGACCCATTTTCCGTCTATAAGTACACATTTCGAAAAAATCCTTTTTGTTTCGCGTATTCACAGTCAGATAAATGTATACACCGAATTTCATGATTTCAACTTCAGCGGTTTGGTTGGTACCATTTTTATCCCTCTTTTCCAATTGTATCCCTAAATGTACGAATTTTGAAAAATCGCTCTATTTTACGTATCTGCGCAATTAGAGGGATGTACATTCCAAATTGCATGCTTCTAGCTGTTGTCGTATCATTGGTACCATTTTTATCCATTTATTTATTGCTTAAATAGTCTAAATATTAGGGGTATTTTTAGTCCTTGTTAGGGAAAAATTTTTCCCTCTGGGCCGATTTCGCCCACTTTCAATCTCAACCGACCTGCAACCATTAGAGAAAATTTGAACCTCCTAACTCATTTCGTTCGGCGACTAGCGTGTTTTCAAGAGACAGATGGTCATGGCTAGATCGTCTTAGAATTTTACCACGACCCAGAATATATATATATACACACTTTATGGAGAATATATATATATACTTTATGGAGTATACGATGAATATTTTAATTTTTTTAAACCAAAGTGCTTCAATGCAGATATAATTTCCATTTGTCTATTATTTAAGCAAGCATTCTCTGCACCAACAATAGTCACTGCATTTATATGGGAAACCCCCATAGTGTTAGTTCAATAAAAAACAAATAACTGATATGTCAGTGTCCGATTTTTAACTTATTTTGCGTTAAACTATACGATATGTTGCACTGTAATTTTATATACTACTTTTAAAATATGAATTTAAGACAAACATCGCAAACGTAGTGATTTAAATAATAAAATTTTCGGATTTGCGCTGCGTTACTCATTTCGATTTAGAATGTATATATTTTTTTATTTGTGGAAATTGTTTGCGTGATTTACGTGAATCACGCGTGATCGTGAGCAAAATTTATTTTACTCAAATGAGCGTGCGTGAACGTGAGTAACGAACAAATTTTCGTGAGTGAACGTGCGTGATTAAAGTTTTTTCCTTCGTGAGTGTGCGTCAGTCAGCTAAACCGACTTATATATACCCTCACTCTCAAAGAACAAATCTATGGAAATTAAAGTTCGTGGCATATGGTCCTAGCTTTCACATTTATAAAAAAAATTTGAAAACATGATCAATTATCAAGTCATAATGGATTTCAGGCAACGGATATAGACAAAATACAAATACCAAAATATGAGTGATTCCGAATATCAGTGTGGAAGTTACAAAGGTTTTAATTAAACATAGGAATATGGTCCATTTGTGTGGGAGGTACCAGAAGGGGTGTGACAATTTCGCCCATCTTCGATCATCAAATTTGAATTTGAAGTGAATGTAAAAGCCCAGTAAAATAGGATTTTTCGAAATTTGTACTTTTAAGGGTGCTCGGGACAAAAAGGGTTAAAAATGGTACCAATTTAAGTATTGGTGTGTAAATTTATCTGACAAAGTAGAAACGCAATCTAAATGTTTTTTTTTATATTTGTGCTTATAAGGGTGAGCGAGACAAAAAGGGATACAAATGGTACCAACTAAAGTATTGTAGCTAGAATCGTAAAATTAGCCGTGTACATTCCTCCGACCACGTAGACGGGCACCATATTTTTTTATTTGTACTTTTAAGGAGTGAGCGGGATAAAAACGGTACCAACTAAAATATTGCAACTAGAATCGTGAAATTTGATATGTAATTTCCTCTGACTTTGTAGAAGCGCTGTAAAATTGGATTTTTCGAAATTTGTACCTTTAAGGGGTGCTCGAGACAAGAAGGAATAAAAATGGTGTTCAGCCCTTTAATTACGTAAACGCGGAACATAAATGGATATTTTAAAATGTTTACTTACGGTACGAAAATGGATAAAAGTGGTACCAAACAATGTGTACTTTTTGGGAAAGAGGTTAAAAAAGTTATTAAATGACCGGCTGCATCTAGAAACATGAGATCGAGGATATAAAAGGCTCTGCGGTTGTAATTTTTTGTTCTAAACTGGGTAGAAAATGATAAAAATGATACATACGAAGGGAAGCACATTCCTTTGACTGTGTATGAGTGCTATCTTTTATTTTAGATTTATCTATATCCACCAAAAGAAAATTAAATAAATACTATCCAAAAACAGAGACGTGTAAAACTGATAACTGGCTTTTCCGCGTGCGAAGTAGCAGGCAATGCTAGTAAAATATATTAATGTGAAATATTGGGCTTCGGCCAAATATCTATTCAGCTTCGACCGGAAATATTCGACAGTATTTCAGGTAGATTTGTATTTGTTTAAATTGTGATATTCCTATATTATTGTCAACTTTTAGCGATAGTTGTACATAGAACTATGGCTCTTTTCAGGTAGATTTGTATTTGTTTAAATTGTGATATTCCTATATTATTGTCAACTTTTAGCGATAGTTGTACATAGAACTATGGCTCTTTTCAAATGAATATTAATTTTGTTATTAAAAGAAGTATAGTCCGCTAACAGCCACACCAATATAAATAGTTATGCATCAAGAACATACCTACAAGGAGATCATAGATTTTTTTTCATGTCGACATCGTTTCCTTCGTAATAATGTTACTTATTGAAAATGAATATAAGACAAACTACCTTTTTTCCAATTTATTTTTATTAAAAAAAATATTTTTTTCTATGTGAATGTAAAATTTGGTAGAGGGATTTAGAGGACTTTCTTAGTTATTATTTTTACTGAATATGTTAGATATTTGATATTCTAAAATTCGTATCTATTGTTGTTAATATATTTCTGTGTATATCTCTATCTGAGGATACGTACTTTTATATCAATTTCCACAAATTTCCCATATGGCATTAATAACACTGTGGAATAAATAACACTGGAGCATAACAAAGTTCTGACAAAGTATTTTAATAGAAGGGTAAGAAGAAAATATACGTTTAACGGCGTTTTGAAAAGTCATTTTAAAAGGGGTGAATATTTTCCCCCTTTGCTCATTCTTATGATGAATCCGCATAGCAAACCTTGTGACTCTTACATATTAAGTATAGGATGAGTTCAGCAATATTACTTAAAATGCTACGAGGAACATTTTTGTGGAACATTTTAACCCTCTAGCTCCTTAATGTGGGGGTAGTTTTGGTACTTTTTTTTTTTTGAAAAAGGGTAAAAACCACCACAAAACTTAGGGTTTAACTGGTCAAAATTAAGATGTAGTGTAATTTAAAATATTACTGATTTAAAAAATGTATCAGACGACAATGATACAACTTTCCTGTTTTTATTAAACATGAATTTCAAAATATATGAGCGAATTTACCAGTACCTCCCACACAAATCAACCTAAACTAGGTAAAATTAAATCTATTATATATTCTATATAAATGATCGGAATACTGTGAGATTTCACATTTGGTAATGCTTTTATATAGGTTACATTCGTGTGAAACATGAATGATATTGCCACATCACTTCTGGTACCTCGCACACAAAGTGGCATAAACTTTAGTTACAATAAAACCGATATAACGTCCATACGGGTAGACCTAATCATTTGTAATATGATATTTGAAAATGTTTTTATAATCACTTTAAACATAAAAAATATTAACGCTTTAGCCACGCCCCTTCAAGTACCTCCCACACAATTGTCCTAGGTTGGTTTAAGCACTTTGAATAGCATAATTGTATAACCAAGACATCAATATAAACTCCATGACAAACACTTATTTACATTGCAGTGTGTATGCTGAAGTAATACAGAAAAATGTTCTGGCAGAAAATTTGCTGTAATAGCAGAAAAATTGCAAATGTTGTTTACTCCTAATGACGAACCTGTCAATGAATGACAGACTTGTCTGGAGATGAAAACATTTTCAATGAATTTGTAAGCCACCTCAGAACTTTGTATATTTACTAGGCACCTATAAAGTATTTTGTTGCTAAAAATATTTATATTATTTTACTTTGAACTGGGACATTGTCCTGGCTCAAGACCATTTTGCAACTACGTATATTTTATAGAATGCAAATTTATTTATAAATGGCATGGTGACATTTAGAACTTGGCTACACAGTGGTCTCATGATTTCTGATACCACCTTCGTCAGGTGGATGCTCACAAACGAATTAGAAGCACAACTCACTTTCCGATTATATGTCTAAAAAATATTTTACCAGAGACAAAATATTTTGAAGAAAGTACCAGAATTTTATGGAATAGTCCATAACGTTACCTTAAGATTTCAATCATTTTTAAATAAAATAAAATTATTCAGATATTATACATACTTTAATTCAAATATCTGTACACCATACATATATGTATGTACGCTATAGGTGTGCATAAGGTCAATAATGTGTTTTAAACGTACGTTCACGTGCACGATTTTAATCCCTCGCCAGAAGTCATGCAAACAAGTCCACTGTACAAATAGAATGCGATATGAAAGAATATCAAACAAATCATTTTGCAATTTCTCCTTTGATCCTCAGACATGCATGGTGTTACAAACATTTGGCGCGAAACTAACTTATAATACCGTAGTCCACGAAGTGGTGTAGGGTATAAAAACGGATAAAGTGTGAATTAGACCACTATCCTACTAACTGGCACATATAGGCTGGATTTCTGTTTCTGATTTTAAATTATAATTTATCGTTGTTTGTATGTATTGTTGGTCTGTTATGTTGTATGTGTTGTCATTTATTTTGGTTTAAGACCAAAGGTTGTGCTGAAGTCTTGACTCCGCAGTCAACTTTTAGCTGCAACAATAAAGGTCTCACTTTGCCTTTTTGCTAATTTTGGGTTCTGCTGAAGACTTCAGCACAAAACCAAAATAAATGACAACACATTATAATTTATCTTCACGTCCTTCGAACTATTTCTCCATGTCTACTGCCAAGCAATTACATGCGCCTTCGCGGTGATTGTTTAGAATAATATTTGAATAATTTAAGAAATAAAAAATTAGTCTGACCAAACGAACGAGAATTGAATCTTTGATTACAACTGAAGTAATTTCTAAACACACAGAACTGCCTTTTCATATGTTCAATAATACTGCGCTACAAAAAACAATGAAGCAGAAAGCTCTGGTAGACAACGTAGACAACGAATCTCTATTTAAAATTTGCCAGACACCTCCAAAATCTGGAGTTACAGATAAAAAGGCGTTTTTTCGTACTTTTGCATACTTATAATCCTGTAAGCCTGTGGGTTATCAACCGATTTTTACTCTCTCGTCGTATTTAAAAAGAAAAAGCCTGTATCTTTCGTTAGATATATAGCTTATTTAAGAAAGCTTAAGATATATGTATGCTTTTGTGCAGCAAACAGATGTTTTTAATAAGTTTTTAGTCATTTTTCAAATTTGAAAAATTTTTGCACATTATTTGTTTCGGTAACCGTACAACTTTATTTAATTAAAATATTTAGTAAGGAGTAAAACGACGCTTTGTTTTTAAAAATTCCCTAGTAATTCCTCGCTGAGTTGCAATTTTTTGCAAAAAATTTTGGTTCACATCAATCAGGGCTTCTCCAAAACTAGCGAAAGTTTGTTCAACACAAGTATGAAGTGAAATGCTCACAATCGTGTATTTTTTACCTGTTTCGAAATTACTGAATTAAAATAAAACCAATCCACCGTTGCTTAATCAAATTCAGAATGGACCATTTATGTTTATGATTGACATTTGCAAAATGTCAAAATATTAAAAACTTACTTCCAAAGTAGTGAGTCTTTACCACTTTTCATATATTCCTTAGTGCCAGGATGCGGATTTCGCCTACTGTATGTATGGAGTTTAACAACCAACATAACCAACAGAAAGTGATGATGGAGTGGGGGGAGGGGTCGTCAGTGGGGGGCAACAATTACGAAACAACAAGTAAGCAACAAGTTTATCGTGGCATGGTTTTTTTTGTGTGTAAATCTGATTACGACGACTTGAACGTCGGTCGGATGGTTGGTTACGTTCTTTGTCAACGACACACATACACAAATGTCCCCAAATAAAGGAAAACTTCACAGCAACAAATGTGGAAGTGACATACGGATTTAATCTTAAATCGTTTTATCATTTGCATGGATGGATTTTGACTGGTGGTAGTAGCATAACATTTACATTCAAGTTTTTAATTGTATTAAAATGTAGAGAAAATACAATAATAATTTCGAAACAAACGAATCAAAATTAGCCTTTCAAATATTTAAATATTAGCAATATTTGAATATTTGAATATCGTAAAAAACAGCACTTCAGTATCATACATGTAGGGTGCACCATTTAAAATTTTAAATTAGCATCAGCTATAAAAAGTACTGATTATTTTTTCAAATTTCTAGTTTTATTGGAAAGGTTGAACTTTGTCATTTAATAATGGAACTCAATATCATTCATATGACTACCACGACTGGCTCTGCAGTACCTCATCCGATCAACCCAATTTGTCAGTAAATAGACCAATGATACCGCCAGCCCAAAATCCACACAAAACAGTGACTCGTTGTGGATACATTGGCTTCTCAATAGTCACGTGTGGATTCTCTGAACTCCATATGCGGCAATTTTGCTTATTGACATAGCCACCGTGATGAAAATAAGTTTCATCTGAAAGCACGAAAATTTTCCACGTACATTTTTTTACAATTTGCATTTAAACTCACTACATTCGAATTAATTTTTTAATATTTCCCAATTTTGCAAATTTCAAGCATAAACCTGAAAATAGAAATAACAAGTAAAAACGGCGTTAAATTCGACCGGGCCGAACTTTATATACCATCCACCATGGGTTGCATTTCACAGAGGCTGTCGATTTTCGTAGAAGTGCAGTAATGTTACAGGAAAATATATATTTTTTTTGATATAGCCAAACCAAAACAAATATAAATATTGAAAAAATCGCAAACTCAGTTGAATGAGAACTGCTTCGGACTTAAATATACAGCCAAAAATCCCTGCCATTAGTTACCGAAATTCATTTGAGTTTGCGAGGCAGATTACAGACCAATATTAACCGGAGTAGTTGTTGCATTGCGCTGGACATTGATAAGGGGGAGTAGCGTCCCTTGAAACGATCGTCTGCCCTGCTAGCAACCGAACCCAATAAATGCCACATACTTCTTTTTAAAATACTTTGTTTTCTGTTTAAGAAAACAAAAACAAATGATCTCGAACCTGAGTAAGAGTTACAACAAATAATTATAATATTTTTATTATTTCATATCGAAATAATACTTCAAGTCAACTCATAAATAAATATTCTTATATTTATATTTGCAAAAAGATTAAATACCATAAATATTGGTAGATAGTGGGTGCTACAGTTGGTTGTATTTCCATCCTATTTTAATTCCAAAAGTACAAATTTTGAAAATCCATATAAAACCAAAATAACGTAACTTCATAATTTTTGCCGTAAAAGTAAAAAAGTACGAATTTGGAAAAATCTTTCAATTTCGCTTGCCTATGCAGTCAAAGGAATGTATACACCGAATTCCATGATTCTAGATGCGGTCATTTGGTTAGTATCATTGTTATCCCTTTTTTCCTATTTTACCCCCTTAAGAGTACGATTTTCTAAAATCTCTTTATTTTACGTGTCTAAGCAATTAGAGGGATGTATACACCGAATTTCATCATTCTAGCTGTAGTCGTTTAGTTGGCACTTATTTTTATAGGGGGAATGCGCATACCTAATATCAAGTAAGACATATTGAAAAAAACATGCTTAAATACTCTAAAATATTAGGGGTTATTATGGGTATTTGTAGTCCTTGTGAGGGAAAATATTTTCCCTTTGGGCCGATTTCGCCCACTTTCAATCCCAACCGATCTACGACTATAAGACGCATTTATGGAAATTTTGGACGTCCTAGCTCCTTTCGTTTAGATGCTAGAGTGCTTTCAACAGACGGACGGACATGGTTAGATTGCCTTAGAATTTTATGACGATCAAGAATATATATACTTTATAGGGTCTCAGGTCGATATTTCAGGGTGTTACAAACGGAATGACAAAGGTAGTATATCCCCATCCAGGAGGTGGAGGGTATAAAAACTTAAGAAATTTTTAGCAATTTTTAAACTTTGACAATGTTTTTGCACATTATTTTGCTTGGTAATCGTACCACTTGTGAAATTATTTAAATAACACATTTTTTAAGGAGTAAAACGACGCTATATGTTTAAAAATCCGTTAGTAATTGATTAAGTTATTGAAGTTTTGGCTAAAACAAAATTGTTGAAAAAAAAAACAAGTTTTGGCCACTCCAGTTCAAATCTCTCATAAGTTTGCGACTAAAAATACTTAAAATTCGACAAAAAAGATAAAAACGCTGATTTTAAAGATTTTTTTTTTTCAAAAAATACGCGAATTCCCAAAGCGGGGAAAATGTGTTCCAAAATTTGGGATTTTTTTATTAAAATGGTCGTCGTGCTTTTTTACCACTTTTATCTGCTTTGATGATTTTATGTGTTTTTATTGGACTTCAATTCGTGTTATCGATATGTTTTTTTAACGCTTGTGTATAATTTTCAAAAATACGAAAGGCCTGTATGAGTACGTTACTAATATGGTGTTTTTTCAAATATCATAGCATCTTTGCCAGTTAACACATTTTAAAGAAGACCCCATACACTCAGAAAAAGTGAACCCTATAATGAGTTAAAATGAAATAAAATTTTGGAAAATTGAACTTCGTTTAGCACTAAAGCAATATTTCCTCATATCAAGATCAAACTTTTCCTTGAAAATAGTACATGCTTTGAACTTGATTCTAGTTCAATTTCCCTCAAACCAAGTTAATATTTACTCAAACATTTTTACTAAATCTTTGGAAAATTTTGCTAAAATTTTCCTAAAAGTAAGTAAATTTGTACTAAAATCAAGTAAATCTTTACTAAAATTTAAGTAAATCTTTACTAAATTTAAGTAAAGATTTAATAAAACTAAGTAAATGTATACTCAAAGCAAGTAAATTGTTACTAAATCTTAGTAACATTTTGCTGAAAATTTTCTAAAAGTAAGTAAATTTTTACTCAAATCAAGTAAATATTTACTTAAACTGAGGAAAATTTTGCTGATTTTTCCTTAAAACAAGTATTTTTTACTTAAACTGAGGGAAAAATGTATTTGATACAAGGAAAAAAATGAACTTAAAATAAGTTCAATTTAACTAAAAAAAATCAAACAAATGGTTTTGCTTCAGAGTATGCAAAACTGATAGAAAAAATTACAACATGAAATATTTCTCAAAAGTTTCATGATAGCTCTGCCATAAAGAACCGAGCTATTGCTCCATGATTGCTGCGAAGGCAAGATAGGCGCCTTTGCAGTGGTTGTTTAGAAAAATACTTGAAGTATTTAAGAAATATTATTTCAAGAATTTTCTAATCAATTTCAAAACATATTAACTTTAGGAAAAAACATATGTTAAAATTTCCTAAATGGAATTTTTCCATACAAAATATTTCTGAGTTTTTTACTTAAAACCTTAGAAATATTCTTCCACATAAGTATTAATTTACTCAATTGTAAGAATTTTTTATAATAGATCCAAAGAAATGTTTTTAAGTAAATTTACTACCCTATTTCTAATAAATGAACTATTTACTATCGCTTTGAAAGAAGGAAACTTTACTCATACTTAGTTAATTTTCCAACTTTTAAGGAAATTTTACTGAACTGGAGTAAAATTGTTGAACTAAATTGTAGTATGGATTTTACTCAGATTTAGGAATGCTATTTTTCTGAGTGTACCCAGCACTAAGCAGCGCGGTGTGGTTAAAGTTAAACTACATTTCGTGCAGTGTGACATGACTATAAGACTGTAAAATGAGGAAAATTTACTCATTCAATTCTAAATCGAATTAAATTTGTTTATGTTTGAAGATCGACCGTATGATCTATCTCAGCTGATGCGTTTATGGCAACGCTGTATCATCCACATATAGATGGCGGTGTGGTGTGCTTTATGGTTGTAAATTCAGTAGTTTTGTGTACTTCGTACGAAGCACCAATACTTGGTGAAAATAAAATATTGAAAAGCTAGTTTGTGTTGTTTTAAAAAATTGTCTCCGTCAGGGCCGCCAAACTTGTAGGATCCTGCTCAGTTTAGATAAATTGGAATAATGTTTTTTTTTTGCTGTTTATATGGGCTTTCTAAACACGAAGATTACATCATTTTTTGTGAATAACTTTTTAATAGAATTTCAATTTTCTCCGATGGTACCTTTAATATTTATACTTTAATTTTGGGAATATAAGTCCGATAGTCCCAGCCTATATGTTCTGATGACTTCTGAAGCTACAAATGTTGCGAATATTACTTTCACATAGAAATAGTTTGAAAGAAGGTAACTTTACTTATACTTAGTTAATTTTCCATCTTTAAAGGAAATTTTAATGAACTGAAGTAAAATTGTTGAACTAAATTGTAGTATGGATTTTACTCAGATTTAGGAATGCTATTTTTCTGAGTGTACCCAGCACTAAACTATGCCCTGAACTACTTATCGTTCTCGAAACTAAATGCAGGGCGGTGTGGTTAAAGTTAAACTACATTTCGTGAGAAGTGTTTGCTTAGTCAACTCTTACGACTAGGAAATGACTATTTCTTTTTGCTGCCTTAACTTGACTTTCAAATAAGTACATACTACTCTAGTACTGGTGGATTGTATGTACCCAGAACTCATAGAAATGGAAATTTCTTTTACTTTACTCTTAAAGTAAGACTGAAATAGCGTAACGTAAAGATGAAACGGCGAAGAAGAAACGGAAATGCCGGAAAACAAATAAAAACAACTTAAACTCACACATACATCACGAACGACAAATGACGAAATGCCAGACAAAAGAAGAAACTGCTAAAGTCAACAGTTTTGCTTTTGTTGTTATTGTTGTTTCCAGTAACAGGCAAAGAACTCGCCGACGACGATGTGGCATTCAACAAAAGGTAAGTCAACGATAGAAATAGGGCGGCGGGGCTGGCCTGCTCCACTAACGTGTCTTATTAGCATCATAAGTTATAAATCAGGACACGGACACACGAACTCAGGAACACAACAACAGCAGTCAAATGTAACGCATATTCGATTAGGACAATTGGTGACATGAGGTAAACGGAAAAAAGTCACGCGGGATTTAATTGAATTGAATGCCATGGAATGTAAGCCATGTTATAAATACAGCTGCTCCCATGTATTTGTGATTTTATCATATGAAAATAATAAACAACAAATTTGTTGTCCTTGTCCTTCCCTCCTTCTTACTCCCACCATTACTTGCTTAAACACAGACACTTACCTTTCAAAGCCGGACATATTCTTTTCCAAATACTTAAACAGCCGCAACGATGAAATTGTCCCAATGCCAATTCCATGTAGAACAGCGGCAATCCACCGAATACCAACATTATGCAGTAGGGTATGAGGAAAGCGCCACCACCGTTCTGGTAACAGATGTAGGGGAAACGCCAAACATTGCCCAGATCGACGGCAAAGCCAATGACGGCCAGCAGGAATTCGGCTTTTTGGCCCCATGTTTCACGACGTCGCTCCGTCACGGACACCACTAGAACACGCTGTAAAACGAAGAGACAACGAGATGGACAATCAATGAATGCAAATTAAAAAATCAAATCAAAACAGGAAACGGAAATTGAAGGAAGTGTGAACCAACACTACGAAGAAATTAGAAGTAGATTAGTATCAAAGATAAAGTAAACTGGTAAATTTAAAATTTCTCTCTTATGGAAAATATTTCAGGGCTATTAACTGGATTTTACGTTTTAGAAAAACTATTTATACACTCCACGAGAGTATTATGTCTTTGTGCATTTGTTTGTAATACCCAAAAGGAAGGGAGATTGACCCATTGTTAATTATACCGATCGACTTAGAATCACTTTCAGATTTAGATATAGCCCCCCCTCTTTTCACTCTAGATACCACATATTACAACAGATTTTCTTAAAAATTGGCAAAACATCTTTTTAATTTCAACTAGAAACACCTGCGGTAAAAATGTGTTAGATCGGTTCAGATTTATATATAGCTCCCATACAAATTTCGCTACCGATTTGCCTTGTCCGCTCTAGAAACCACATATTATATTTATTAGATTGTCTTCAGATTTGGCAAAACATCTTATATTTAAACTAGCAACACCTATGGTGAAAATTGGTCACATCGGTTCAGATTTATATATAGCTCCCACATTTATATATAGCTCCCATCAAATTAGGCGAAACATCTTGCATTTGTACTATAAACAGCCTTGGTGCAAATGGGTCAAATCGGTTCAGATTTATATAGAGCTCCCACGCAAATTTCACTCCTAATTTCACTTTTTCCTCTCTATAAACCACATATTTTAACTTATTCAAATCTTTCAAAATATCTTATATTTCAACTAGAAACACCCATGGCGAAAATTGGTCAGTTCGGTTCAGATTTATATAGAGCTCCCACACAAATTTCAATCAAAATTTCACTTATTCCAAACTATAAACCACATATTTTAACTTATTCAAATCTTTCAAAATATCTTATATTTCAACTAGAAACACCCACGGTGAAAATGGGTCAGATCGGTTCAGATTTACATATATTTTCCGCCCAGAAACAATGAATTTTCACCAATTTCTTCAAAGTGAGCATAACACGTTATATTTGAACTGGAAAAACTTATTGTGAAACTATTGTGTTACAAATATTCTTTTCGATTTGACAAATTAGACCGGGTCATATTAGCCTATGATTGGGAAACATACATAAAATCTTCCCGTTTTCACTTTTTTACCGAATTGAATTGTATTCGGATAGAAAGTGGAGTATATCATATAGTCGACCCGCCCGACTTTAGCTTTTCTTACTTGTTTTAATCTAGCTAAACTAAAACAAATAAAAATATTGAAAACATAATTTTATAAATAAATATAATATTTTTATTGCACATATAAGGCAAGGCTACCAATATGTTTATACAAAATATATCCCTATTAATATTATAAAACCTTAGTGTAAGTCTGTCTGTCTGTTTGTTTGTTCCGCAATCACGTGTAGACGGCTGAACCGATGTTGTTGAAATTGTTAGTACAGATAGATGTAGGTCTGGAAGGAACTATAGGCTATAGAATTTTTAAAAAATTGCTCTGTGGCCGGAGGGTGCGTGGCAATAGTGTTTTTGAGAGCTAGAAGGCTGAAAATTGGTAGATATATATTACTGACCACAAGAATGATAAATATGATGCAGACATTTGGATTTTCATTTTGTGGGCGGAGTGGGCGTGGCAATAGTGTTTTTTTGAGCTAGAAGGCTGAAAATTGGAACGTATATATTACTGACCACGAGAATGATAAATATGATGCCGAAATTTGGATTTTCATTTTGTGGGCGGAGTGGGCGTGGTAAAAGTATTTTTGAGAGCTAGAAGGCTGAAAATTGGTAGATATATATTACTGACCACGAGAATGATAAATATGATGCCGAAATTTGGATTTTCATTTTGAGGGTGGAGTGGGCGTGGCAAAAGTATTTTTGAGAGCTAGAAGGCTGAAAATTGGTAGATATATATTACTGACCACGAGAATGATAAATATGATGCAGACATTTGGATTTTCATTTTGTGGGCGGAGTGGGCGTGGCAAAAGTGTTTTTGAGAGCTAGATGGCTGAAAATTTGTATATATATATTACTGACCAGGAGAAAGATCACGTTGATGCGGAAATTTGGATTTTCGTTTTGTGGGCGGAGTGGGCGTGGCAAAAGTGTTTTTGAGAGGTAGTAGGCTGAAAATTGGTGCATATATATTACTGACCACGAGAAAGATCAATTTGATGCCGAAATTTGGATTTTCGTTTAGTGGGCGTGGCTATAGTGTTTTTTAAGCTAGAAGGCTGAAAATTGGAACGTATATATTACAAACCACGATAATATCAATATGATAAGATCAATATGAAACCTGATTTTAATTTTACAATTTGTTTTTTTGCCTGGCGATGCGGGCGGGCTTCTAAATAATACTTCAAGTCAATTCAAAAAGTAAATACATATAAGACAGAAATCTCCAAAAAGCTTAAATACCATAAATATTGGTAGATAGTGGGTTGTGTGGTTGGTTGTATTTCCATCCTATTTTAATTCCAAAATTACAAATTTTTAAAATCAATTATCTCTCACGTACACAGTGCAAGATAACCTGAAAGTAATAAGTACGAATTTGGAAAAATCTGTTTTTTGCATGTCTATGCAGTCAGAGGAAGGTATACACCGAAATTCATGATTCTAGCTGTAGCCGTTTAATTGGTACCATTTTTATCCCCTTTTCTCATTTTACCCCCTCATGAGTACGACTTTCTAAAATATCTTTATCTTACGTGTCTACGCAATTAGAGGGATGGAAAAACCGAATTTCATCATTCTAGCTGTAACCGTTTAGTTGGTACAATTTTTATCCCTTTGTTCCCATTGCTTGCCTTGAAAGTACGAATTTGGAAAAACCATTTATTTTTCGTGTCTTCGGACTCAGATGAATGTTCACAGCGAATTTCATGAATTTAGCTGCTGTCATTTGGTTGGTACAATTTTTATCCCCTTTATCCATTTTAACCCCAAAAAGTACGAATTTCGAAAATTACAAATATTTTACGTGTCTATGCTATCAGAGGTATGTATACACCGAATTTCATTATTCTAGGTGCAGCCGTTTGGTTGGTACCTTTTTTATCCCTCTATTCCGATTTTACCCATTAAAAATACGAATTTGGGAAAAGTACTTTTATTTATGTATCTACTCAATTAGAGGAATGTTTCTTGTGTTTCTATCTGTTTTCGTTGGATAGGTACCATTTTTATCCCTTTTTGTCGAATTCCACCTCCTACGAATTAGAATCACACCCAATATCAAGAATGTACAAGCAGACATATTGAAAAAATATGCTTAAATACTCTAAAATATTAGGGGTTATTATGGTTATTTTCAGTCCTTGTGAGGGAAAAAAATTTCCCTCTGGACAGATTTCGCTCAGTTTCAATCCCAAATGATCTACGACTACAAGACGCATTTATGGAAAATTTGGACGTCCTAGCTCATTTCAACAGACGGACGGACGGACAGGCATGGCTAGATCGTCTTAGAATTTTATGATGATCAACAATATATATACTCAGGTCGTTATTTCAAGATGTTACAAACGGAATGACAAAGTTAGTATACCCCCATCATGGAGCTGGAGGGTATAAAAATCATGTGATTTCTTTCAGCAAAAAAGCGTTCGACTCAATCGCATAGTCTAAAGGCTGCTTTAGCAGCACGATTTTCTATTTTGCTGAGTGTATTTGCTTATTACTTACCTCATTATTTGTTAATTTTGGCGCCAAGGGATCTGTGACTTTGGCTGGCGTTGCATTGTCTGTATCGTCCTCATTGGAGTCATCTTCGTTGGGAGGCGACTCTTTGTTATTGCTCCAAGGAGTTGTTGTGGCCGTATTGTTGGTTGTTGTCGTCGTCGTCGATGATGCATTTGTGGCTAAATTATTTGCAAATTCACAACTGCTGCTATTATTCTTCTTTGTTCGTTCCATGATGATGATGATGCTGCTGTTGTGAGGCGATTATAGAGTTAAGCGTTGTTAAGCCTTAATGGTTAAGTCCGGTATAGTTATCGACAGATGATTATTATTGGCAATGCCAGTTATGCAGGAGGGGATACTTTGTTTACTTGGGCAGTTGTGAGTTATTATTGTGGTGACTTTGTTGTTGTTGTTTTTGTTGTCGTCGATTGACTGATTGATTGATGGCTTGGGCTTTAATTTGGTTTCACTCACTCAACAATCTACTTTGAGAACAATAGCTTAATACATACTGATAACTGGCAACTGGTAATAGTAACAAGTTGTCTCGCGCTGTCTTGTCTGGCTTTGGCTTCGGCTCCGGCTCTGAGTGTGATTATGTGTGGCTGAGTTTCGGGTTTCGATTTCTGTCAGTTAAAGTTCATCATCATTAAAGCCACAGCCGCCAACCACATATTGTTTTGGTTTTAAATGTTGAAATTATTGCACATTAAAAATGTGCCTTCGCTATCCATCCCAGGTGTCAGATGACAAAACTGTAATGAGAGAGACAGAGAGAGATAGATTTTAACAAGAGATCATAAATAATATTAAAACAAAACAATGTCCGTTACAACTCTGCACACATGGGAAAATCCGATATATTGTAGAAGAATGAATAAAAATAAACGGCGAAATAATACTCCAAGAAATAATTTTGAGGTTTAAAAACAATTCCAATTGGCCTCACATCGAATATAGAAGAAATTTGTTTTTTGTAAATTGGTATCCCTCTCTCGCAACCAAAAATCAAGTGTAAACCGGCTCGTATTTTGGAAAAATGATAAAATCACAAAGTGGGAAAGGGTTTTTATTTTACATATTAGATATTTTGCCAACAGATATAAAGGAGTTTTATAGACATGTATAATTCTAAATTGAAATTATATAATTTCAATCTTGAAACGGACTTTAAGATAATTTAGAAAGATAATTTTATGTCTTATGAATATCCCAGCAAAAAGAAAGCATCCGAAGAAGTGAAAAACATGTTCATCTTGTGATTCGGAAGTAGTGAAACTTGGGATCTTCACCAATGAATTTAACATGGAGTTGTCATCGGAGGGATGTCCTTTATTTTGAAAGACTTAAAAGTTATTTTAAACACTCAGAAAAATAGCATTCCTAAATCTCAGTAAAATCCATACCAAAATTTAGTTCAACAATTTTACTCCAGTTCAATAAAAATTTCCTTAAAAGTAGGAAAATGAACTAAGCATGGATAAAGTTTCCTTCTTTCAAAGCCATAGTAAATAGTTCATTTACTAGAAATAGGGTAGTCAATTTATTTAAAAACATTTCTTTGGTTCTAATAAAAAATTCTTACAATTGAGTAAATTTATACTTGTGTGGAAGAAACTTTCCAACGTTTTATGTAAGAAAAATATTAAAATTTTTTTGTATGGAAAAAATTCCATTTAGGAAATTTTAACTAAAAAATGTATTTTTTCATAAATTTAAGTTTATATTACTATTTACTGAAATTTATGCCGAGTTCTTCATACATTATAGTATGAACTTATAAAAAATCACTTCAAGTTGTTTAGAAATATTCTTGAATATAAATCTAAGAAGAAATTCTCGTTCCTTTTTAAGAGACTTATTTCTTAAATAATTCAAGTATTTTCCTAAACAACCACTGCGAAGGCACCTATCTTGCCTTCACAGCAATCATGGAAGGCAATAGCTCAACTCCTTATGGCAGAGATTTCATGAAACTTTTGAGAAATATTTCATGTTGTCATTTTTATACCCTACACCACTTCGTGGACTAGGGTATTATAAGTTAGTTTCGCGCCAAATGTTTGTAACACCAAGAAATAATCGAGCTAGACCCACCTATAAGTATACCGATCGGCTTAGAATCACCAGCTGAGTCGATTTAACGATGTCTGTCTGTCCGTCCGTCTGCTGTTCATCTAAGCTTGTTCGCACTCTACAGGTCGCAATTGTTGTCCGATTGTCATGAAAGTTATTTTTACTGGCCAAGGACCATCGGTATAGAATTTGGAGGAAATCGGTTCAGATTTAGATATAGCCCCCATATAAATGTCGCTCCCGATATGAAATTTACCGCTCTAGAAACCACATCTTGTACTTGATTTTCTTTAAATTTGGCACAACATCTTATAATCCAACTAGAAACACCTATGCAGAAATTGGGTAAAATCGGTTCAGATTTAGATATAGCCCCCATACAAATGTCGCTCCCGATTTGACATTTTCCCCTCTAGAAACCACATATTATACCCGATTTTCTTTAAAATTGGCACAACATCTTATAATCCAACTAGAAACACCTATGCAGAAATTGGGTAAAATCGGTTCAGATTTAGATATAGCCCCCATACAAATGTCGCTCCCGATTTGACATTTTCCGCTCTAGAAACCACATCTTGTACTCGATTTTCTTTAAATTTGGCACATCATTTTATAATCGAACTAGAACCACCTATGCAGAAATTGGGTAAGATCGGTTCAGATTTAGATATAGCCCGCATACAAATGTCGCTCCCGATTTGACATTTTCCGCTCTAGAAACCACATCTTGTACTCGATTTTCTTTAAATTTGGCACAACATCTTATAATCCAACTAGAAACACCTATGCAGAAATTGGGTAAGATCGGTTCAGATTTAGATATAGCCCCCATACAAATGTCGCTCCCGAATATTAAACCGATTATGGCCAAACTTTACATATTATATTTCACCAATAAACATACATGGTGAAAGCGGGTCACATCATTACAGGTTTCAATATACCCTCATACAAATGTCCTTTCCGATTTAAAATTTTTTGTCAAAAACATACATTTACATAATTCAAAAATCCTTCCCGATTTAACTTTTTTACCGAATTGAATTGTAATGAGGTAGAAAGTGGGGTGTATCATATATCCTTACTTGCTTGGGAGATGCCCCTATGTTTTTACTTTGGTATAACCCAAATTCTAATCTATTACAGTTCTAGAAACTACATCTTACATCGGATCTTCATCAAATTTTGCAGATCATTCCATGTTTCAACTAGGAATGCCTACCGTGAATGAGAAATATATTGGCGCATGTTTTGGCACAGGCCTCAAGTGTTGTTATAGGCCCCCTTCAAAGGTCCGTCCGATTCATCCTATTACCGCTGTATAATCTGTATTTGTCTTTGGATCTTGATCACTTTTGTCAGATCATGTTATATTTACTTTACTCGGAATATCTGCTGGAAAAGTGGATCAATTACTTTATTATTTACCATAATCATTAAATTTGACTAAAGATGAATTTATAGTATAATAATGTATAATTTATATGAACTACATAAAATTGCTCTCATGAAATACCTGGGTTTAGTAATAAAAGGTATATACACAGGGAGTGGTGTAGGGTATTATACAGTCGGCCCCGCCCGACTTTAGCCTTTCCTTACTTGTTTGTACTAGTTTTGCATACTCTGAAGCAAAATCATTTGTTTGAATTATTTTTAGTTAAATTGAACTTATGTATTTTAAGTTCATTTTGCCCTCACTTTAAGTAAAATGTACTTGTTTTGAGGAAAAAATCAAAAATTTGTTGTTTGCAAAATTGTTTTCAGTTTAAGTAAATATTTACCTAGTTTTAGGAAAATTTCACTTAGATTTAGTAAAAATTTACTTGGTTTGAGTAAAAATTTACTTAGTTATAGGAAAATTGTACTTAAATTTAGTAAAAATTTACTTGGTTTTAGGAAAAATTTACTTAGATTTAGGAAAGTTTCAGCTAAATTTTACTTAGATTTAGTAATAATATACTTGGTTTGAGGAAAAACTTACTGGAATTTCCCTCAGTTTGAGTAAATATTTACTTGGTTTGAGGAAAATTGAAGTAGAATCAAGTTCAAGGCATGTACTACTTTCAGGGAAAAGTTTGAACTTGATATGAGGAAATATTGCTTTAGCGCCATACGAAGTTCAATTTTCCTAAATTTTAGTTCATTTTTCTGAGTGAAAGGCCGCCGCTACCGTGGTAGAACAGCGAACCTTCTAGTTGCTAATACGACACTCTAACCATCTCACCTATCCTCTGTTGTGAGTGGTGAATTTTGTTGGTTAGAGCTGACAATAGGAAACTTAACATTTATTTAATATGAACTAATATATAACGAAAATAAATATTAAATTAAATAAGTATTAAATAAATTAACACTAATTATTTTTACTCATATTATTTTATGTATTTATTTATTTGTTCATTAGTCTAGACAATACATAAGTTCCTTACAGACTAGCTTATCACTAGAAATAAAATAAATCTAATGCTTCTAAAAATTTGGTTAAAGAAATGCTATATTCAATTATCATTTTCTTTAGCCAAATTTCAAATTAATTTCATTAAATTCTTTCATAGCCCTTATAATTGGCTCATGACAAGAATAATTGTTACGGCACATAGGTACATTAACTCGAAGACATCTAGCAGGTAAATTGAAAGAGATCTTACTGAGGAGAGAAGGACAATCTATAAGTCCACAGATCAATTTATATAAAAATAGAACCGAATTTTTTGCTCCACGATTAACAAGAGTTTCCAAATGTATTTTCATATGGTGGCAATGGAATTGAAAAATTAAGAGCAAGTAAAGCATATTTAATAAATCTTTTTTGCACCTTCGCTATACGATTAGCATGTGAGTCATAATACGGACTCCAAACTATTGATGCATTCTCTAACTTAGATCTAACCAAACGTTACATATTATGTAGTATTAATAATTAATAAAACATGAAATATTTGAAATACATTAATAAAGCCATAAATTTGTATTTTTTAAGCAAAAGTGTTAAAATTATACAAACTTAAAAATTATTTATTTATAAAAGTAATAAAAAAAAAAACAAAAAAAGTTTTTTACTCGAGGCACAGTTCGAACCCGAGACCTTCTGGGTGCAAAGCGGAGACCTTAGCTCTGTGGCCCCATACTAATTCTGAAAATGCTATTCTTAAAATGTTAGGAGAAATTAACATATTATCTACTTCTTTGGAAGATCGTTAAAAAACTCCTTTAAAAGCGGAAAATGCACATTTGGATTTTGAGATGTGATTGTGTTTAGTACTGCCAATTTTTTGATGGGTAGTAGACAAAAGTGGGCTGAGATTAGAGTAATCTTTTCAAATACTTTTTGAAGCATTAGTAGGAGAATTAGAAGGAATCATAATTTTTAATTCTATTGTAGGATGATTTCGACCATCAAAGTGTGTCATCGAATTTGTTCCGATTAAAAAAGTTAGAGTCAATTTGAGTGATTGTATTTCTTTTAATAAATTAAAGTATTAATATAAGTGGATTAGTTTAGCATTAAGAGTAATTTCAAGTTTGCCCTCTTAAAAAATAAAATAAAAATAATGAAATGGTTGTTAATGCTAAACTAAAAAAGATAGAAACATGAAATTTGATGTATTTTTTATAGATATTCTGCTCTTTTATTTGACAATCATAGGTTGCGAATAAATATTTCAAATAATTTTTGAAAAATCGCAACCCATGGAATTTTGTGGTCCTGCGAAAGGGCAACAGGATGAGGAAACGAAAAACTAAAAATGTCAATAAACTCTATTTTGTCTATATTTCCAGACGTATATCATCCGGTTCAACTTTTTTTAAATTGTCGTACAAATTAAATCACTTGCTGTTCAGCATTTGTTAGCGAAAGGTTTCGCCCCTAAATTGATTGAAAGTAAACATAGATAAGATGGAGATCGTTTCGTACACAAGCGCAATATGCGTTAAGACGTCACAGGGTATGAAATGTCTTCCTAAGATTCGACTGGTCGATATTAATTCCCTTTTAATTGTTTTTATTCTCAACTATTATGGCAATTTTCAATACCACTGTTAGTAAAATCCATGTGGATTACATTAGTTCATTTTCGGTTTCAGTTTAGTAATTATTAATTTTTAACTATTAAAATTAACTAAGTTATCTTATTTCAAAGTCATAGTTAAAGATAGTTAATTTACTTAGAACAAATTCTCTGAATCATGTAAAATCAAAATAAAATTCTTACAAATTCATAATTGCGCATAAGAGATTTGCCTAGATTTTAATAAAGAAATTATTTATTAAACTCTTCGTGTATTGTTCTAAACAATCAATATTATGTCTTTGAAGCAGGGTTGTCAGATCGATTTTGTACCTCTATCGCCAAAGCAATGGTCAGATATCGCCAAAAACCGCCAAATTTAAATAAATTCAGTTTTCCACAAATTCCATTTTATATAGTTGTTGTAAAAAATTTATGGAATTCAGATATAATATTTGAATTGTATATTTTCAACATTCAATGATAAGGAATTAAAACAGTATTTATTACTCCTAATAAAAGTTCAAACTATTTCTTATACCATGACCTAGTTTAGGCATAATTCACTGGTTGAAAAAAAAAACAACAACACAATTAACATTAAAAATATATATTTTTCTCCTTTATGGAGCAATTTCTAATATGGATTTGATCTCTGTCTCCCGTTACCATGTAGTACCAGAGATACAAGCCGGCCGATTTTAAGCCGACAAGCCGCCGCCGCCGCATTTTTCCGCAAGAGCTGCGCCGCCGCCGATTTCATCGACTCATATCGACTTCAACCACGCCGCCGAGATTTGAAGGAGTTCTATCTCAGTCAAATCTTATTAGCAAAACATACAACCCACTTAAAATTACAAAAGAAAATATAAATGTCGACATAGACAACCTACTGCTGTGAAATATATTGATATTTCTTTGAATTTGGTATCCCACTATATGATGACAGCTATAGAAAATTGAATGATTGTATTTGTAGTCGCATTTATATAAGTCAATTCCAGTACGTGTGGCCATGTGTTCCTATAAATAACAATGAACAACAAGAGTATTATTATTCTTTGGAAGGATTATGATATTCAAGTCTCACATGAAAAGCTGTAATTACAAAAATGTTTATTAAACTCATACATATTACAAATTTTGGGAATGGATTCCCACTCCCAAAAAATTATTGTATGGGACAGCAATTAGGGTGTCCAACCGCGATTAATCGAATATTTTTTGTTAAATATTTGTTTTGAATAGCCAGTTTGCTGCATTTGGGTAAAACACTATGAAACACCAAATATAAAACCACAATTTTTTCGATTTTCGATTTGTATGCTCCACAGATATTAAAATAACGATTTATCCGACATCACTTAAAAATAGCAAAAACTGGCCAATAGCTTCGGAATTATTTAAAATTTAAAGAATAGAAATTTCATAGAAAAGTAAATTTATAGAAAAATTGAGGTTAACACCGCGATAATAAAGTCAGTTCTGTTATAAATCA
This sequence comes from Polietes domitor, assembly GCA_947397865.1. NCBI lineage: Eukaryota > Metazoa > Arthropoda > Insecta > Diptera > Muscidae > Polietes > Polietes domitor. Next base: position 107,287,154 of record OX377622.1, read on the forward strand.
TATGATCCATATTCGAAAAATATCAATGGATAAAACTTCTGATATTGTGCTCATTTAAGGGAAGGTTCTTTATTTTGATAAGATATTAAGATTTTTGTCAACTTCTAATGAATTTCGAATTTGATATTACAATTTTTAAATAAGTCAGATACGTAATAAATGTTCAATATATAGTGGATCTACCCGTAAACTGGCGTGTCTTGTCTATATAACTCTTATTAATTATATTTTATTTATTCATCATTCGATTGATTGGAAATTTTTTGTTTTCAAATAAACGATAAATCGAATAACATAGAAGTCCGAATAATTGGATACCCTAATATCAATATTAAATTATTGGAACATTGACTAATATTAACGAATATTGAACTACTTGACAAAAAATAAAAGAAAATTGTTCCTTACGTTTTACCAAAATTGTCAAATAAATAGGGGCAATTGAATGACAAAACGAGCCGGCAAGTCAGCCGAAAGCGGCCGCCGCCGATAATTATGGTTCGGCTTGTAACTCTGCCATGTACCAATGTCCTATATATTATTATATTATATAATATTATATATTATTTCAGGTATTTGAAATCAAAACAAATAATCTCAATGAAAGCGTATAGAATGCATTTTGAAAAATCTATTTTAGTAGAAAAGTCATTCGTTCAGAAATGGCGTTTTCGGTCGACTACATTTATTACAGTTTTTAATTATTATTATTTCTTCATACATGGTTTGTTTATAATCTTCGGGAATACGCCTATTTTTCTGATTTTTAAATTGGAGTTTTCATAGTAAAAACAAAAAAAAAAACGCAATTACCTTTAAAATAATCCATTATTCTTTGAATTTTACCTACGCTACGTTTTCACACGATACCATTTTCAATGTTCCTACCTCGGACGTCCTCTATTTTATAGAGTGCAGTTAGTGGAAATGATAATTTGGCATGAAACAAACGACATATGGAATATGACTTGCATATAAATTGTAATATATTTCTCTACAAAGTAACGCCAATACAATAACATAAGAGGACAGATTTAAAATTTTCTCAAATTAGCAAAAGAAATCGCCAACTATTTTATAAATTCATGTCGCCAAATCGAAAATAAAGTCGCCAAACAAATTTAAAATTTTAAATCGCCGTATCGGACAACCCTGCTTTGAAGTAATCATTGAGTAATAGCTCAACTTTCAAAGGCAGAAGTATTATTAAACGTTTGAAATTGATATCAAGTTGTATTTGTTGAATTTTGCATACTCTAAGAGAGAATCATTTATTTGTAGTATTGGGGAACATTTTTCCCAATTTTAAGTTTTAGTTGAACTAATTTGCAGTTCACTTCCATTTAACAAATAAAATTTCCTTCAGTTTGACTAAAAACTTACTTGGTTTGGGAAGAATCAAAAAAAAAATCGTCAGTATATTTACTTGATTTGATTTAAAGTGATTCACAAATACTATACAATACAAATACATTTTAATACAAATACAAATGTTCTTCCCGATATGACTTTTCCTCTTGGAAATATCTTGAGTGGGGTAGAGAGTGGAGGGTATCATATAGTCGCCCGCGCCAGAAAACAATTTCAAGTTCAGTCTTCAAAATATATCTATCGATAGCAGTAGTTGAAGTAAACTAATTAAAATTCAGCATTTCGTTCTCAAATAAAACAATATCTATTAAACTAATTTCAATCGCTTACAAGCTGCGTTGTAATTAATACCGCGGTTTTAAATCGTTTTTGTGTGTTTTGGGAGCATTTTGGCCATGACCATGATCCACCTCCACCATCCATGCCAAGGCCGAGCAAATGGTCAATAACGATGTATTTTATTATAAACATAGCGATATTGAAATCGTGTGTGTGCATGTGCACATTTACACACACTGATGCAGTTTTTTTTTCGTCTCATTTTATCCTTTTTATCCCTACCGTGTTGTCATGTAATTAAAACGAAAATGGGAAGTCGTAAATATCTCACTATTTCACACAGGTTGTTGCAATTTTAAATGAAAATATTTCTGTTTGCCTTCCTTCGTATGTAAACAAAGGCAACAACAGCAGCAAAATATGTATTGAAAAACTCAAATGGCTTTGGGTTAAACCAGCCAGCCAGCCAGCCATATCCTGGTTTGAAATCATGTTGTATGTGTGCATGGCTTGTTTACACTTTATGCGTGTCATTTAATTGTTATGCTTTGTTTTCTGTTTATCTGTAGAGAAATCATTTTTTTAAAAAACTAGTATTTTGGGTAAATTTAAGCAAATAAAGCTGCATTGACATACTCCATGTTTTGGCGCCGCCGCCGATGGCAAAAGCTTTTGATTGATCGCCAACCGCTTCTGATTTAATCCATTCACAACCAGTTTTAATTAAAATCCACTATTGTCACCTTAAAGGAGATTAAATCTGAAATGTATTTTTAATTGTTTGCGTTTGTATTCTATTGCCAACATATAAATCATAACAATCCCAAGACACCGGGGAGATAGGGGAGCGTAGATAACTCTCACTAATTGCAAAACAATTTCATAAATGTTCAGCAGAGAACAGAACAGCGCTAGGTACGGCCAAGACGAATCTTATATACATTTGAACATATAATATTACGACCCATCCACAATGTCTCATATGAGATGTATTTGTATACTTCCCATCTTATGGTGGTAATAGCATTTTTCAAAAAAAAAATTGTTTAATATAATGTCGATATAACTGTCTAACTAATGTTGATAGAAGTATTTTTAACAGACATTCTCCTCTTTAATTTGATATTTATTTAACTATTGTAGGGAGCGACTAAGTATTTAAAATATTTGAAAAATGTGATACTTTGAAACTTTGTAGTCCTTTGAATGGGCAATAGTATGAGGAAATAAAGAATATCAATTGAAATTCAAAAATTCCATTCGAAATTCAAAAAATATCAATTGAAATTCAAAAAATATCATTTGAAATTCAAAACTCGTCATTTGTAATTCAAAAGACACCATTTGAAATTCAAAAGTCGTCATATGAAATTCAAAACTCGTCATTTGTAATTCAAAACACACCATTTGAAATTCAAAACTCGTCATTTGAAATTCAAAACTCGTCATTTGTAATTCAAAATACACCATTTGAAATTCAAAATACACCATTTGAAATTCAAAAGTTTTCATTTGAAATTCAAAAATTATTCCATTTGAAATTCAAAAATTATTCCATTTGAAATTCAAAAATGTAAACAAACTTATTTAAGAAAAATATACATTAGGTGGGGTAGCATTTATTTTTTCTGCAAATTTGGATATTCTGCAGTTTTGGAAACAGATTTAATAAAATGATAAACAACTATATAATGATGTAAAATTTCGGTAATTTCATATATAGAGTTTATAACAAATTTCATATATAGTTTATCATCAGCTCAGAGAGCATCTGCATATAATTTATAATGACTTGCATTTTACTTAACTATTTTACAGGTATAAAGTGATTGTAAAACCATTTCCAATATTAAATTGTTACTGATCAGTTTTATTTTAACCAAAGCTTATGCCAATTTGTGTGAGAGGTCCTGCAATATCGCTCATATTGCAGGTGTATATAACGTCTATGATAATATTACCAATGTCAAAATTTCAGAGTATTCCGATCGTCCGTATAGAAGTTATAAAATCTTTAAATTTAAATAGGTTAGAGTGATTTGCGTGAGAGATACGTAAATCTGTTAAATATAATATATAAATAAATGCTACCCAACCTAATGTATATTTTGCTTAAATAATTTTGTTTACCCTTTTTGAATTGCAAATGGAATAATTTTTGAATTACAAATGGAATAATTTTTGAATTTCAATGAAAACTTTTGAATTTCAAATGGTGTCTTTTGAATTACTCATGAGGAGTTTTGAATTGCAAATGGCGAGCTTTGAATTACAAATGAAGAGTTTTGAATTTCAAATGATGTCTTTTGAATTTCAGATGATGTCTTTTGAATTACAAATGACGACTTTTGAATTTCAAATGTTGTCTTCTGAATTACAAAGTTTTGAATTTCAATTGACATTTTTTTGAATTTCATAAGGAATTTTTGAATTTCAAGTGATATTTTTTGAATTGCAAATGGAATTTTAGAATTTCAACTGGTGTCTTTTGAATTTCAAGTGATGTCTTTTTAATTAAAATTGAAAAAGGTGTAGTTGCCAGCTGCAGGGGTTAAACATCAGACCAACTGGTTGCTACTACGGCGTTCCAATCATCTCAGCAATCCTGTGTTGTGAGTGGTGAATAACTAAAGCAAACCATTTAGAACTGACAATAGAAAACTTAACCAAATATTTATAGAATATGAAATAATATATAATGCAAATAAATATTAAAATAAATTATTATTAAATTAATTAACATTACATAATTCAATTCATATTATTCATGCTATTAATAATTAATAAAAAAATGAAATATTTGATGTAAATGAATAAAGCTATAAATTCTTATTTTTTAAGCAAAAATGTTTAAATTATTAAAATTATACAAAATTGAACATAGTTTATTTATAAAAGAATAAAAAAAAAAAAACAAAAAAAATCCGGAGCCGCAACCTGACCTCTGTGACCCCATACAAAAAATTCATTCCCACTCACTTGTGAAAATGCTATTCTTAAAATGCTACGGGATATTAACATATTATCGAATTTGTTGGAAGTCGTTTAAAAGACCTTTCTCAATATGGGAAAAATTCATATTTGGATTTTGATATGCGATTAAAATGTGCTTCCTACGGAAGTACTTCCGATTGTTTTGCTCGTTACATACAGAGCGGCGAACATATATTATATTACTCTCAAGCAAACGTACTATAAATTAGATTTCAGCTGAAAATGTTATCCCATCTTCTAGAGGACTTCCGGATACTCATTTCCTTTTTACCCATTTTCTGCAGACAAACTGCATTTTCAGCAAATACTTTTGTTGTGTTTACGGACAATTTCTTTTGAGTGTAAAAACACAAACTCTTAAAAGTCTGTTATAATGTTTGTTGTAGGGCATAAAAACATATTTATAGCCGAATTATGAGATATTCAACCGAGGCACGAGTCTACATAGCAAAACAAAAATGTGTTAATTGGGAATTAATTATTTGTATACCGAAAAGCCAAAACAAAACGGGGATTTTATTTGTATTTATATCTATATTTGGGTTTTTGTTTTTATTTCTATTTCGAAGACGCAATTTTCCAATTAATGCCAGCCAGCACAATTTAGCAAAATGTTTAACATTGTTTCTCTTTATGGCCAAAAGGTGTGAATGTGAATGGGTTAAAGTGAACAAAGATAATTAATTTTGAGAACAATAAATGCCGAGAATATATTTTCCCCTTTTCGGATGAAATTAACTTGCTCTAAGACAATGACTAAATTTGGTGGAAAAATGGAAAATATGTGCATACATATTCAAAACAGAATAATGAAAAAAAAAACAAAATAAGCGTGTGAAAATGCCAAAAACAAATGTATGTACTCGCGTACGCCACAACGACGACCAACTATTCAATTTTATAATTCCCCACAGATCTGGAATTTTAATTGCGCTCATTTCAGACGCACTCGAAAAATGTTGTTCTTTAGAAACTGATAATATTTATAAACTAAACTAATGCAGTAAATAAATAGTATTTTTATGGTAATATAGAAAAATACGGGGGAATAAAAAAGATTTATTTCCTTTTGGCAACATATTCCGCTTAGCAAACGGCTAGTCGATATACAGGGAACTTGGGTCGCTCTAGGGTCTGCGAATGATATATAACACTGTCCCACTTGAACCAGATGATATACGTCTGAAATTATAGGTGAATTGGTGTTTGGACCAGATGATATACGTCTGAAAATATAGGTGAATTGGTGTTTTTATACCCTCCACCTCCAGGATGGGGGTATACTAACTTTGTCATTCCGTTTGTAACACCTTGAAATATCGACCTGAGACCCTATAAAGTATATATATTCTTGATCGTCATAAAATTCTAAGACGATCTAGCCATGTCCGTCCGTCCGTCCGTCTGTTGAAAGCACGCTAGTATCTAAACGAAAGTAGCTAGAACGTTCAAATTTTCCATAAATGCGTCTTATAGTAGTAGATCGGTTGGGATTGAAACGGGGCGAAATCGACCCAAAGGGAAAAATTTTTCCCTCACAAGGACTAAAAATGCCCATAATAATCCCTAATATTTTAGCGTATTTAAGCATGTATTTTGAATATGTCTGTTTATATTTGCTTGACATTTGGTATGCGCATCCCCCTTATAGCAAAAACGTGTACCAAAAGTGATTCTTATTTGTAGGTGGTGAAATGGGGCAAAAAAGGGATAAAAATGGTACACATTAAACGACAACAGCTAGAAACACGAAATTCGGTGTGTACATTCCTCTAATTGAGTAGATACATAATATAAAAGTATTTTTTCCAAATTCGTACTTTTAAGGGGTAAAATGGGAATATAGGGATAAAATGGTACCAACCGAACGGCTGTACCCAGAATAATGAAATTCGGTGATTGCATAGACAAGTAAAATAAACTGATTTTTTAAAATTCGTACTTTTTGGGGTTAAACTGAAAAAAGGGGATAAAAATAGTACCAATCAAATGACCGTAGCTAGAGTCATGAAATTCGGAGTATACATTCCTCTGATGCATAGATAAGTAAAAAAACACGGATTTTTCAAAATTCGTACTTTTTGGGGTTAAAATGAAAAAGGGGATAAAAATAGTACCAATCAAATGACCGCAGCTAGAGTCATGAAATTTGGAGTATACATTCCTCTGACTGCGTAGACACGGAAAATAGACGAATTTTTCGAAATTAGTACTTTCAAGGGATACAATGGTACAGAGGGATAAAAATAGTACCAACTAAACGACTACAGCTAGAATTATAATTGCGTAGAAACGTCAAGGGGGTAAAAATGGTACCAACCAAATGGACGCAGCTGGAATCATGGAATTCGGTGTATACATTCCTCTGACTGCATAGAAACGCAAAATAAAGTTTTTTTTTCCAAATTCGCACTTTTTCTTTTACGGCAAAAATTGGTTGAATCATGAAGTTAGGTTGTTTTGCACTATGTACGTCTGATAATGGATTTTCAAAATTTGTACTTTTGGAATTAAAATAGAATGGAAATACAACCAACTGTAGCACCCACTATCTACCAATATTTATGGCTTTGAAAATATAAATATAAGAATATTTATTTTTTGAATTGACGTATTGGTAGCATTACATTATAAGCGTGGTTTGAAATAATTAAAATATTATATTTATTTATAAAATTAATTTTTCAATATTTGTATTTCTTTTGGTTTGGCTATATTAAAAAAGTTATATTTTCCTGTAATATTACTGCACTTCTACGAAAACCGACAACCTCTGTGGAATGCAATCCATGGTGGAGGGTATATAAAGTTCGGCCCGGCCGTTTTTACTTGTTTGTAAATTATTTAATTAAAGAGCCCGGGTATTTTATCGAAAATTCGCTGCGAAACTACCTGATGAAGGTCGTAAATCATGCCTTAGTACACAATGCCAGACACACAATATATAAAATATTATTATATTCTTTACGAACAATAGAAAAAACTTTGATAATTTACTCTATGTTAATTTATAAATTTATTATTATTCTATATGTTTGAAAGATCTTCAGGAGTACTTCAATCATTTTAAAACATTATTTATTTTACTTTTTACAAACATTTTATTATTTTTAAAAACGATTGCAACAATATTATTTCACAAAATCCACTAAAAATAAAAAATCTATGCTGGTTCATTCAATGCCTTATATTAAAAAATCCTTATCAATTAACCCCATCATTAAAATGTATATTAGAAATAATTAAAACAACAAATTTGAAATTGATTCAAAACATCAACAAAAAATTATGGGTAAAATTCCAATTTTCGTCGAAAGAACCTTTAATATTTGCACACTCATTTTGGCAACATAGTTCCGAGCACATCCGCTTATATTTTCGATTAAAGGTATTTGTGATGGCTACAAATACTGTGAGCGTAGTAACATTGTATTAGGACAGTCTCGAAAAAATGAGAAAAACAGATTTTTTTCAAAAAAAAATATTTTTTTGACTGGCACGAAGAACCCCATAAAAATTAAAAAAATTGATAAAAATATTTTGTTTAACTTTTAACAGCTAACATTTAAAAGTTAAGACCATCATTGTAAAAGCAAAATTAAAAAATCATGATTTTTGATTTTTTTTGGAAAACCCCCTTTACAATAACAAAATATTTTGTTCTATTTTATGCTAGCTGGGATCTTAACGAATATAATGAGGACTAATTGAAGAAAATCTAAGCATACATGTAGAAGTTATGGAAATGTACATTTTCAAAATGAGTGTACAAATATTAAAGATAACTTCGACGAAAATTGAAATTTTAGTAAAAAAATATACATAAAAAATTTCAAGTTTCATTTTCAAGTTCAGAAGCCAAATATAAGAGAAAAAAATTATTTATAGATGAGAGAAGTTTGTTTCTTCCAGTCTCAAAACGTACACAACTTTTAGTATTCTTTGAGAGAGATTTAAACAATTGCAAAAATAAAAGTACCATGAATTTAATATTTTTGCACTCCAAAAAATTCAATCGAATTCCCTTCCGTTTTTAATTTGTTGAAAAAAAAACTTACTGCTTGATGATGCTATTTTCTTAAAATTTTCCAATTTTCCAGCTTCAATTTCTTATCACAATCCGAATTCTAAATGTAACACTTAAATTAAATCAATAACATTTTATTCTGTTTGCGTTTTCTAAATCAATGTTTTCATTTTGTTTATTATTTACACAGTTTGTTTTTTATTTATTTATTTGTTTTTTCTTATATCCGAAACAAAATTCAAACCAAAAAACGTTACAAAATCCCGTAACGCACACAGCGGACTGACGACGACCATGCGACGTTGTGGCCTTTTTATACTTTTCGCCAGCCAACGACGAACGACGAGGCCAAGCAACAGCAACAGGCGAAACAGGATGCGGACACGAGGCGAAGCTGACTAGAAGATGCGCGCACATGCCAAAGCTTGTAGTCGTGTGTCCGTAGTATCCTTTTGCTGTGAATGTGTCTCTGTGTGTGTGTGTGTGCTGTATGATAACTGTTACCAATGCGTGTATGATAATGAGAACATAGCGGGTGGAGAGGGAATTGGGGGGAAGGGGGCATAGTATACATTAAGGTAGTGCTAATGGTGGCAATGATGCTGGTGTTCTGGTGCTGATGGGGGAGTGGTGTTGGCCATTGTATCTAGATAAATATTCATACGCTGGCGGAGGAGGAGCTGTATGCAACTAACTGTTGCTGCTCCTTCATTTTGTTTTTGTTTTTTTTATTGCTCCTCATGTAAGTCAGTCTGTCAGCCAGTCAGTATGTGTAATGGGATGATGTTACATTTTGCATGATTTTGCTACTTTGCTTGATGTCCTTACGTATGTATGTATGTTTATATACTTACATACACACATAGGTATGCCTGAATATACCTATGTGACTATTTATTACATTTTATTCCTTCTCCATCGGTTTCCTTCATTATGGGGTCAGAATCAGAAATCAGCACGGAAATACTTATTTGTATTTCCTTCTTCCTCGAAATGTAATAAAATCAAGTGCACAGGATCAATGAAATATCAATACAAAAACAAATATACTCAATACAATTTGTTCTAATAGTTGAGGAAAGCCACGTTAAGTGACAATTTTTGAAGTGACATTTCCGAATTTGATGAGTACGTTAAGTATAGCTTGCCTATATTTTGTGTGAAAATGTATACGTATCTCTCCACGAATGTTATTAATAGTCCATTACATGAAACATATTTAAATAATCTCTTTGCACTAAATTGGCTTGATTTCTCTCAACTATGGAATCAACCGTTTTGTAAATAACAAAATGTATCTAAATACAACAATTACATAAAAACTATTAAAACAAAAAAATTAAATAAAATACATATAAAAATTTAAAAAATTTATAGTGATAAAAAATATAAATTTTGTAAGATTAATGAATGATTAATATTATCGTGAATAAAGAACGGAAATGTATCAAGAAGATTGGGGGAAGCCTGAATGAAAAATTAAGAAAAAATAATACCACAATGAAGAAAAAAAATGTTTAAGGATTCAACCTAAATTCGTACGGATTGCCGCTGCTGATGGTTGATCTCTATTAGTTTAGTATTAATAACACTGTGCAACAAAAAAAGAAAAATTGTGTGTCCAAGCCGATTCAGCCGATACTGATTCATGAAACCAACAAAAAATTTAATGTGACTTTGGATGAAATAAAGGTTTTCATTGGTGGTATGTTGATGTCAGGATATGCATATACCCGAATAAACGTCTCTTCTGGGCAGCAAATCGGATTCTCAAAAATTCTAGCCAAAAGGATTCGTCTGAATAGATTGGAAAAAATTTTAAACAATTAAATTTTAAACAATAACACCATATTCCAACGCACAGATCGTCTCTACGAAATTAGACCTATAATTTCTTAGGTGAATCAAGCGTTCTTAAAACATGGTGGACTAGACAAAAATCTTTCCATTGATGAAAGCATGATTCCTTACTACGGAAAACACTATGCGAAACAGTAAATTCGAGGCAAGTAATTAGATTTGGATTTAAAAATTGGACACTCAACTCAAGTGAAGGGTATATGATTCAATTTGACATATATATGGGTACAAATTCTGAGAGTGTTACGCAAATGTTCCACACAATAAGGTGTTCAAGGTAAAAGATAATATATATATATATATATGCTGAACCGGTGGTGAAAATAGGCTATATACATTTTTGATATGATTTGTGGGCGTGGCACCTCTCACACAAATTGGGGATTTATAAATTAGCATATTCGGAGTACTGTTGCGGAGAGAGTCTTGAATTTTTGTGAAAGTTCACTAATTGCTAGTCTGCACAGTTGTGCCAAAAATGGGCTGTATCGGAAAAGTGGGCATGACAGCTCCAATACGAACTTAAAATCTATTATCGAATATATTCAGTTCTATGACAGCTACAATACTGACATTTTGTGCCAGTGCATCTAGCATAAAAGTGAATAGTTGTGCCAAAAATGGGCTGTATTGGAAAAATGAGCGTGGTACCTCCCATACGAAGATAAAAGCTATTATCGAATATTGTCAGTTCTATGACACCTAGAGTGCTGAAATTTTGTGTAAGTGCATCTAGCATCAATATGCGTAGTTGTGACAAAAATGAGCGGTATTGGAAAAGTGGGCATAGTACCTCACATACTTAAATTAAAACCTATTATCGAATATATTCAGTTCTATAACAGCTACAATACTGAACTTTTGTGTGAGTGCATCTAGCATAAGCCTGTGTAGTTGTACAAAAAATGGGTATTGGGAAAGTGTACCTCCATTACATAAGATAAAACCTATTATGGAATACTGACAGTTCTACAACACCTAGAGTGCTCAAATTTTCTTAGCACAATAGTAAAGAAAGGTTACAAAAAATACAAAAGGCGACTTATGTCAAGAAAACGGAAATTATATTAATTTTTTAGTTTTTATCTTGTTTGATTAGTGAACAATTTGATTGACTTTCTATGTGTTTTGAATGTAGTACATTCGAATTCCAGCTATTCGGTTAAGTAAGTCGTTCTTATGTAGGAAATTTTTTGTTTTGATAATGGAAAGCAGGAGTATCACATTCAACCTAAAATCAATTTAAATTTTGATTTCCTTTATTCTCCGTAAACTAAAGTTCTGTTCTTTAATATTCTTCTTGGAATATATCTATTTATTTAGTATCTCACGGAAGTATCTATTATAAGTGGTACATATATTACCGATCACAAGAAAAAACAATATGAAACCTGATTTTAATATTATCGTCTGTTTTTTGCCTGACGAAGCGGGAGGGGGTTCAGCTAGTATTACATACATATGACGTATTTATTATAATATATTTCATATATTTTATTTATTTATTTTTATTTATTTATTTATTTATAAAGGTTTTCATCAATAATTATTTTACATCTGTGAAATTGCTCTGTCATTTGTCGAACTTGGGAATGTGCACATCTGGTACAATAAGAGATAGCTGAACTGAAAACTGTCCTCCACGATCTATATCGGAGATGAGAAAAGATCTGAGAGGATCTTATCCTTTTTAGAGGAAAGGAAATATATTACTTGTGAGATGGAAGGATAATAACGTCGTCACTATTGGTACAAATTTTGATAACAATGAAAATGGTTCCTGCAAACGCTATATAACGCAACATATAAATCAATAAACTGTGCCAGTTTTCTTCAATTTCGTCGCAACATAACAACCTCCTACTTGGAAAGATATGGAATGCCCTCTGTGAGAGGTTAATAGGACAAGTATTAATCCCAATACTCGTATTGAATGTAGGGATCACATAATTTATTACTCCAAAACGACGATATTAATTGTGGCAAGAAGCCAAACTTATATTATGTAAATATGATAAAGGATTTCACCCTAAAGAATGCTTTTCATAAGCCTAGTGCTAGCAACTCATAGATTCCAAAAAATACTTTAAAATTTATCATAAGCCTAGTATTCTCAACGCATAGGGTCCATTTATAATAAATACAAAAATTAAAATTAATTGGGACAGGGAAATTCTCGCACTAATGGGTTGAGGTGGAAATTTGAAATTGAAAAAAGTTCAAAAATAATTTAGTTGGTACCATTTGTATCCCCTTTTCTCATTTTACCCCTTAAAAGTGCGACTTTCTAAAACCTCATTATTTTACGTGTCAACGCAATTAGTGGGATTTACACACCGAATTTCATCATTCTAACAGTAGCCGTTTAGTTGGTACAATTTGTGTCCATCTGTTTCCATTGTATCCTTTGAGAGTACGAAACCTTTTCATTTTTCGTGTCTACGCAGACAGAGGAATGTATACACGGAATTGCATGACACTAGCTGCAGTCATTTGGTTAGTACAATTTTTATCCCCTTTTTCCATTTTAACCCCAAAAAGTACGAATTTCGAAGAAAAATCCCCAGAGAATGTATCACTCTGTTCCCGTTTTACCCCTTATATAAATACTTTTATATTATGTATTTACTAGGGTATCCAACCGATTAAATTTTATTTGATTAATCGAATAATTCCTTTAATTTTCGAATAACGAATAATTCGAATAAATTGCCACAAATAATCGATGTTATAAGTTTTCCATTAAAAATACATTTACATTGCATTATAAATTGATTTAGAATAACGTATTGGTTTAATTTGGCATTGTTATATAGTTATGGAAGGAAATTTGGGTAGGTTTGTATAGGTATAAGCAATCAACTTGATTACATTATAAATTTTAATGAAATCCATATATAAAATATAACACGCATTATCATTAAATTCGACTTTAAGATTATCATCTGTTAGTTCCATCTAACCGATACAATACAATACAATTTTACTTATACAACAACTATTTATTTATGTATATATACTATACAAATATTGTTTATAAAAACTGTTCTTTCATCATATTTTTAATTACAAATTTAAAACTATACTGTTATTGTATGAAGGTAACGACAATGAGCACGCAGTAGCTCGTCAAGCGAAGTCATGGGGAAAATATTAAATCTATATTGTTCTTTGAATAAAAATAGATACGTAAGAATCGTTCGTGTGATATACATTTAGAGGCTGGATCACTCACAAACTCTTTATAGATTTATATATTTTTATACAATACAATTTTACTTATACAACACATATTTATTTATGTATATATACTATACAAATATTATTTATAAAAACTGTTCTTTCATCATATTTTTAATTACAAATTTAAAACTATACTGTTATTGTATGAAGGTAACGACAATGAGCACGCAGTAGCTCGTCAAGCGAAGTCATGGAGAAAAGATTAAATCTATATTGTTCTTTGAATAAAAATAGATACGTCAGAATCGTTCGTGTGATATACACTTAGAGGCTGGACCACTCACAAACTCTTTATAGATGATTTTGCAGATTTTATTTCGAACTCCTTTATTGAAATAAATGATTGTCTGCATTATAATGCAGTGCAATAGTTATAGAAAAATACTGACTCACATTGAATTTCAGTTTCCTTATCTATTTAGCTTTAATTAATTATGATTTATTGAGTTGGACAATTGTTCGATTAATCGGTTAATCAAATAATTCCTAAGGGCATTATTCGATTAATTGAAAATTCGCCGTTTTCGAATAAACGATTAATCGAATAATGTAGAAGTCCGAATAATTGGATACCCTAGTATTTACCCAATTAGAGGAACGTTTGATAGGTACCATTTTTATCCCTTTTCCCATATTTCACCCCTACAAATAAAAATCACTTTATGGTGCACGCTTTTGCTATAAGGGGAATGCGCATACCAAATATCAAGCAAATGTAAGCAGACATATTCAAAAAACATCCTTAAATACTCTAAATATTATGGGTTATTAGGGGTATTTTCAGACCATGTGAGGGAACAAATTTTCCCTTTGGACCGATTTCGTCCATTTTCAATCACAACCGATCTACAACTATAAGACGCATTCATACAAAATTTGGACGTCCTAGCTCCTTTCGTTTAGATGCTATCGTGCTTTCAACAGACGGTCAGACGAATATGCCTAGATCATCTTAGAATTTTATAACGATCAATAACATATATATACTTTATAAGGTCGTTATTTCAAGGTGTTACTAACGGAATCACTTTTGATTTAAATAACACTTGCCATATTTATTCATCCCGTCATTAAAATTAGTGGGTATACGTAGTATGTCGCTGTAATATGGCGGGACAAAACATGTCATAAAATGAGAACTAATAAACAATTTTCACATTAAAAATTTTCCAAAAATATACATACTTATTTTTGACTATGCTTTTACTGACGTTTTGATATTTAGACCTCTTCTTTTTTTCTTGAATAAGAGTGCATAGGAAAAGTGTATATAGTCATCGTAAATGCAAGACGAAAATTGCTATTACAATTTTGTCAATTTATATGAAAAGCAAAAAAAAAAATAATACTATGAAATATATCTAATAATTTTAGGTAATCAGTGAAACAGACATTAGAAATTGATAATTTCAACTTTTAACAGAACAAAATATGGAATAACAGATTAGAATATGGCAACTATATTTATAAAGAGTGATTTTTTTGAGGTTAGGATTTTCATGCATTAGTATTTGACAGATCACGTGGGATTTCAGACATGGTGTCAAAGAGAAAGATGCTCAGTATGCTTTGACATTTCATCATGAATCGTCTTACAAACGAACAACGCTTGCAAATTATTGAATTTTATTATCAAAATGCGTGCTCTGTTAAGAAAGTTCATTGCGCGCTTCCATTTTATGGTCAGTTTAATCGACCCACTGAAGCGGCTATTCGTGCTATTGTGACTAAATTTCGCACCAAATTTACATTGTTGGACATTAAACCACCAACACGCTTACGTAGAGTGCGAACTGAAGAAAATATCGCAGCTGTATCGGCCAGTGTTAATGATGACCACCAATTTTCGATTCGTCGCCGTTCGCACCAATTGGGTCTCTGTTACTCAAAAACGTGGAAATGCCAAAATTGGACTAAGCGGATGGACCACCTAAGACGCAGCCGCGGTCAACATTTAAATGAAATTATCTTCAAAAAGTAAATGTCATGGACCAATCTAACGTTTCAAATAAAGAACCGATGAGATTTTGCAAATTTTATGCGTTTTTTTTTTTTTAAAAAGTTATCAAGCTCTTAAAAAATCACCCTTTAATAAGTAATAGTTTTATTTCTGGTTTTTAAAATTTTCAGCCAAACTAAACTAAATGTAGTTTGTTTGTTAATATGTCGATGTTTTAAAAGACAGAATTACACAAACATTATGATAGTAAAAATTACATAAATATCTATACAGGGTGGCAGATGAATGTTGCTACATTAAAAAACTTAAATAACTGCCTTTTAATTCGTAAAAAATATATTTCATTAGAAAATTAATATATATTTATTAAACCTTTTTAATGGTTTTTATGAAATGATCGAATTTAAATGACTCTGTGGCTCCAGTGATGCCAACCCCGAGCATAAGCAAATCCAACAATATTTTTTAAAGAAAAATCCCATTTTTGATTATGTATGCATTTAATTACAAATTATAAAAAACATAAATAAACTAAATATTTTATTGAAAAATTATTAATTAATCAAGCTCTTGGTCTGGATTAATTAATAAATTTTCAGTAAAATATCGGTTAAAAGGTCGAATACTTAGAATAATAATACAAATAATATATATAATATTATTTAATAACACTAGGCAACAACATTTTTTTTCAATTTTCCCACATTTTTTGTTGTATTTTTCGTACTAAACTCAAAAACGATATTAAACAAGTAAAAACGGATTTAAGTTCGGCCGGGCCGAACTTTATATTCCCTCCACCATGGATTGCATTCCACAGAGGTTGTCGGTTTTCGTAGAAGTGCAGTAATATTACAGGAAAATATAATTTGTTTAATATAGCCAAACCAAAACAAATACAAATATTGAAAAATTAATTTTATAAATAAATATAATATTTTAATTATTTTAATCCACGCTTATAAGGTAATGCAACCAATACGCCAATTCAAAAAATAAATATTCTTATATTTATATTTTCAAACATATTTTCAAAGCCATAAATATTGGTAGATAGTGGGTGCTACAGTTGGTTGTATTTCCATTCTATTTGAATTCCAAAAGTACAAATTTTGAAAATCCATTATCAGACGTAGATAGTGCAAAATAACCTAACTTCATGATTCAACCAATTTTGCCGTAAAAGAAAAAGTACGAATTTGAAAAAAAAAACTTTTTATTTTGCGTGTCTATGCAGTCAGAGGAATGTATACACCGAATTCCATGATTCCAGCTGCGCCCATTTGGTTGGTACCATTTTTACCCCCTTGACGTTTCTACGAAATTAGAATTTTATCATTCTAGTTGTAGTCGTTTAGTTGGTACTATTTTTATCCCTCTGTACCATTGTATCCCTGAAAGTACTAATTAGTAAAATTCGTCTATTTTCCGCGTCTACGCAGTCAGAGGAATGTATACTCCGAATTTCATGACTCTAGCTGCGGTTATTTGATTGGTACTATTTTGATCCCCTTTTTTTCATTTTAACGCCAAAAAGTACGAATTTCGAAAAACCAGTCTATTTTCCGTGTCTACACACTCAGAGGAATGTATACTCAGAATTTCATGACTCTAGCTGTGGTCATTAGATTGGTACTATTTTTATCCCCTTTTTTCATTTTAACCCCAAAAAGTACGAATTTTGAAAAATCCGTGTATTTTACTTATCTATGCAATCAGAGGAATGTATACACCGAATTTCATTATTCTAGGTACAGCCGTTTAGTTGGTACCATCTTATCCCTCTATTCCTATTTTACCCCTTAAAAGTACGAATTTGGAAAAAATACTTTTATATTATGTATCTACTCAATTAGAGGAATGTACACACCGAATTTCGAGTTTCTAGCTGTTGTCGTTTAATATGTACCATTTTTATCCCTTTTTTGCCCCATTTCACCCCCTTCAAATAAGAATCACTTTATGGTGCACGTTTTTGCTATAAGGAGAATGCACATACCAAATATCAAGCAAATATAAACAGACATATTCAAAAAACATGCTGAAATACGCTAAAATATTAGGGATTATTATGGGTATTTTTAGTCCATGTGAGGGAAAAATTTTTCCCTTTGGGCCGATTTCGTCCCATTTCAATCCCAACCGATCTACGACTATAAGACGCATTTATGGAAAATTTTAACGTTCTAGCTCCTTTCGTTTAGATGCTAGCGTGCTTTCAACAGACGGACGGACGGACATGGCTAGATCGTCTTAGAATTTTATGACGGTCAAGAATATATATACTTTATAGGGTCTCAGGTCGATATTTCAAGGTGTTACAAACGGAATGACAAAGTTAGTATACCCCCATCCTGGAGGTGGTGGGTATAAAAATCTTTTAATGGATATATATTAGATTAGAGAATATTTTTTTGTAATATCTGACATATAAACGAAAGAATCAAGTCCTATTTAAAGAAAATCTATGGATACATTTTGAAGTTATTGTTCTTTTTATAGAACTACTAGCAGTACCCGCTGCTTTGCACGCGAAATTTCTTATTATTATTATTTCTTATTAGTTTTATCCGCCTCTGTTTTTAGATAGTATTTATTTAATTTTCTTTTGGAGGATATATATAAATCTAAAATAGTAATTTTGAAACCTCCTAGTAGATAGCACTCATACACAGTCAAAGCAGCTGAACTCCCTTTGTATGTATAATTTTTATCATTTTCTAAGCAGTTTTGAAAATGACATCACTGAGTTCATGTTTGTAAAATAATACTGCTGTTTTTCTTTTAGCTGCGATAGAATTTTGTATGGAGAAATTTAGCCATCGCGGCTAAGTTAAGACTGGATAATTATCCAGTGTTAATTTCCCATCTAAATCGTGTCTGCGTTACCGGATTTTATTTTGCCCAATCCGAGATACTATGGCGCAGCCAAATTTATTTTTGCTTTCTATTTTATCTGTTTTTGAGGTCCCCTGTAACAATTATAGTAAAAAAAAACAAAACAATATTCTATCATTCCACCTAAATCTCATACAAATAAGAAGATGGAGTAAACATAGAAAATATGAAAAATAAATTAAATTATATACAATTTACTAAAACTAAAATTTAATGAAATAAGTGAAGAAATTAAATAAATAAATTATAAAATAGATGCACAAACATCGTCAACATCAAACAAGATTCAGAGAATGATAGAATGAATTATGAATGGAAAGTAATATTTTAGCCAAGAAATTCAATAAAATAAATGAAAGGAAGAAGTCTTGCAGAAATGCCTCTGTAGATTCTTCAATTTTGCCGGAAACGTGGCTCCAGTGGATATAACTTCGCTGTTGTGTATTAATTATGAATATGACAACAATCAGCATTCAACCCAAAACATTTATTATTGATGACTAGACAGCGGATTTTTATGCAAATTCGATTTTTAATTCATATCTGCATAAAATATGGATATCGCTATGCAAAATATTGTAACAAAATTTGGTTATATCGATCATTTAAATATTTTTTATCATGAAAATTTTAAAGTCGACATTCAATTATAACCATCCGTTCGAAATATGATTTTGCATATAAATCCGCTGTCTAATGATGACTTTTACATTAATTTTTGTTAATCCGGAAAGAAAGGAGACTCCCATCGAAACAGAAGCGCTATGAAATGACTTCTGTCCGTCAGTCGGCCTGGCCGGACTCCAATTTTTCACGAGATCCATCAGTTTATTAAAACCCGTCTTTTAAAGCCAGCAGTCCACGTACTTAGGGAAGTTAATTTTATTTAATAAAAAATATTTTCCGGAAAAGTTTACAATTGCGAAATGTCAAAAAAATTGAATGTTTTCAAACATTCTATTAGTAAAATGTGATGGAAATAAATAAATTATATTCAAAATGCTAACTTTTGTGTTTGTTTTGAATTTTCGGAACAGGTGACTGCAATGCAATGCTGCCAAGTTTTACTCTGCTAATACTCGATGGGGGATTTGCGTTTTTC
The DNA here is from genome assembly GCA_947397865.1 of Polietes domitor. Lineage (NCBI taxonomy): Eukaryota > Metazoa > Arthropoda > Insecta > Diptera > Muscidae > Polietes > Polietes domitor. The sequence continues at coordinate 107,306,888 of OX377622.1, forward strand.
TTTAATAGCCTAGTCACACTGGATGTGAAACATTTGCTTATTATTTTTATTTTTGGAAAATAGATTGTAAATAAAGAAATGAAAAAAAAATGACATAAGGTCGATTTTCAAATGTCAAATTTGTTTGTATTTGTATGGCATCTGACATTTGTAAATCGACCTTATGTCATGACAGGGCTATAAGACTTGATGGCTTGCGTATCGCAGCTAAAGGAGATGGATTTTCAGAGCCAAAATTTTCTAACTCTTTTTACAAAAATGAGCTCAGCGGCGTCAATTTCCTTCCGATGTTCATCATTTAGGCATCATTCGATTTATTTTATTTTTTTATAACATAATACTAACACCAAATACAAAAAAATGTTCAATTGTTACTATAAAAACACATAAAAATACTATAAAGGTCCAATAATTCGACCAATTAGTTACTCTAAGACAATAATAAAGACGGCTTGATCTAGGAACGAAATATTTTGCAAATCATCAAACAATCCAAACTTTATTTTCGTGGGATGACTGGAAATGGTTTTTCCATTTGTATGGAACGCGACGCAGTCTAATATACATATGATCCTAATTCTCGTTATGTAAACAAGCTCATCTTCTAATCATTGTCTCAGTTCCGTTTTATTACTATCTGCCTATGTTTCACTTTTATATTTCCATAATAAGAATAATTGACTAATCTTCAAATGTGAGCGGTGACAAACACAACGTTTTTTGGTTGGGGATCGACCCCATCTACGCACGTATGCTATTTCAAATATTTCCTTCAGACTGCATGTAAAATCTAGCTCGATTGTTGGTGTCAAATTGGTATGGTATTTCACATTTGTAAATCGATCTTGATCGATTTCAGTTTAATTTCGCAAGCAGTCTGACGAGAATATTAGTAAATTTAAAATTTCAGAATAAATGAGGGTCAGAGATTATATTCTCCGCCGATTGTTCGGTAAAAAGGTATCACCTGGTAATATACATGATAATCAGAAGTACTTACCAATATACTCTCGTTTCATATTAAAAAATAGAATATCATTCTTCCATATAATCAAATAATTTAATTTCATTCTTTCAGATATTTAAAAAATGTCCTTTCACTCTTTTGTCATGCACTGTCAGCCAAATAACATTTTGAAAAAAATAATCTCCCACTTCTATCAACAGCTCTAATTTTATTTCAAAAAAAAAAAAAAAACAAATGGTTTGATCAATTTGACGATATTTTTCTTGATGTCGCATCCAGACTGAGCTTAGGAATGTATTCTTCACTGCATTTTACTTCGAAGTAGAACATTTCTTTGCACTTGTTCATTAGTTTCACATGATATACATTTTTTCAACTTTTCAAAACAAAAATGCAACACCAATTCTGTGGTTTCTATGATTTGTTGTTATCATTATCGTAGACTCTGCACTCGCTTTTAATTAAAATTTATTATTTGGGAAACACACACAAAATTAAAAAACAGAAAAAAGAAACAACCGAGCGCGCCAAATTTATTCTACGCCACAAACAATCACTCTAACTAACTTCGCCGCGAAAGACGTCCGTCCATCCGATGCCGTCGTAGCTTGGACAAGTTCTGATCTGAAATCAGAGCAACGTTCTCTGTGCGTCGTTCAGACTGTTTGTTGATTTTGCACTTCGTTTTGTTATTGTTTACCATTCGCTGGTCGCTCTTACACATTTACACACACAGAGACATCAACATAATAGCGAGAAAAATGAACTTCTATTTGACTCAAGTGAGACGTTAAGCCAACACATAATTACTTTGCTCGTGTTCGATTTTCGCATTAATAAATAAAATAAAATATTTATTTGAAAAATCTTAATCATACGCCTCGATGTACGTCCGTACGAGATGAACGTTGAGTGAATGTTTGAATGATGGCGAATGAAAATTACCTTACTTACCTACCTAATAAATAGTTAGTCATACTAGGAGTTCAGCTGGCAGAGATGGCAGTTGTAATTGAATAATTGACTAATTGAATAGGGTCTTACGGTCTTTAAAGAATAGTAATTCGGTAGGTTGTGATGGTTTTTCGTCCATAATATTGAATAAATGTGCTAAGACACTTTATATCTCCTCCTTAACAGGCCTGGAGACTAATCACGGCATTCGAATCGAGAATGCAGCGATCGAAATGCTCTTTATTTATTGTATGAATAAATTAATGTAATGAAGAAATTTAAAAAAAGGCATAAAAATATTCAAAATCTAGCGACATTAGTTCCAATGTACTTAATCTCGACATCCAACTAGTTTTTGTTGGAAATTTACACTTCTTTCAGCAGCGATTGTGCACATTTCTGCTATTACAGCAGGTTTTCTGTCATAACAAGGAAAGAGTTTGCAGTCTGCTAAAAATGGCTGCTGTTGATTAAAATATAAAAATAGATAAAAATAAGCGTTCATAATTTAAAAGCCTTTCAGATTGACAGCGAAAACGAGTTTAGCTAGAATTTCCTTTTATATTAGCTTGGGACAATATAGGTATCATTAAAAAACAATCGCAATATCTTTCAGTGGTAATAAATTGCCTGTTGCTATTTCAACAGATACAAATCAGCTGTCTCTTTTTCAGCAGAAAATTTGCTCTTTCAGCAGTCTTTCTGCTTTTTTTACTGACAAATTCCTTTGAGTGTAGGTATTAGGTTATTATTGTGTTTAGATTGTTATACCCTCCACCTCAAGGATGATGGTATACTAAGTTAATCATTTCGTTTGTAACACCTTGAAATAACGACCGGTCACCCTATAAGGATTATAAATTCTTGATCGACATAAAATTCTAAGACTAAGCCAGATCAGCCATGTCCGCCCGTCTGTTGAAAGCATGCTAAACGAAAGGAGCTAGGACGTCCAAATTTTCCCTGAATACGTCTAATAGTTGTAAATCGATTGGAATTGAAAGTGGGCGAAATCGGTTCAGAGGGAAAACATTTTCCCTCACAAGAACTGAAAATGTCCCAAATATTAGAGTACTTTTTTTGAATATGCCTGCTTACATTTGCTTGATATTTGATATGCACATTGCGCATTTCTCTTATAGAAAAAACGTACACCATAAAGTGATTTTTATTTGTTGGGGGTGAAATGGGGCAAAAAGGGAAATGGTATCTATCGAACGACAACAGCTAGAAACATGAAAATTCCTCTGTTTGCGTAGACACGTAGAATAAAGGGATATTTCAAAATTCGTACTTTTAGGGGGTAAAATGGAAAAAGGGGATACAAATTGTACCAACCAAATGGTCGCAGCTAGAATTATGAAATTCGGTGTATACATTCCTCTAACTGTGTAAAAAAGTTGTTTCCAAATTCGTAGACACGAAAAATAAAGAGATTTTCGAAAGTCGTACTTTTAAGGGGGTAAAATGGGAAAAAGGGATACAAATGGTGCCAACCAAATGGCCGCAACTAGAATCATTGAATTCGGTTTATACATTCCTCTGACTGCTTAGACACGCAAACAAACACGATTTTTCCAATATCGTATTTTAGTTTTTACGTTTACGGCAAAAATTGGAAAAGTGATAAAACTGGCAAATGGCTAGAATCATGAAGTTGGGTTATCTTGCAATGTGTACGTAAGAGATAGTGGATTTTCAAAATGTGTACTTTTGGAATTAAAATAAAATAGAAATACAACCAACCAAACGGCTGTAGCTGAAAATACACCCATTATCCCCCAACATTTAGGGTATTTACACTTTTTTGAAGATGGGTGCTTTATATATAATTTTTGAACTGACTATTATTTCGATATATATAGTATTGACATTTGTAGCCTTGTCTTATAAAATAATAAAATAAATAATATAAAATAATTCAAATTTTATATTCATTTATATTTTTTGTTTCAATATTTTTAATTGTTTTGATTATATTTAAAAAATGTAACATTTTCCTGTAATGTTACTGCACTTCTACGTAAAATAGACAGCCTCTGTGGAATGCAATCCATATTTTTATACCCTACACCACGAAGTGGTGTTAGTTAGTTTTCCGCCAAATGTTTGTAACACCAAGAAATAATTGAGCTAGACCCACCTTTAAGTATACGGATCGGCTTAGAATCGCCAGCTGAGTCGATTTAACGATGTCTGTCTGTCCGTCTGTCCGTCCGTCCGTCCGTCCGTCTGCTGTCCATCTAAGCTTGTTCGCACTCTACAGGTCGCAATTGTTGTCCGATTGTCATGAAACTTGGCAGAAGTTATTTTTTCTGGCCAAGGACCATTGGTATTGAATTTGGAGGAAATCGGTTCAGATTTAGATATAGCCCCCATACAAATGTCGGTCCCGATTTGACATTTTCCGCTCTAGAAACCACATATTGTACCCGATTTTCTTTAAATTTGGTACAACATCTTATAATCTGACTAGAAACACCTATGCCGAAATTGGGTAAGATCGGTTCAGATTTAGATATAGCCCCCATACAAATGTCGCTCCCGATTTGACATTTTCCGCTCTAGAAGCGACATATTGTACCCGATTTTCTTTATATTTGGCAGAACATCTTATAATCTAACTAGAAACACGTATGCTGAAATTGGGTAAGATCGGTTCAGATTTAGATATAGCCCCCATACAAATGTCGCTCCCGATTTGACATTTTCCGCTCTAGAAACGACATATTGTACCCGATTTTCCTTAAATTTGGCAGAACATCTTATAATCTTACTAGGAACACGTATGCAAAAATTGGGTTAGATCGGTTCAGATTTAGATATAGCCCCCATACAAATGTCGCTCCCGATTTGACATTTTCCGCTCTAGAAACGACATATTGTACCCGATTTTCTTTAAATTTTGCAGAACATCTTATAATCCAACTAGAAACACGTATGCAAAAATTGGGTTAGATCGGTTCAGATTTAGATATAGCCCCCATACAAATGTCGCTTCCGATTTGACATTTTCCGCTCTAGAAGCGACATATTGTACCCGATTTTCCTTAAATTTGGCAGAACATCTTATAATCTTACTAGGAACATGTATGCTGAAATAGGGTAAGATCGGTTCAGATTTAGATATAGCCCCCATACAAATGTCGCCCCCGATTTGACATTTTCCGCTCTAGAAGCGACATATTGTACCCGATTTTATTTAAATTTGGCAGAACATCTTATAATTTAACTAGAAACACGTATGCTGAAATTGGGTAAGATCGGTTCAGATTTAGATTTAGCCCCCATACAAATGTCGCTCCCGATTTGACATTTCCGATCTAGAAACGACATATTGTACCCGATTTTCTTTAAAATTGGCCAACATCTTATAATCCAACTAAAAAACCTATGGTGAAACTGGGTAAGATCGGTTCAGATTTAGATATAGCCCTCATATATTTCAACTAGGAAGACATATTATGATAGTCAAATATATTGGTCCATACAAATTCGGCCCCCATTCCACTCTATTACATCTCTAGAACCCACATCGTGCATTAGATCTCGATATAATTTTGCATATCATGTCATATTTCAACTAAGAATACCTACTTTGAAAGTGATCTATATGGAACCTCTTTTTAATGTAGAGCCCTTACAAATGGCCCCATTTTAATTTTTACCCCTCAAGAACGCAAATTTTACATATGATTTTTTTTTTTTCAAATTTTGCAGATTATATTATATTTCAGAATACAAAGTCAAATATATGTGTCCACACTTTGGAATAACCAAATAACCCATTCTACTCTAATACAGATCTAGAAACTACGTCTTAATGAGTGATTTTTTTGAGGTTAGGATTTTCATGCATTAGTATTTGACAGATCACGTGGGATTTCAGACATGGTGTCAAAGAGAAAGATGCTCAGTATGCTTTGACATTTCATCATGAATCGTCTTACAAACGAACAACGCTTGCAAATTATTGAATTTTATTATCAAAATGCGTGCTCTGTTAAGAAAGTTCATTGCGCGCTTCCATTTTATGGTCAGTTTAATCGACCCACTGAAGCGGCTATTCGGGCTATTGTGACTAAATTTCGCACCAAATTTACATTGTTGGACATTAAACCACCAACACGCTTACGTAGAGTGCGAACTGAAGAAAATATCGCAGCTGTATCGGCCAGTGTTAATGATGACCACCAATTTTCGATTCGTCGCCGTTCGCACCAATTGGGTCTCTGTTACTCAAAAACGTGGAAATGCCAAAATTGGACTAAGCGGATGGACCACCTAAGACGCAGCCGCGGTCAACATTTAAATGAAATTATCTTCAAAAAGTAAATGTCATGGACCAATCTAAAGTTTCAAATAAAGAACCGATGAGATTTTGCAAATTTTATGCGTTTTTTTTTAAAAAAAAAGTTATCAAGCTCTTAAAAAATCACCCTTTACATCGGATCATGATATATTTCAACTATGAATACCTACAGTGAATGAGAAATATATAGGCCCATGTTTTGAGTCGGTGTTGTTGTAGGCCTCCTTTCAAATGTCGGCCCGATTCATCCTATTACTACTGTATAATTTGTATTTGTCTGCCGGAAAATTGGATCAATTATTCACCATATTCGTTAAATATGACTAAAGATGAATTTATACTGTATAATTTATATGAACTACATAAAATTGCTCCCATGAAACACTTGGGTTTATTAATAAAAGCGATGTATATACGCAGGGAGTGGTGTAGGGTATTATATAGTCGGCCCCGCCCGACTTTAGCCTTTCCTTACTTGTTATTTATTTTTTATTTGTTTTATATTTTTACATCATTTTTAATTTATATATTTTTACATCCATAATAGCTTTTAAGTAATTATGTATTGTATTTTGTTATTTTGAAAGTTTGAAGAATTATATTTTATCTTAGTTTTCTTTAAAAATCAGCCTTCGTCAATAACGACAAGAGTACTCCCATCTCTGTGATTAATAGTACAACTTTTTATGATATGTATATATGGTGTTGTCATTCTATTCCTATTGAAAATCAATTAACAGTATATATTTTCCATCATAATAACAATGACATATTAGATTACCGTTTCTAAAGAGTGATTTTTTTGAGGTTAGGATTTTCATGCATTAGTATTTGACAGATCACGTGGGATTTCAGACATGGTGTCAAAGAGAAAGATGCTCAGTATGCTTTGACATTTCATCATGAATCGTCTTACAAACGAACAACGCTTGCAAATTATTCAATTTTATTATCAAAATGCGTGCTCTGTTAAGAAAGTTCATTGCGCGCTTCCATTTTATGGTCAGTTTAATCGACCCACTGAAGCGGCTATTCGGGCTATTGTGACTAAATTTCGCACCAAATTTACATTGTTGGACATTAAACCACCAACACGCTTACGTAGAGTGCGAACTGAAGAAAATATCGCAGCTGTATCGGCCAGTGTTAATGATGACCACCAATTTTCGATTCGTCGCCGTTCGCACCAATTGGGTCTCTGTTACTCAAAAACGTGGAAATGCCAAAATTGGACTAAGCGGATGGACCACCTAAGACGCAGCCGCGGTCAACATTTAAATGAAATTATCTTCAAAAAGTAAATGTCATGGACCAATCTAACGTTTCAAATAAAGAACCGATGAGATTTTGCAAATTTTATGCGTTTTTTTTTAAAAAAAAGTTATCAAGCTCTTAAAAAATCACCCTTTACGTCATTCATAAACCACAAAAGTGTCGCTAATAATTTACATCAAATGTATGAGCCGTCATAACACCCTATACCATGTTAGAGGTGACTTGAAAAGAAAGAAAATTCTGGGAGTAGTGAATGGATATAGAGCATTAGTGGAGCAATTGATAGAGTCAATCTTTGTCAGATATTTTATATATTTTCCAGTATGACATGGAGCACAATACTATTCATATGACTACCACGACTCGCTCGGCAGTACTTCATCCGATCAACCCAATTTTTCAGTACAGACCAAAATCCACACCAAATAGTTACTCGTTGTGGATACATTGACATAGTCACGTGTGGGTTCTCTGAACCCCATATGCGGCAATTTTGCTTATTGACATAGCCACCGAGATGAAAATGAGCTTCATGAAGGCTGAACTGAATCCCAATATCTTCTCGAAAATTTTCCACGTACATTTCTTACAGTTTATGGTAAAGACTCACTACTTTGGAAGTAAGTTTTTAATAGGGCTAACCGGGATAACAAGCTGCGATAACAAAAACGTTAATAAAAATTTAATTTTTGCTCAAAATAAAAAAATATTTGTTCACATTGTCGCCAACTACAATATAAATATATATATCAAAACAAATTTTCAAAAATATATTTTGTGTTGACTTTATTGGTCTTAGCCTCGATAACCATAATTTTGACTTACACAGGATAATTATTCAGGCTAAGTCCAAAATTTTTAACACAAAATTTGTTTTCTCACACACATTGATATTGCTTTTGGCGACAATTTAAAAAAGAATTTTTTATTTTGAGTGAAATTTTAACATTTTATTTAGATTTTTGTTATCGCAGCTTAGTTATCCAGTCTTAAAGAAAAACAGCCATAATATTTTCCTATTTTGTTCGAGCGAAAATCGTCCCATTTCGCAAATGTCAAGCATAAACCTGAAAATAAAAATGAATATTATTCTGCCTTTCAAAGTCAAAGTAAACGGTAGCTCAAATATAAAATTTTAAATGGCCCACCCTTTAGTTTTGTCAAAGGTATCTTGAGTTTTTGGTTCAACATACTACTTAATCTCTTTTTTGTTATTGTCCTCTTATTTTTTATCAACATGGACCTTGGCCAGTCAGACATTTCTCTATTCTTATTATGGCATAAATCTAGCGATTCTCAGAATTGTTTCAAATTTTCACTATAGATAGAACTTTTTGATCTGAACACAACGAAATAGGTCATATATTGAGGTACGCCATCGTATATATAGGTTTATAATCAAGACTTCCAGCTTTCTTTTAAGGTAGTTTGCAGCTCCTTAACCCTCTTGGAACCGAAGATATTCAACTTCAAAGTTGTCCTATGATTTAGTTCGATTTCTTAATCAATTACGAGCCAACCATATTCTGGCTTTGTTTTACAAACTTCCGAGTGTTTTTAATTTTTACGAAATATAAATTTTGAATATAAATTTAGTCTACGTAGCCGGTTTTGGACATACCCCAGAGGAGAAAATCTTTAACCCCGGCCGAAGGCCGGCTACGCAGGAAAACTTTAGTCTGCATAGCCGGTTTTGGACATAACCCAGAGGAGAAAATCTTAAACCCCGGCCGAAGGCCGGCTACACAAGAAAACTTTAGTCTGCGTAGCCGGTTTTGGACATACCCCAGAGGAGAAAATCTTTAACCCCGGCCGAAGGCCGGCTACGCAGGAAAACTTTAGTCTGCGTAGCCGGTTTTGGACATACCCCAGAGGAGAATATCTTTAACTCCGGCTGAAGGCCGGCTACGCAGGAAAACTTTAGTCTGCGTAGCCGGTTTTGGACATACCCCAGAGGAGAAAATCTTTAACCCCGGCCGAAGGCCGGCTACGCAGGAAAACTTTAGTCTGCGTAGCCGGTTTTGGACATACCCCAGAGGAGAAAATCTTAAACCCCGGCCGAAGGCCGGCTACACAAGAAAACTTTAGTCTGCGTAGCCGGTTTTGGACATACCCCAGAGGAGAAAATCTTAAACCCCGGCCGAAGGCCGGTTTCTCAAAAAACTTTATGTTTCTGTCTGCGTGTTTACATATAAACTACTTTTAGGATGTACAATACATCCTCATGTGTAAACACGCCTACAGAAAACAAAATGTTTACAATTATTGCAGACATTCCCCAAAAACATTATTTGAAGTTGAATATCTCCGGTTCCAGGTGGCTTAGGATTCCGTAACCCACATTGAAAGAAAGCTTAAAGTGTAGGCTATAAACTGATATTAATCATCTCTTACCTCAATATCGATCACATTTCCAGATAATGTCGATTTTACCAAAAAAAGCGGGTTCAAAATTCACTTTTTTAACGCTGGCTCCCGATAGTAAATTCAATATCTTATAGTAAATTCAATAAGCTTTCCAACGATATATATATCGACCCGATCGGATCGGGAATGATGACTATAGCTCAAATTATATATCCGAACTTTCAAGGTGGACCTTAGCGCCAAAAAAAAATTTTCTTTTTTTTGGTAATTTTTAACGCTCTACAAGGCTGTATTTTTTTTTTTGACCATCGCCATTAAACTAGATTTGTTCCCTTATTATATCACTTTCTCTTATATTTAAATTAAATGAAAAATGCATAGACTATAGATGCAGCTTAATAATACGACTTCTAAGCATCTAAAGGAAATGATCTAGAAACTTCAAATTATACAGATATACATATGTCTAATAGTCGTATATGGGTTTGGATTATTTATCAATGCAAAAAAACGTATTGTTGTTCTTATATGGTACTGCGTTCTGCGCTTACACATATGGAATGCAGTGTGTTTTACAAAAATGTTCTCTCTGGTGAAGGGTATCATATCATGTCGAACTTAGTCCCTAGAATTCCTCTACTCGGTTTTTGAAATATTTCACCTATTTAACATTATGTTTACACAAGTTTTATGAAACATTTTTTAATTAGTTCTCAGTCAGTGTGTCATGAAGCTTTACTTTGTACTTTGTGTGTTTGGTAAATAGGTGTGTATGTATGTGTAGACACATTAAGCGAGATATCGCTATTCTCGGAACATTCATCAATTCATCTGAACTTTAGCTGTGGTGACAGATGACATGTGCATGACATAGGCACTTAGATAAAATATCATTTCAAATTTCCATAGGTACGTTTTTTTGTTTTCAAATTGCCCTCAGTTAGCGTGAAAAATTCTAAACTCAAGTAAGCCACAATGTCTGACTCGCTGTGTTGTGTTCGTCTTTGAAGTACACTCAGAAAAAATGTGTATCGATTCTGAAACTTATGAATAATTTTCACGAGTCTCTCCACCTTTCTGCGAGAAAGTCGTCATTATCTGGATGTGGTAGTCTAATGTCCATATCACATATTTGTGTCCAGTTGCAAAACTAAAAAAAGTGTTTTCGCCAAAATGACTTTGTAGAGCTCAATTAGAAATTAGAGTTTTTGTGTTATGACAGTTATTCCTTTCCTTCCCTAAACGATTCTTAAAATATACTAGTCGATTCTTTTTAAAATGATTGAATCAATTTAGGTGTAATTGAAATTGAAAATTTGTTTTGGGTTTTTCTTTTCTAACAAAATTAATTGAAATTATTAAGTATTTTTTGTGTTTGTAAACGTTTTTTATTCGGCCTATTTCTTAATTTCTTATTTCAGTATTGAAAATTCAAGCTGGTGGCAAATGGCTATGTATTATATTTTTTCATATATAGGGTGGACCATGTAAAATTTATATTAGATCTATCGATTACGTTGACTTTGAAAGTTTTTATTTTCAGGTTAATGTTTGACATTTGCAAGATGGGACGCTATAAGCTCGAACAAAATTGGAAAATATTAAAAATTTACTTCCAAAGTAGTGAGTCTTTAACGCAAGCTTTAAGAAATGTACGTGGACAATTTTGAGAATAGATCGGCCTTCAGTTCAGCCTTCATGAAGCTCATTTTCATATCGGTGGCTATGTCAAAAAGCAAAATTGCCTCATATGGGGTTCAGAGAACCCACACACTATTCAGATGGCAATGTATCCACAACGAGTCACTGTTTGGTGTGGATTTTGGGCTGTACTGAAAAATTGGGTTAATCGGATGAGGTTCTGCCGAGCCACTCATGATAGTCATATGAATGATAATAGACCTGCTCGATTGGGCTAACTAAGAGATTAGTAAGCCACTTTCTTGTTAAGCGAGTAAAATACATACAAATATAAAGCGAGTAAGCCCAATCGAACAGGCCTATTGTGCACCATTATTAAATAACAAAGTTCAACCTTTTCAATAAAACCAGAAATTTGAAAAAATAATCAGTACTTTTAGCCGTTTCTAATTTAAAATTTTAAATTACCCATCCTATACAAGACAGAAACAATATTTTTTAACTTTTAATTTCTGGAGAAATGTTCTTTCTTTTTTAATATTTTTACTTAAATTTTAACAAAAATCTTGTACACAAATTTAATAAGACTTATAAAACATGACTATTCTATATATGAGACAATTACGTACGATTGTCGTTTGAAGTTAGTAGCCGAGATTGAAATCGACGGTTCATGTCAGTTCATGTTCATGTCACGAACGTAACTCCCTTATTACTTGCTAATTTTCATCTGTTTTCTCTGAGTGAATTTAATAACACTATGTAACTGAAAATACAAATTTTGTGCTGAAACCCTAAAAAATTATTTTGTGTGCATCGTGACATACTGATTCATAAAATCGACACCAACATATTTTTATGAATATTTTTTTTAATTTTTTACTAAAATTCTAATTTTAATACGTTAAATTAAAAGTATGATGTCCACAAATTTTACTGCTGTTTTCAAACAGTCTCTAAAAATATAAAAAAATCGATTTTTTGTTAATAGATAGCATCCAAATAGTCTTGTCGCACTACATGAGAAATCTAGCTGAAATGACATAAGGTCGATTTACAAATGTCAGATCCCATACAAATTTGACATTTTGAAAATCGGACTTATGTCATTTCAGCTAGATTTTCAGTGACAAGGCTATAACGAAGAAAACAAACGAGAAGTTATGAAAAAAATGATATTTAAACAGAGAAGGTTTAAAAAACAAACAAGTAATAAGGCGTTAATTTCGGCCGAGCCGAATATTATATATATTAGGAAAATTGTGATATTTTTGTTTACTATTTCTATAAGGAATACTTATGAGCACTGTTTTAAATAAATAGTGATGTTTCTTTATTATAATATTAATAGTCAATATAAAACTTCAAGAGTAATCAACAAGTAAGGAAAGGCTAAAGTCGGGCGGGGCCGACTATATAATACCCTACACCACTCCTTGCGTATGTACCTCGCTTTGATTACTAAACTCAGGCATTTCATGGGAGCAATTTTATGTAGTTCATATAAGTTATACAGTTTACCATAAATTCATCTTTAGTCAAATTTAACGAATATGGTAAATAAATTAATATTATTATTAAATTAATATGGCAATTGATCCAATTATCCGACAGACAAATACAAATTATACAGTAGTAATAGGACCGACATTTCAAAAGGGGGCCTATAACAACATTCTGGGTCTGGTCTAAAACATGGGCCTATATATTTCTCATTCACGGTAGGTATTCCTAGTTGAAAAATATCATGATCTGCAAAATTTGATGAAGATCTGATGTAAGATGTAGTTTCTAGAGGTGTAATAGATCGGAATGGGCCCCATTTGGGTTATACCAAAGTATGGACATATGGGCATCACCCAAACAATTCTCATTGCAATTCAATTCGGTAAAAAAGTGAAATCGGGAAGGATTTTTGAATCCTGTAAATGTATGTGTTTGACAACAAATTTTAAATCGTAAAGGAAATTTGCTTTTGCCAGGTATGTTTATTGGTGAAATATAATATGTAAAGTTTGTCCAAAATCGGTTAAACATTCGGGAGCAACATTTGTATGTGGGCTATATCAAAATCTGAACCGATCTTACCCACTTTCACCATAGGTTTTTTAGTTGGATTATAAGATGTTGTGCCAAATTTAAAGAAAATCGAGTACAAGATGTGGTTTCGAGAGCGGAAAATGTCAAATCGGGAGCGACATTTGTATGGGGGCTATATCTAAATCTGAACCGATTTCCTCCAAATTCAATACCGAAGGTCCTTGGCCAGAAAAAATAACTTCTGCCAAGTTTCATGACAATCGGACAACAATTGCGACCTATAGAGTGCGAACAAGCTTAGATGGACAGCAGACGGACGGACGGACGGACGGACGGACAGACAGACAGGCATCGTTAAATCGACTCAGCTGGTGATTCTAAGCCGATCGGTATACTTAAAGGTGGGTCTAGCTCGATTATTTCTTGGTGTTACAAACATTTGGCGCGAAACTAACTTATAATACCCTAGTCCACGAAGTGGTGTAGGGTATAAAAAGTGAATCTTAAATCATTGTCAGTATGTACCATTTTGATACACTAAAAGAAAAAAGTCTGTTATTAACAGCAGCGATTTCTGCTGCCTATCAGCAAGCACTTTTCTGCTATTACAACAATTTTCTGTCATAACAGCAGTCTTTCTGCAATCTCACATCAGATTTCACACTGCTAAAGTGTTTGCAGTCTGCTAAAAATGGCTGCTGATAATTAAATTATAAATATAGATAAAAATAAGAGTTTATAATTTAAAAGCCTTTCAGATTGACGGTGAAAACGAATTTAGCTCGCATTTCATTTTATATCGGCTTGTGGCAATACGCGTATCAATCACAATATCTTTCAGTGGTAATAAATTGCCTTATAATAACATTTATTCTAAAAAGTGTTGTTAATAAAATTGTTAACTGGCTATATTGTTCTGTACATATACTTAAAGTTTCAAGAAAACCGTTTTTTTTTCTTTATTGCTCAAAACAGCAAACAGCTGTTTGCTATTTCAGCAGATACAAATCTGCTATCTCTTTTTCTTTCTTTTACTGACAAATTCCTTTGAGTGTAGGAAAAGTACTATTATTTAAGATCCAAAATGTTTCGTATTCACAGTAAAATTTGTGATGCATGTTTTATTCTCTTTTTCATTTTGATCCTAAAATGACGATTTTGGAAAAAGTCTTCTTATTTTCTGCGTCTACGCAGTCAGGAGAATTTTATAATTGATTGATGCAAAATTTAGTCCCATTTAGATCCCGAAGGCATATCGCAAGATTTCTTTACTTTTTGCGTCTATACAATCAGAACAATGTACACACCGAATTTCAATATTTTAGCTGTAGCCTTTTGGTTGGTACCATTTTTGTCCACATTCGCCCATTTTCCGCATAAAAGTACAAATTTCGAAAAATTCCTTTATGTTTCGCTTATTCACAGTCAGATGAATGTATACACCGAATATCATGATTTCAACTTCAGCGGTTTGGTTGGTATCATTGATAGCCCTCTTTTCCAATTATATCCCTTAAAAGTACGAATTTTTAAAAATCGCCTTATTTTACGTATCTCCGCAATGTACATTGTACATTCCATTTTTTTCCATGCTTTATATAAGGTTACTTTCTATATAATATGTTTGTGTGCCACAAAATTTGAAATCAATTTTTGAAAGCTTTTTTCTCAACCAATTTTGCTCAAATTTTGCACACTTAATCATTTTCGATGACAATACAAGGAAATGGAAAAATTTGACCAATTGGACGAAGTTGGACAAAGTTAAAACCTATTATTGAATATTGTCAGTTCTATGACACCTAGAGTGCTGAAATTTTGTGTAAGTGCATATACCATCAATGTGCATAGTTGTGCCAAAAAGGGGCGGTATTGGAAAAGTGGGCGTGGCACCTCCCATACGAAGTTAAAACCTATTATCGAATATTATCAGTTCTATGACACCTAGAGTGCTGTAATTTTGTGTAAGTGCATCTAGCACCAATGTGCATAGTTGTGCCAAAAATGGGCGGTATTGGAAAAGTGGGCGTGGAACCTCCCATACGAAGTTAAAACCTATTATTGAATATTGTCAGTTCTATGACAGCTAGAGTGCTGAAATTTTGTGTAAGTGCATCTAGCATCAATTCGCATAGTTGTGCCAAAAATGGGCGGTATTGGAAAAGTGGGCGTGGCACCTCCCATACGAAGTTAAAACCTATTATTGAATATAGTCAGTTCTATGACACCTAGAGTGCTGTAATTTTGTGTAAGTGCATCTACCATCAATGTGCGTGGTTCTGCCAAAAATGGGCGGTATTGGAATAGTGGGCGTACCACCTCCCATACGAAGTTATAACCTATTATCGAATATTGTCAGTTCTATGACACCTAGAGTGCTGTAATTTTGTGTAAGTGCATCTAGCATCAATGTGCATAGTTGTGCCAAAAATGGGCGGTATTGGAAAAGTGGGCGTGGAACCTCCCATACGAAGTTAAAACCTATTATTGAATATTGTCAGTTATATGACACCTAGAGTGCTGAAATTTTGTGTAAGTGCATCTAGCATCAATGTGCATAGTTGTGCCAAAAATGGGCGGTATTGGAAAAGTGGGCGTGGCACCTCCCATACGAAGTTAAAACCTATTATTGAATATTGTCAGTTCTATGACACCTAGAGTGCTGAAATTTTGTGTAAGTGCATCTACCATCAATGTGCGTGGTTCTGCCAAAAATGGGCGGTATTGGAATAGTGGGCGTACCACCTCCCATACGAAGTTAAAACATATTATCGAATAGTGTCAGTTCTATGACACGTATAGTGCTCAAATTTTGTGTAAGTGCATCTAGCATCAATGTGCGTAGTTGCGCCTAAAATGGGCGGTAATGCAAAAGTGGGCGTGGCACCTCCCATATGAAGTTAAAACCAAAATTACACCTACTGTAATTTTGTGTAAGTGCATCTAGCATTAATGTGCGTAGTTGTGAAAAAAATGGGCGGTAATGGAAATGTGGGCGTGGTACCTCCCATACAAACCACAAATTAAAAATCTATTATTTCTGCTCCTGATAACGCAGTAATTTTTCCTTCTACAAAAGATAACTAAAAAAGAATTTCTAGGCCCAATAGAATTCTGCTTGCATAAAGCATGGATTTGAAAAAAAAATGTTTGATTTACTAGTTCCCTTTTTGTCACATTTCGCCCGCTAAAACGTTTACTTACTTTTTGGTGCTTTCATGCTACAAGAGGAAGTTGTTTGAATAGTCTAAATATTAGGGGTATTTTCAGTTAGGGCAAAGTTTTTCCCTCTGGGCCGATTTCGCCCACTTTTAATCACAGCCTACCTGCAACCATGAAACACATTTAGATCATCTCGTTCGGCGCACAGAGGGTTGAAATCGCCAAAAATGGAGATTAATTCGGGGAAGCCTTCGGGTCCGGTAATGTTTATATTTTTTCAATATTTATACCATTATCAGCAAAAGAAAACATAATTTGAGTACAATTTAGTGGACAAAATGGTTTTCCTGAAAATAAATTAATAATCCGCCCGTGTATATATTCTTGTTATCGAAGTACAAGTCGCAATTATTATCCAATCTCAACAGAATTTGGTACAGCTAATTTTTTCGCATCAATGACGGATGCTATTAAATTTGAAGCAAATCAGTTCAGATTTAGATATATCTTCCATACAAATTTCACTCCCGATTAGACTTTTTTTGCTCTAGATACCACATATTTTAACCGATATTGTTCAAATTTGGCACGATACGTTATATTTCAAGTATAAAAATGTGTGGTGAAAGTGAGTCACATCGGTTTAGATTATAGCTCCCATACAAATGCCCCACCAGATTTGGTGACATTTGCTCATAAAGGACAATATTTCGAATGTGTCCGGTATTAAACTGTCACAGATATTTTAATACATTTTGAATTGGTAGTAAATTTCTTTAAATAGGATAGAATATGCAGGGTATCATATAGCCGGCATCACCCGACTGTAGTCTTTCCGTACTTGTTATACCCTACACCATTTCGTTTTTATATAGGGATGTTTATAAGATTAAGATTTATTGTGCAACTTGGAATCTCATTCTGCTTCTGCGAATGCTTTCCGTTAGAAATAATTGTTTCATTTAAGTGTAAAGTAAATAAAAAGACTTATTTTTCATTACAAAATATTTATATATTAAGTTTTCGTCCTATTCTAAATTCCAGTTGTACAATAAAACTTAATTAAAACTTAAATTGGCGCAAAAACGCGCAACGTGTAATTGCGAAATATTGAAGTTAACACATTGTTATTTAATTAGAAATTCACCATCTGGCGGTATGTTACAGAATTCACATTTAAAACACCACATATATTTTGAAAATACCTTAAATTTAGACATATTTTCAACAATTTTTTAAAAATATTTCTAAAATACTTTCGTTAAAACATTGTTTTGAAAAATCACTCTAAAATACCTGAGCTTGAAGATTCTATAATCTAAGTGCTACTTTTTACAATAGGGAAAAAGATATTAACCTTTGAAGTATGTCAATTTGCAATTTTCAGAACTGATCGCATAAAACTCAAAACATGCTTCACTTTAAGGCTGTGCAACTGGATAAATAAACAACACATGCCATTGATATTTTCGGTAGTGATGTAGAATTTTATATTCTTTAATCGTATAATAAACAATTTTCAAAAAAAATATTTTTTTAATTTTGAATTATTCTCCATTTTTGGCGATTTCAACCCTCTGTGCGGCGGCTACCGTGTTTTCAACCGACAGACGGACATGGCTAGATCGTCTTAGAATTTTACCACGACCCAGAATGTATATACCTTAGTATAAAAATAGACAACAAAACATTTTGTTTTATTTTCTAACTACATTATACATCACAACTACAATATAAATATCAAAAGAAATTTTCAAAAAAAAATTTTGTTTGACTTTATTGGACTCAGCCTCCATAACCATCATTTTGACTTACACTGGATAATTATCCAGGCTAAGTCAAAAAATTTTAACACAAAATTATTTTTTCAAAATTTGTTTTCACACACACATTGATATTGGTTTTGGCGACAATTTTAAAAAAGATTTTTTTATTTTGAGTGAAATTTTAACACTTTATTTAAATTTCTGTTACCGCAGCTTAGTTATCCAGTCTTAAAGAGAAACAGCCAAGTTATTGTGTGATAAATGTAAACGCGGGAAACGACTTTCTATGCGATTTTTTTGAAAGTGGGAGAGGAATCATGCGATTCCAAAAATCGTTTTATACAATTCCACCAAAAATCGTTTTACACAATCGCGTAATGTAAAGGCTGCTTAAGCGATCATCATCGGACTGATACTCTCAAAATTATAGTCCAAGTATTAAAGGTACCATTGACGAAAATTGGAAAAAAACAATTTTAATTAAAATTCGTCCATAAAAAATGAATATTGTTTTCGAGTTTAAAACGCTTTAAAATCGCTGTAAACTAGTGTAATGAGTGCATATCGTTTGTGAAATTAATTAGTTGCGAGACCGAGTTGCATAGCGGCACACTTAAGTCTAAGTCATTGTTATAATTTAATTTGAATAATAATAAATTTGACAAATATGCTGGTGCCATAAAGTTTACAGGGATGACGTCGTTTGTCCCACAATTTACTTGCATATGTACATTAGGATGGGTCACGAAAATAAAATGCAGCGGTCACCACCCAGAAATGAAGATTGGATTGTTTAATGATGATCTGCAAACTATTTCGTTACTGGGTTAAACTATCTGCGAGTTAAACGCTCCTGAAAACTCCTCTAAAAATTATGTTTTTTCCGTGTAATTATACCCTACACCACTTCGTGGGCTAGGGTATTATAAGTTAGTTTCGCCCCAAATGTTTGTAACACCAAGAAATAATCGATCTAGACCCACCTTTAAGTATACCGATCGGCTTAGAATCACCAGCTGAGTCGATTTAACGATGTCTGTCTGTCCGTCTGTCCATCTAAGCTTGTTCGCACTCTACAGGTCGCAATTGTTCTCCGATTGTCATGAAACTTGGCAGAAGTTATTTTTTCTGGCCAATGACCATCGGTATTTGGAGGAAATCGGTTCAGATTTAGATATAGCCCCCATACAAATGTCGCTCCCGATTTGACTTTTTCCGCCCTATAAAGCACATATAGTACCCGATTTTCTTTAAATTTGGCACAACATCTTATAATCCAACTATAAACACCTATGCAAAAATTGGGTAAGATCGGTCCAGATTTAGATATAGCCCAAATACAAATGTCGCTCCCTATTTCACTTTTTCCGCTTTAGAAACCACATATTGTACCCGATTTTCTTTAAAGTTGGCACAGCATCTTATAATCCAACTAGAAACACCTGTGCAAAAATTGGGTAAGATCGGTTCAGATTTAGATATAGCCCCCATACAAATGTCGCTCCCGATTTCACTTTTTCCGCTATAGAAACGACTTATTGTAACCGATTTTCTTTAAATTTAGCAGAACATCTTATAATCCAACTAGAAACACGTATGCAAAAATTGAGTAAGATCGGTTCAGATTTAGATATAACCCCCATACAAATGTCGCTCCCGATTTGACATTTTCCGCTCTAGAAACGACATATTGTACCCGATTTTCTTTAAATTTAGCAGAACATCTTATAATCCAACTAGAAACACGTATGCAAAAATTGAGTAAGATCGGTTCAGATTTAGATATAACCCCCATACAAATGTCGCTCCCGATTTGACATTTTCCGCTCTAGAAACGACATATTGTACCCGATTTTCTTTAAATTTAGCAGAACATCTTATAATCCAACTAGAAACACGTATGCAAAAATTGAGTAAGATCGGTTCAGATTTAGATATAGCCCCCATACAAATGTCGATTTCACTTTTTCCGCTCTAAAATCCACACATTGCACCCGTTTTTCTTTAAAATTGGCACAACATCTTATAATCGAACTAGAAACATTTATGGTGAAAGTGGGTAAGATAGGTTCAGATTTAGATAGAGCCCTCATACAAATGTTGCTCCCGAATGTTTAACCGATTTTGGCCAAATTTTACATATTATATTTCACCAATAAACAGACATGGTGAAAGCGGGTCACATCGTTCCAGGTTTCAATATACCCCCATACAAATGTCCTTTCCGATTTAACATTTTTTGTCAAACACATACATTTACTGGATGCAAAAATCCTTCCCGATTTCACTTTTTTACCGAATTGAATTGCAATGAGAATTGTTTGGGTGATGTCCATATGTCCATACTTTGAAATGACTTTGGTATACTACTGTATAATTTGTATTTGTCTGTCGGACAATTAGATCAATTACCATATTATTTACCATACTCGTTAAATTTGACTGAAGATGAATTTATAGCATATAAATTATATGAATATAATTTATATAATTTGTATGAACTACATAAAATTGCCCCCATGAAATACCTGGGTTTAGTAATCAAAGCGAGGTACATACGCAGGGAGTGGTGTAGGGTATTATATAGTCGGCCCCGCCCGACTTTTGCCTTTCCTTACTTGTTTTTTTATGTTTCATTTTTGTCCATTTTTTAATTAATAAATACTTGGAAACACTTTAAATAAAAGATTTAATTCTTGTCTTAGAACAACTTATTATATAGTATTATTGGACGTTTATATTGATTTTTGTTGTTTTTCTAGGTGACAGCTTAAAACTCATATTTCTTGGATACATTTTGTAAGTGGTATTATGAAAAATAAATAGAAGGAATCAATACCTGTCGAATGATGTCCAAATGATGAATATCGGACGATAAATGACGTCACTACATATTTGTGAAATAATTTAATACAGAAGATGGCTTTTCAGAGCCAATTTCAGAAAAAATTTTGGCAAAAATAAAAAAATTACACGGGAAAAACATGATTTTTAGGGTATTTCAGGAGCGTTTAGCTCACAGGCGGTTTGATCTAGGAGTGACATATTTTGCAAATCATCGTTAAACAACCCAAACATTATTTTCGTGACTGGAATTGTTTTCCATTCGTATGGACCGCTACCCAGCCTAATGTACATACATTAAGCATTACATTTAATGATGATTTGCAACACATTTCGTCCGTACGTTCAACCGTCTGTGACATAAACGCACCCCCAAAAATCATGTTTTTCCCATTTAATTTTTTATGATGCACTTTCGTCCAAAATTTTTTCTGAAATAAAAACCCTTAAAATCACTTTAAATATAAATTTAAATTTGCATTCTTATCTTAGAATGTATTTTTTCGTTTTTTTTTGATGAATATCGGAGGAAAAATAATATCATTCCATTTTTGTAAAAATAGTTTAATACAAAACAAGTAAGGAAAGGGTAATGTCGGGCGGGGGCCGACTACACTGAATGAATTTTCCTTGATAATATTTATGAAGCGATTTCATGAAAGGTTTTTCATAAATGTAGTGAATTTTTTCTTAATATGTATGAAATATTCATAAATAACATGGAATGTTTCATACATAAACATTTCATACTTCATAAAACAAAATTGTTAAATTAGTGAAACTTAGTATTAGTATTAAACAAACAATTCTTAAATATTATGAAATATATCGTAACCAATAAAATATTTGTGTTATGAAAGTCTTCATAAATATAATGAAGGATTTCATAGTTTTTATGAAATGTTTCATAATACTTTTATTGTGTCGACTTTATTCGTTGAATGCTAGCAATTCTCATTTGTACGCTGACGTAAGTATGAACCCTAGGCCTGTTCGATTGGGCTTACTAGCTTCATTTTTGTATGGAATTTACTCGCTTAACAAGAAAGTAACTTGTAATTCTCTTAGTGTTGATGCATGATTTTTCTTGTTGATTCATTTAAGAAAATCCAATGAGTAGCAACGTTGCCACCTTATCATGTGTCTTAATTATAAGCTAGTAAGCCCAATCGAACAGGCCTCCTGATTTAGGTGAAAGAGAGAGAAAGAGAAAGTAGTTGGCGGCAATGTGAAAAAAGAATTTTTATTTTGAGCAAAAAAATAATTTTTTTTAACATTTTCCCAACAATTCCCCAACCACAACTATAATTCATATACAGCCCTGTGTGTTTCAGCATTTTGATTGTCAAATTCAACTGACAGATAAATGTGTCAAGTGAAGAACAATATTTTTGTTGTGCCATGAAATAAACAAAGAAATAATATAAACGAAAACAATTGTAGTATAGTGACACAGGGCAACTCTGAAAAAACCGATTACTGTCTACCAGAAACAACCCTAAATCACTTCTCTAGATCCTGCTTGAGATCAATACACATTTACCAGTAAATAAAATAGATAATATGAATTAAAGATATGACAACAATTAATAAATATTACTGTGTGACGTATGTGTGTTGCAATGTGGAATTAGTATGATGACACAAAAAACGGTATATAGGATGTTCTTTTTCGCCTATTTAACATTATAAGAGGGCAAAAAATGGTCTCCGCATATGAACTCAAGACTTCTAAATATATATCGCAAGCTTGAGACCACTTCCATCGCATCTGCTCATCTTTTGGAACGCTAAAAAACGGACCATTTTGCCGTTTGTTGCAGATACAACATTTTCACACTTTTCGCAATTAGCTCTCACTTTTAACGAAAAAAACAAATATTTTTCGACAATTATTATTTATTTATTTCAAAATGTTTTTTAAAACTGTCATATGAATGTAAACAAACATTTGGTATATAAACAAGCAGTTTGACAATCAAAATGCTGACAGAATACAAAAATGAAAATATTAAATTGTAATCAGCTGTTTGAGCGATACTACCTCTGTTATTGTGCCATGCTTCCACCATGGATCTGACACAACATTGTATGTGTAAGTCAAGAAGAAGAAGACGTTCCTGTTATGTATTTTTTGGATTGGATTGGAGGTTGGAACGGCTGTTAAGGTTCGACAGGAAATACCAAGGAAAATATCAATCAAATAATGTCAGATCAAGATCCAGTGGAGTTAATGCTTAAACAAACAGGCTGTATAGAACTTCACTACAAGGTGCAAGAGTGCATAGCCGAGACCGGCGATTGGAGAACTTGCCAAGAAAAGGTGAAGGAATTTAAGTCGTGCATGCAAAATTATGTGGATGCACAAAATCGCAAATACGCACATGTAAAGTAACTATCACCAATCCAAGCCATAATTATACTATAAAAATGACGAAATTCCTACGAAACGTTTACATGGTGGCCAAAAATCTATCATCTCCACCTACCAAGCTTGCGTTGATTGTCAGAGCCGATTTGAAAATGTCCAAAGGTAAGACTGCAGCACAATGTGCCCATGCAGCTGTATTATGCGTCCAAGAGTCTCAAGGGAGTAAGAGGACGGAAACGCGAGAACTCTTGGAGTCGTGGCTAATTAAAGGACAACCGAAAATTGTTTTAAAAGTGGATGGGGGCTATGACGACTTAATAAAACTGCAACAGGAAGCTTCACAGCATGGTGTAGTCTCTGCTCTTGTACATGATGCTGGTCGTACACAACTAGCTGCTGGTACAGCAACAGTTTTGGGTATTGGTCCAGATACGGTGGAGAATGTTGACAAATTGGTGGGCCATTTAAAATTATTGTAAAGTAAAATAAATTTGGATTCTTTCACAAATTTTATAATAAAGATTGTTATAAAGTCATTCTTATATTTCGTGGTTTTTATTACCGATAGCGCTCGGTTATGTTTAATTCAAATCGACAGTAGGATTATTTGTCCATTTAAGCTAAAGACAAGCTGCGATAACAAAAACGTTAGTAAAAAAGTTTTTTTTAGTTTTTCACACTGTCGCCAAATACTTTATAAATATTTGTATTAAAACAAATTTTCAAAAAAATATTTTGTGTTGTCTTTTTTGGACTTAGCCTCGATAATTGCTGGGTAACATAAAATTATTTTTTCAAAATATGTTTTTATATACATATTGGTTGCTGGCTGCAATTTTAAAAAAGATTTTTTTTATTTTGCGTGAAATTTTAACATATTTAGATTTTTGTTATCCAGTCTTAAAGAAAAACATTCCTATTATATATTATATTAATACGTATTACTCCAAATCTTTATTGTTTCTGAAGTTTTAAAAATCAACAATATATCATCTCAATACAAGAACAGTTGGTCAACTGTCCCATACCCATCTTAAGCAGCAGCCTCTTCTTTAGATTTCTCCTTAGGCCTGGTGGCAATGGTAAATGATATCGGTTTTCCAAAAGTTTCTACCAAGTCCGATGTAACACGTTCGGTTATCTGCCTTAGTCTACCATTGGATTCTCCGCATATCAAACGTTCAACTCGTTTAGTGGGGCATATGACCTCCACCGAAGCATAAATTGTATCTGAAACGAAGCAAAGAAATTAATCATGCAGCTTCCCTGCAAAACATGTGTCTGGGGGAAGCAATGCCTACTATTATCCACACTGTAAAACTCTATGGATGTTGTCAAGGTGTAGGGTATTTCCTGCGGCAAATAATCCAAAAGGCGGGCTCGTACACTATCCACTATTATATCTTCAGGTGTCCCATCGGTAAATGTATCGCTCGAATACTCCCAGTTACGTGGTTTGGCGGCATTTATGAAATAGTCCTATTCCCAGAGGTGTTAATACAATTAGATTAAGATAGATTTATCCAAAGTTTACTTACGTGAACTTCATTTAAACCATTGCCAGTTATAGAAGATACCAAAAAGACATCACTAAAATTACTCCAAGCGCCATCGATTTTATGTAAATCGCCAAATTCCATAGCAGGCTTATTCTCTTCTTGCTCCTGCTCCTTTTTAGCTTCATCCAATTGTAGTTTTTTATTTTCTCTATTACGTTTCCTTCCACTCAATGTATCATTGGTGAGGGTGCTTATCAACTCCAAAGTTATGCGTTTAGACTTCAAAGCATCGATCTTGTTCAATATCAATATACTGGGCAGTTGAGGGTATGCTTTCAAAGTATCTATCACCGTAGAGTGCAACTGTTTGCGTGTCCAGGAATTGGACACATCATGCAGGACAGCTATCATATTGGCATGCTGAATGGCATGGCGGTATGAACTCTTAAATGATTTCTCCAATTTATGTTTGTTGATTTCCCTTTGTGTCACCAAACCGGGCGTATCGAAAAAAACTAGTTGTGTTTGGCCAGAGGTATAGATGGCCTTGTTTGACTTACGTGTAGTGTGCACCTTGGAGGATGTCGGGCATACCCGATGATTTATTAAATTATTTATGAAGGTACTTTTACCCGCATTCGGCACTCCTACAACCGCTATACATAGAGACTTTTGTTCACTAACCCGCTGTTCCCTCGGTTTGTTTTGACCTTTTCTGAGGAGCGCTTCCTCTGGTTTATTAGTAGCCGCCGGTGTACAACATGATCGCGCTTGTAAACAGTAGTATATGGATGGGTATTTATTCACGTGTAAACTAGTTTTTATTATATTATTTATATTATTTAATATGAACTTCATTTTGACTGAAGAATAATTGATAATTCGATTCCAATCTCAACAGCGAACAGCTGTTTGTCAAAATCAAAATCAATTTAGGAAGATATCACTTGTCGCTCTTTGTGTGGATATTTTAGTACTTTATAGCCTTGTCACACTGCATGCGAAATCTAACTGAAATGACATAAGGTCGACTTACAAATGTCTCAGATCCCATAAAAATTTGACATTTGAAAATCGACCTTATGTCATTTCAGCTAGATTTCGCATGCTGTGTGAGAAGGCTATATCATTCCATTAACATTAACATCAACTCTGAAGAAGATGCAAATAACAGCCGGACAACATGAGAACGAAGATGAACAAGGTTCCCGCGATAATCGGATACATGCCGGAACGAAGTCTAGTACAGACTTAAGGATTATGATTTCAAACCGAAATTAATTTTCATTTTTGATTATATCCTGAAAATTTCACTTTTCGGGATATTAATTCTTTTTATATGGAATTTGACAGCTGAAATCTGAACAAAGTGGATTTTGGGAACATATCCGAAAGCAGTGTCCATACATACCAGGGATGTGGTTACGGAAAACCCGAGATTTTTTGAGACTTCAAAATCCCCTGTATCTCGAATTTTGGATTCTTTATTTTATATTGAAATTATCACCTAACAATTGTTAAACAAGTAAGAAGGCGTTAAGTTCGGCCGGGCCAACTCTTATATACCCTCCACCACGGAATCCACAGTATTATAGACAGATTAGAGGCTGTCGACTTTACATATAAATGTGGAACCATATTAGGAAATTTGTGATGCTTCATTATTATAATATTAGTACTCCTCTCATATATATATATATATATATATATATATATATAAAGGATGTTTTTTATTGAGGTATAGAACTTCGAATTGAAATAAAACACAAGAAAATCGTTTTAATGTCCATCAATTTGGCTTTATTGGAAGGATAATTTTATGCCATTAATGTTTAAATATGATTTCGGGCATGTGGCCGCCGCGGCTGGCTCGAATATAGCCAATTCTACAGGACCAATTTTCAACCACGCCACGAATGTTGGCTTTCAAGTCCCCTAACGTTTCTGGTTTGTTGGCGTAGACGAGCGACTTCACATATCCCCAAAGAAAATAATCCAATGGTGTCAAATCACACGATCTTGGTGGCCAATTGACAGGTCCATTCCGCGAAATTATGCGCTCATCGAATTAATTGCTCTGATGTAAACTAGTTTTTATTATATTATTTATATTATTTAATATGAACTTCATTTTGACTGAAGAATAATTGATAATTCGATTCCAATCTCAACAGCGAACAGCTGTTTGTCAAAATCAAAATCAATTTAGGAAGATATCACTTGTCGCTCTTTGTGTGGATATTTTAGTACTTTATAGCCTTGTCACACTGCATGCGAAATCTAACTGAAATGACATAAGGTCGACTTACAAATGTCTCAGATCCCATAAAAATTTGACATTTGAAAATCGACCTTATGTCATTTCAGCTAGATTTCGCATGCTGTGTGAGAAGGCTATATCATTCCATTAACATTAACATCAACTCTGAAGAAGATGCAAATAACAGCCGGACAACATGAGAACGAAGATGAACAAGGTTCCCGCGATAATCGGATACATGCCGGAACGAAGTCTAGTACAGACTTAAGGATTATGATTTCAAACCGAAATTAATTTTCATTTTTGATCATATACTGAAAATTTCACTTTTCGGGATATTAATTCTTTTTATATGGAATTTGACAGCTGAAATCTGAACAAAGTGGATTTTGGGAACATATCCGAAAGCAGTGTCCATACATACCAGGGATGTGGTTACGGAAAACCCGAGATTTTTTGAGACTTCAAAATCCCCTGTATCTCGAATTTTGGATTCTTTATTTTATATTGAAATTATCACCTAACAATTGTTAAACAAGTAAGAAGGCGTTAAGTTCGGCCGGGCCAACTCTTATATACCCTCCACCACGGAATCCACAGTATTATAGACAGATTAGAGGCTGTCGACTTTACATATAAATGTGGAACCATATTAGGAAATTTGTGATGCTTCATTATTATAATATTAGTACTCCTCTCATATATATATATATATATATATATATATATATAAAGGATGTTTTTTATTGAGGTATAGAACTTCGAATTGAAATAAAACACAAGAAAATCGTTTTAATGTCCATCAATTTGGCTTTATTGGAAGGATAATTTTATGCCATTAATGTTTAAATATGATTTCGGGCATGTGGCCGCCGCGGCTGGCTCGAATATAGCCAATTCTACAGGACCAATTTTCAACCACGCCACGAATGTTGGCTTTCAAGTCCCCTAACGTTTCTGGTTTGTTGGCGTAGACGAGCGACTTCACATATCCCCAAAGAAAATAATCCAATGGTGTCAAATCACACGATCTTGGTGGCCAATTGACAGGTCCATTCCGCGAAATTATGCGCTCATCGAATTAATTGCTCTGATGGACGATTATGTCGACCATAAAATGGACGGAGCTTGCGGTGAACTTCGCGAACTGAACCATTACTTTCGAAATAAATTTGCACGATTTGCAAGCGATGTTCTTTTGTCAACCTGTTCATGGAGAAATGGCAAACCAAACTAAATATTAATCACTTGACAGCTGACAAAATGGCCGCCAGTTAAAAAAGTGATGCCAACTTAAAGTTCTATACCCCAATAAAAAACACCCTATATATATAACTTCAAGTCTAATCAAAAAGTTGACATGATGGAGCATCTTCAAAAATATGCCCTAAATATTTGGCGTATTGTCAGTCGTTATTAGGTAGAAACAATTTCCCTCAAGATTTTCCCATTTGCAACTTCTTGATTCCAGCTACAGCCTAAATGCATGTACGATTTGATACGAAAAATTCTGATATTGAAAATCCAATATGATTGCAGTCAAATTTGATACCATTTAGTTCATGAAGGCACGAATCTCGAAAGATCTCTTTATTTTTCGCGTCTACGCAGTCAAAGAAATGTGCACACCGAATGTCATTAATATAGCTGCAGCCGTTTAGTTGGTACCATTTTTATCCCTATTCGATCCATTTTCCTCAAATTTCGAAATCAAATTGTTTCACATCTGCACAGTTAGATGAATGTATGGGCCGAATTTCATGATTTCAACTTCAGCGGTTTGGTTGGTACCATTTTTATCCCTCTTTTCCAATTGTATCCCTTAAAAGTAAGAATTTCGAAAAATCCTTCTATTTTACGTGTCTACGCAAGTAGAGCGATGTACACACCGAATTTCATGATTCTAGTTGTTGTCGTATCAATGGTACCATTTTAGTCCCTTTTTGTACCATTTCGCCCGCTAAAATTTTTATTTCCTTTTTTGGGGCTTTTACGCTACCAGAGGAATGTAGTAATGAATGTAAAAAAATAGTCGAAATATTAGGAGGTATTTTCAGTCCTTGTTAGGGAAAAACTTCGCCCACTTTCAATCACAACCGATCTGCAACCATAAGACACATATAGGGATAATTTTAATCTCCTACCTCATTTTGTTCGTGTTTTCAACAGACAGACGGACATGGCTAGATCGTCTTAGAATTTTACCACGACTCCGAATATATATACTTTATAGTCTCCGATGAATATTACAAACGGAATACAAAGTGTGAATAAACCCTCATCCTTAGGTGGAGGGTATAAAAATAGCCTCAAGTTCTTGTTAATTAAGTGCCTTGTGCTACACCCCATTAGAAATTATGCAGGTCTATGCCATATAATTCAATTTACCCCAATGATGATTTCAAACACTGTCTCAAATGCTAAACTAATCATTTTAATAAATGAACATGTTTATATATTTATTGGATACAAGTATTTTTCACAATAATTAATATTTTGCAATCCACAATCTTTTTGTTAATAAAATAACATACGATTTTGAAATAATGTAAAGTGTAAAACTTAAGGAAATAGTTTAGTGACAATGTGAAAAAATAATACATATACAATTTGGTAGTGTAAAGTTAATAACAAAAAATAAGAAAATTGAGAAATATTTTGTTTAAATAAATTTTGTTACTCCTCTTTCACATTAAACTGCCCTCATACAGCATTTTGCCATTTCACCTGAACCGTATCATTTTCCTGCAGGGAATAGAAATCTAGAGTCTTTGATAAATTATCCAAAGGTACTATCAAATCTGGATATTTATGATCGATATAACATAATTGTGGTGCCGTGTCACTGTCCATGTGAAAACGTTTGATTATGAGACCAAGTAAAGTTTGTACTGTAATCATCCGAGGGAATTTCTTCTCCCATACATCGCCTGTTTCAGAATGTAGTACACGTATTTTGATAAGATTTGATATTTTTGCATTGGGTCGTGGAATAAAATCAGCTGGTGAACCGTATTCTGAAAGTAAGAAGATTTAATTTGATTAATTAGAGTTAATATTCGCTAATAAAGATAACGTACTTTTTAGCAATAATGCGTATGTACGATGCTTTCTGTAAAATTCTTTTAATGTGTCGGGTTTTGTTGAGGCCTGCATCCATTCCATAGCATATTTCTTCCATATATCATATTCAGCGCCTCGTCTTTCTTCGGGCGTTATTTGGGCTTTGTTTAAAACTTGTAAATTGGAGATCATTGCTACAGCGTTTGCAAACATTTCATTAAAGTCCGACTTTAAATGCGGAGTCTTATTTAGACGTTTTAGTTTTGGCAATTTATCCAGCTCATTGAATGCATCTATTTCATTCCATATCGGATTATGGAATAAATTCAAGTGTTCCAATGATGCAAACACCTCCAATTTAGCATCGCTTTCACAGTCTGATAATTTGATTTCTTCTATGCCATTCTCCATGAGATTCAAAAAAGCCAGTGTCTTGATGTTGCCCAGTTTGGAAACTTGATCAAAATCCAGTAGTTTGGTACGATGCAAATCCAGTTCTCTACCAATGGAATATACAAAATTTTAAATTGATATAATGTTACAAAGAGTCTATATCTATCCGGTAATCACGCAAAGATGTGTCTTAAAGCGGAATTTATAATAGATTTTCATGAACTCTTTTCCGATGATGGCACATTTGTCTCGTAGGACAACTACTAGCCACACTTGTGTTGAAATATAGAGGAAAATCTATTCTAAATTGTAATCTGGCTTAAGAACGTATCGATCTGTAGTAATTAAAATTCTACTTACTTCAAATTTTTGAAAATTTTCTTTGTATCAACCACACCCAATTCACTTAATGGGTTTTCCTGTAAACCAACCGAAACGATATATGGCCAAAGACGAGCCGTCTGCATGACATGCGACCAGTCCGAAAAGCCACAGTCACGTAAGTTGATAAATTGCAAATTGTCAAATGCTGTCGATAGCTCAGCCACTTGAGAGTCCGTAGGAACCACCAAACGATTGCAGCTACACATGTAAGGTATAGTAAATATATTATTGTTCTTATCACAGCGAACTTCACAATGAGAGAGTTTTGAAAAGTTTCCACCTTCGACCTAGAACTTCTTATATCCATTCAATATAATATTATGCTATTCTGTTCTTAAACGTAGCAGCACTTTAGGTTTCCGATTTATTTTTCATTCAAAGCTCTTGGATTTTTTTACAATATAGCATCATGAATGCCATTATCATTTTATAACAAACATATTGTTTTTAATATATATACAAAAGAGCTTTAAAACACGTTCTTTCTTTGATTCTTGTTTTTAATATGGGAAACTATTCTTCTTAAATCGAATTATTTTTAAATCTGCGAATCAATAAAACAGTGCAAAATCTAATACAGAAAACAGGACATTCAAAACACTCTCATCAATACGTACATGGTGTAATATCAAATGTCTTACCTTAAGTTTAAATTTCTCAAGGAGGGAACTTGGCGGCATATATCCGCTACAATTTCCCAATTCCATATCAATGTGTGACTTAAATTTAATGTAGTCAACATGGTGAATTCCTTTAAATAACCAGCCGAACTTACGGGACAATTATCGACACTAACGTCAGTCAGTTGTTCGAATTTACTTTGCTTCCGAGCCAACTTGTCCATACCAACAACCTCGAAGAGCGAAGCCTGCAAAGATTCTTGTGTTTCTCTCAAGAGTTGCTGATCCAAAGCATTTTCCGAATACCCCAAGTATCGGTCACGGGCCGATTCTTCCAAAGATTCAAAGGGTCCAACCTTGCCGGGGCGTATAAAACTTCCTGCTGTCGGATGCAGTGTATAGAAATAGTGTTTGCCTTCGATAGTGCCATTATGTTTTCCCCTCTTCGGATCATCCCACTCTATGCCCAACCAGGTACCTTGATAAGCAGCAACCTATGTACAAAAAGAAATGTGTTTAACACTTAACAAAGATATCTGGAAGATTTTTTACACATACCTCTCCGATATAGCGAACAGTGCCACAGTTTTCTCCAATCTTTATCCGTGTTCCGAGTGGATAACGCAAGCAGGTGTCGTCGAGTATACCAACCATTCTGGTCGATTAACTTGTTCTTGCGTTGGTGTTGTTGTTGTTGTTGTGTTGAATAGTAGTTTGTTTTGTTTTTTTTTTATTTCTCTCGATTCAGTCTTTGTCTGACTATGAATCACGCTCACTATTTACAATTTATTTTCATTTATTGATTTTAAGATGTTTTTCTTTTCTATAAACACGACCACTCACGCAATAGTTGTTGTTCCTTTTAATCAAATCTACGTACGACTTGAAGCCGACTATGAGGCCGAACACAACCATGTCGAATGGCGTTTGACGAACTTAATTTTCTTGTCGAACAAACACAATCGTCTGGCGCAAGGCGTATTTATACAGGTGATAGCAGCAGAGCAAAAACAAATTCGGCAACAACAAAATATAAGTAATTTTTTGAATGGTGAGCCATACTGTCAAAACAAAATATATGGGATTTGACAGTTTCGGTTACTTTTGAATGAAAAAAATTTCAGTCAGCTGGGTTCCTGCTATCACCTTTATAAATACGCCTTGGTCTGGCGTCTAAAGTTGTCATTTTTGTTTACGTTCAACAAAATTCAGTTTCATAAAAAATTTAATATGTCCGACGGTGATTTAATTGATATTATGTGTGTTATTACGCTAGCTAAATTTAAAATATTGAAACAAAATTTTCAACGAATTTTGATAAGAAATGTCAAAAATTTGATGGAAAACAGTTTACAACACTGTGCACTTTTCACATATATTAGAGAAAAACGATCCCCAACACTTCAATTTTAGAAAACATATGGCAACAATAATTGACAGAACAACCAAAGATAATGGAAATACATAGATAAAATAGTTGTAGTTGTAACCAAGACCACTAGGTGGCGAATGTGTAAAAAGTACATTCTATTTCACTCAAAGTACATTCTAATTCACTAAATTTTGTACTCTCTTTCGCTTATAATACTGAAAATTGAAAGAAAACGAATGAAGTAAAAGTTAGTTCCAATGACTTTTGTGGTTTTACGTCAAATACCACACTTCAGTTTATTTAATTTGCTTTTATTTTCTATTTATTGCAGTTTTTAGAAAAAAGGGAAATTTTCTCTCCAAAATGACATTCAGTGCCATCTAAATAATTGTCTTCGTACTACGCATTTCTCTGAGAGTTTTGTTTAATCTATATATTTCCATTATCTTTGGAACAACAACAAATTAAAATAGAATGTCACGGCCGTTCGCCACAATAATACTCTCTTCCATACACGCAAAAAAAAATTGTGAAAAGATACCTAATTCAACTTTGTAAATCTGTTTATATATAGAGTTGACAGAAGTCATAAAGGTAAATGCTAAATTTCCCTCGTACATGTGTAAATTACACATGTGCTTCTTTTGTATAAATAACTAAGTTTACTTGGTAGGTGTTCAGTGCTTATGTACTTTAAAATATTCAATTTAGAAATTTGTAGCATTTACACAAGTTTCGTAGTTGAAATTAATTAATTAGTTGGATAATGGTGTAAGTATGAATATGTAAGTTGCCATTTTCATGAATTTTGTAGCACATATTTGCAAAAATACGTATATGAGCAAAGGTTTCTATAAATTTGTCAAAGTGAATTTCGACGATTAGAATTACAAGAAAACCAAAAGCAACAGAACAGACGAAGAAGTAAATATGGTGATATTAAAATTTATTTATTTTTTCACTCGCAAAATGAAGAGTGATTAATCTAAATTTTAATATCAATATTAGTTACATTTCAGAAGTCTGGAATATAATATGATGTTCTCCTTCAATTAATGTGAATGAAGTTCATTTAAGAATTGTTGGAACAACATTATGCAGTCTCGACAAGTGGTGCCGTAAATGGTTTCGGCTGCAGTGGTAATTATGCACTACGCACAACATTTGGTTCTCCGCCAGGTGGTGCTGGGACATCTTTTGTAATAAAAACATC
This sequence comes from Polietes domitor, assembly GCA_947397865.1. NCBI lineage: Eukaryota > Metazoa > Arthropoda > Insecta > Diptera > Muscidae > Polietes > Polietes domitor. Next base: position 107,341,391 of record OX377622.1, read on the forward strand.
AGCAGGCCTCTGGTGTCGATGGCTGCAAAAGCCAGTGCGAGTTTGGGAATAACCAAAAAACATACAATTATAACAAGGTAAGTGTGGCTGTGTATGTTTTCAAAAGTTTCTTTCGTCATTATTAAATTAATCCTTTTATGTTTGACAATTAACATGCTGTAGGGGTGGCGGTGGTTGTACTTCAGCAACATACAAACAATATGTGGGTAATAACAACAACGACATCATCCACGGCAGTAACCACCACCACCACACCAACAATATTAATCCAGACGATAAAATGTTCCCAGAGCAGTCGGTTCTTCGTACCGGAACGACCCAGGACTCCCCCAGAGCCTGGTCAAGGACTGCCATCCCCACATGCAAAGAAAAGTATACCTTTTTTATTAGTCCGGAGCACCCTATGCCGGCTTCTCTGCTCCGTTTATTACTGGTCCGTGGCAGTATGCCATGGGCTTATCTGCTCAGCATCAGTTAGATGCACAGCCTGCAATGGTTGGATACATTTCAGGGTAAAAAATAATTGTTCTGACCTCTTCAGACTTAGGGACTGGAGCGAAGCTTACATCGGCACCTGTTGCCGGCGTATATCTTCGGATGCGTCAACACCTCCTCCTTCCCTACCTCGTCGCACCCGAATACAACAGCGACAAAGGCCACAATCACCTCAACGGCCTCCCGCGCTACAACTTCAGCGCTCATCCTCGTCCAGACGGAGTGAAAACACCTGCCAAATCTGCAGTGGAGTTATTCGCTCCGCTTCCGTCTGGTGCAATGGATGTGGGAGATGGTATCACCTGGGGAAGTCGAATAATTGTTCTGGCTTGAGCAACGCGAGACGATGGAATAATGCATATACCGCCTCTGCCGTCTTAGGAGACAGACAGACTCAATAACTTCGGTAGCTCAGACGTCCCCCGCCACAACATCGGCACCCCCCTCTCCATCCCCTCGTTATTGCTTACGAAGATAGCAACAACAACAGCCGTCACATTCATCTCCGGCAGCGAATCGACTAAACAGACAACGTCTGCGGCCTTTACAGCCGAACCGAGCCCAAAATCTTTGCTCGGTTTTCCAAGGTGTCATCCGTTCGGCATCGGTTAAATGTAATGGCTGCAATAGATGGTGTCGTAAGCGTATAAACTGCTCGGGCCTGAACAGTTGTAGAGAATGGAGTGACAGGTACATCGCCCCGTGCTGCACACAACCAATACCCAGCACTTCGCCACAATCCTCTTTGTCATCGGAGTATTTCACTCCGTCCCCTCCTCCATTCCCTATACAACACAGTCAGTATAGTGTGCCCGTACTGTCCCTACAGCAGCCACAACAACAGTTCACACCCCATATTGACATCCCCACTCCCGACAACATCAATTTCTTGCAATTTAATTGCAACGGTCTCCAGAACAAGATCTCTCCACCAATAGACTGGCTCATTGCAACTGTTTCAATATCGTCCGCAAAGACCGCAGTAGGAGCAATGGTGGTGGCATTGCATTTATAATCCACCAATCAGTGCAATACAGGGAGATAAGCGTTAGTCAGGATCCACAGGATGTATACCTTGAAGTTCAGGGTATCGCTGTGAGCTCTGGCGAAGCGCTTGTCGAACTTTATAACGTGTACATACCCCCCGTGTACATACAACACAGTCAGTATAGTGTGCCCGTACTGTCCCTACAGCAGCCACAACAACAGTTCACACCCCACCCGAGGACACTCCTACTAGGATGACGGTAAACTGCGCAAGCTCATCTGACATATCCATCGTCAGCGCAGGGTTGATCAACTGCACGGTATGGCGAGCAATTATATCTCTTGCCTCTGATCACCTCCCTATGTCGGCCAAACGATTTTATCGTCTCTGAACGAAAGACGTACATTAACCAGAAGAAGGCATACTGGTTACAGTTCAGAGATTTCTCTGAGCGCAAATTTGCATCCCAAACTAATCCTTCAGATCCTCACAAAGCAGAAAAGGTTTTCCGCGAAATCGTCTCAGCAGCATCCGCCCGCTTTATTCCTGCCGGTAGTAAGACCACATTTCCCGGCAGATGCGGCCAGACTAGCAGATTTACGCGACGAAATCTGACAATCAAAACCCCGGCGATCCCATTATTTCCAAGCTCAACCTGGAGATCAGCACATTGCTTAATGATTATAAGCGGAACAAGTGGTTGGATATCATTAGTGACTCAAATTTAAGCTCGGGCGCGAATAAGCTTTGGACGGCAGTCAAGTCTCTGTCCAATCCCAGGAAGAAAGAGGACGGGGTCGCGATATCCTTCCATAACTCCACAATATCGGACCCCAGACGGTGTGCTAGCCATTTTGGACGACAATTCATTGAGCGCCCGGACAGAGACGTAGCGAAAAGGAGAATCCTCAGGAAGGTGAAGAAGCTCCGAGCCGACGAGTCCACAGCAGCCTATTCAACCATAGAAGTAGCAGATGCAATAAAAAACGCCAAACCATCTAAGGCAATTGGTCCTGACGGACTGTCCATGCTGATGCTTAAGCATATTGGCGATGCAGGAGTCGAGTACCTTACCAAAACCCTCAATCTGTCCTTAACCACCCTTATCATACCCGAAGTCTGGAAAATGGGTAGGGTGGTCCCTGTACCTAAGCCAGGGAATGCTGGGCATACTAGCTTAACTTTTGTATGGAATTTACTCGCTTAACAAGAAAGTAGCTTGTAACTCTCTTAGTGTTGATGCCAAATTTTTCTTGTTGGTTCATTTAAGAAAAACCAATGAGTAGCAACGTTGCCACCTTATCAAGTTTCTTAATTATAAGCTAGTAAGCCCAATCGAACAGGCTTAAAGATTGGTCTTTGGTATTATTAAATTTAGTTAAAAAAACATTCCAAATTAGATAAATAAAATTCCATACAAAAATTAAGCTAGTAAGCCCAATCGAACATGCCTGGAGTTACCACATATTACTGAAAAATGCGCGAAGTAACCCTTTTCCTCTGAATGTCAGCATCAAGAAGAAGAAGAATAACACCACAAAATAAAATAATTTTTATTTATAAATTATTAATTTAGAGCCAAATTAGGCCTTTCTTATTTTTCTGATATTAAAAAATTATGATGGAAGACAAATAGTATTTTTTGTTCCTCTGTACATTTCAAATGATTAAATTTTTCAAATTAAAATACAAAAATTCATGAAAATAGAAATTGTGTTAATTCTAACCGCTAGTCGCTCTCTCTCTTGTTTGGTTTCGCCGCCGCCAACGTGTAGCAGCCTTTTCTTAGCCCTTTACTGTATGACATGTATGTATGAAACTATTAGGCCTGTTCGATTGGGTTTACTAGCTTACAATTAAGGGACTTGATAAGGAGGCAACATTTTTATCCATTGGTTTTAATTAAAACAAGTAAGGAAAGGCTAAAGTCGGACGGGGCCGACTATATGATACCCTCCACTTTCTATCTCCATACAATTCAATTCGGTAATAAAGTGAAATCGGGAAGGTTTTTTGTATCCTGTAAATGTATGTGTTTGACAAAAAACGTTAAACTGGAACGATGTGACCCGCTTTCCCCATGAATTTTTATAGGTGAAATATAATATATAAAGTTTGGCCAAAATCGGGAGCAACATTGGCGCCAGATCTATATCTGAACCGATCTTACCCACTTTCGCCATATGAGTTTTTAGTTGGATTATAAGATGTTGTGCCAAATTTAAATGTGGTTTCCACATTGGAAAAAGACAAATCGGGAGCAATATTTGTACTGGGGCTATATCTAAATCTGAACAGATTTGCATCAAATTAAATAGCGTTCGTCCTTGATCCACAAAACTTACTTGTGCCAATTTTTTTTAAGATTGGACTATAATTGGGACCTCTAATTGATTACACCAATAGATGGTCAGACGGACATAGCTAGATCGACTCAGAAAGTAATTGTAAGCCGATCTGTATAATAAGCGATGGGTCTAACTCGTTTCGTTTGTTACAAACAAATGCAAAAAGACATAATACCCTAGTGGAGGATATAAAAATCACAGATAAACACATGGTAACTAAGAGAGTAGTAAGCTAAATTCCATACAAATATTAAGCTAGTAAGTCCAATCGAACAGGCCTGCTATTTAAAGTTATCTCACCCTTTCAGAATCCAATTCTCAGTTTCAAGCACATATTGCAAAAATTGATCTTCCCCAAAATGGCCAAAGTATTTTATCCACATTCCACATTTTTCAATTCTTCGTCTTAATCCGATAAATCCACTTCTTATTGGCGAATAACTTAGTAATAGATGGTTGGTGTGTCATATTCAGATTCATTTTATTATTTTCGATTTGGCTTTTGCGCGTTTTTAACGACAGTTTATGTAAACAAGCCGCTTGTAATATTTGGTAGTTATTTGGATATCTACATGGTTGATTAAAAAAGATCAAACTGTCTTTAACCTATAATTTTAGTTTTTTCTGCGCCGTTTTCATCCGTATTCATCGGCGGCGGCGTGGCTGATAGGAAAAAGGTTGGCGGCTCCTTTCTCTGGGCGGAGGCCACCGTCGCCAGCGTGTCGTATTGTGTTTGGACTCTAAAACTTTTGTTATTGTCATATCGTCTATATTCTCTGGTGGAATGTCAACTATTTCTCTGCAAAGAAAGAAGGCTCCGCTAAAAAAATAAAATACACGAAAATTGGAATTCCCCTTTTTACCACCCAGTCGCCCAGTCGTGTGTGAACACGTATGTACATCTTTCTGTGTTCACCCAGAGCGGCGTGGTATAAATTGCATGCAATAGGAATTGCAACATATATTCGTGCAAAGCAAGTGCAGTCAGTACAGTGCTAGCATCACTAGACTTTTTAACTGTGTGTTTAAGAAATATTAAGAAATTATTAAAATGGATGCGAAGGCGGACGATAATCATGTTGTAAGTTACACCAACAAATCCTGTCTGTCCTATTTCAATGTTTTTTTTCACCTTAGATGAAACCGAGACCGTATCAGTTGGACTTGGTCGATTATGTGACTGCAAGAAATGGGATTATTTATTTGCCAACCGGCGCAGGAAAAACCTTTGTTGCAATTCTGACTTTGAAACGTTTCTCGCATACTCTACAGGAGTAAGTAAAATACTTCTTATTCCAGTGATAAAGAAATTGTTGTGAGTCATTGTAACTCATGCAAGCCCTAATGGTGTATTAATGTATGTGATCCGAATGCAACATCACATTGTATGCATTTCCATGTTTCTGATTGGAAATGTATATGTATTGGTTTTTTGCTTAGTTGTTGGGTGGAGCTACATTTAGTAATTTTAATTTTGTGATCAAATCCCAACAAATAAAAATTTCTTGAAATCAACGACCAAATATTGTAATTTTACCAATTACTTTGAAGTAGAGTTTGGTTGATTTTATGCAGTTAAATTTCTGGATTGTACTTTTCCCATTTAAATAGATATATCCTTTGGGCAGATTAATAACAGTGTATGGAAGGTAACAACAAACTGTGATAAATTGTAATTGTGTTATTGCCCGTTATATTTTACTACAGTTTGTTGAGTAGTTTATTTTTACCCTCCTCCAGGGTATTATGGGCCTGTTTTTTAAATTATTTTCGTTCGTCTGGGGTGAACGATCCAAAAACACTCAATTATTAAGAGAAATCTATAAGCCACAGAAAAGTATAATTTGTTGTGTCTATAGAAAAACACGAAAAGAACGTAAATAATTTCAAAAAACAGGCCCTGTCTTTGTGCGGTTGTTTGTAACTCCAAAAAGAAAGACAGATAAACCCATCGTTTATTATACCGATCGACTTGAAATCACTTTCTGAGACGATTTAGCCCGCGCCTCTCGACTTGAAAATTTATATACTCGCCTTTGCCAAAAAAAATAACTGTTAAAAAAAAATAGCTTCTTCCAAAAAGAAATCGAATTTTCCGAATAAAATTGTTTAGTAAGGTTTAGTTTTTCATTAAAAAAAATATTCACCCATGTAAAAAATTTCAAGTCGAGAGGCGCGGATTAGAGTTTGATTTTAGATACATGGTTTCTTCGGAGAACCTTTTTAGAATTTAATGTAGATTACGTTTTTGCTATACGATTTTTGATTTTTTCATCCATACAAATCAACCCGCCCTAGTACATACGCTATTTAATTTGAAGCAATTCATAAGTGGCTATGAACCATATGAACCGAAAATGAGTTTTTATTCTCAGATTTGGATGCCATCTGTTATATAAATTTGGAGAAAAAAAAATTTTTCTAAAGCCATTTTTTTTTTTTCAATTTTTTTGATTTGGCTAACTACTCACACGTTAATTTGTGACTGCAAAAGTGGCTATGTACATAAGGAACGAAGGTTGCAATTCGCTACAACGCTTTTGTTTAAAACATTTTTCTAGATTTAGGGCACTCGTACTATCAAATTCCATCATTACGCGGTTAATAGCATTTTGGTTCCCAAGTTATCAGGCTAAAATAGGATAAGTAGTGGCTGTAGTCAAAAATTGTGAAAATCATCTTCAGTAAAACCCGCGTAACTTTTTATCATATTGAGAATACCAAAATATTATTATAGCATATGATTGCTGACTTCATTCGGAATATTTATGTGAGAAAAGTTTCAGATTCCTGAACAGAAAAAGTTTAAATATAAGCAATTGCAACCGCGAATTTTGGATTTTTCAACAATTGCAGCGATTTTCGCGACTACATATATGTTACAAGCAACATTGGTTCTTAATACACAAACAAAAATTAAGTCGGATCCGTTGGCTAGATCGCGAGAAAGTCATAAAATAAAAATGTCGAGTGAAAACCATTTTAGCCATTTTCCAAAAATATCCAATTTGTATTTTTTGTTTATCGTGCCCTACCGCAATATCCACTTTTTGTAAAATTGGAAAAAGCGATAAAAAATGGTACCAATCTGACGGTACCAATTAATAAATCTATTAAATTAATTGTACTTGTTCTAAATTTGGCTCTAATTTTAAGGGAATATTTAAGATTATTAATAGTATTTTAATCTACACTTTGATAAAATGTAATTCAATGTTGCGTTGTTCAATTGATTATTTTTTTATTATTTATTTTTATAATTTGACGAATTTAAATAGCTTTGAGAGTCTAGTTGAGAAAAACATAAATACTAAAGTAACTCTAAATATCATATTACATCGAAATATAACTTATAATTGTTTGTAATAATGAATTATTAGTTACGATTCATAATAACATTGTGAATTTAAATAATTCTATAATTAAGAAGCTCTTCAACATTTTGTAGAAGATATTCTTTAATTTTTTTCTTAAATATTGATAACGTATTGGTATCTTTCAAATCTCCTGGCAAATTATTAAAATGCAAACAACCAGCATAATCCACTCTCTGCCTGGTTGTCTCCAGACTACACCTTGCAATTCTTAGATTTGAGGAATTTCTTGTATTGTGAGTTGACATATAAACCATAAATAGGTAGAATAGTTTTGCAATAATCCTTATACAAAGATACTGTATTATGTCTAATATTATTCAAATTAAAGACGCATTTAAGAGTCTTATTCTGTGCAGATTGTAGTGATTTCATTTCATTATTTTTTTTATATTCATATGCCACAGCTAAATACTCAAGAATCAGAGCTTGATATATTAACATCTTGTTCTTAGTATCCAATTTCCAACTTAATTTCAATAGCAATCCAGGAACATATATTAAAAATACGTGACATAGAATGTCAAACAGTTTGTGAAAGGAAAGCATAATGATACTAGCTGGTATTTTATTCCAGCTATCATTTTCAATAATAGTTGTTTGTTTGACAGGTTCTCAAGTATCTACTATTAATAAAATATGAAATATTGGAAATTTAAGTAATTTTAAAGAAAACTCCGCACTTGTTAGGGAAAACTTGATGCCTCTCGACCAATTTTACTATTTACAATGCGAAGAGTCCACACAATCAGGGGAACATGAACTTCGTGATTGCAGATATAGCCGTTTGATTGTGGTACCATCTACCTCCTTTTCTCGAGGTTAATTTTAATTTCGATAATTCTATGAGACCCCTGTATGTTTATTTTCTATGAACAATGTTAGCGAAATATACAAACTGAAAACAACAAACATTTCTTAAAACAATATTAAAGGATTTGTAATAGTTTCATGCAAAATTTGCCTTTTTTAGAAACATATTTTTTCTTGGTTATCATGGTTTAAAATTTAATTTTGTTTAATGATGAAATGCAGAGTATATGATGGGTCAGGGAACCGGATAAAATGTAATTTAAGAATTTGAACAGGGATTGAAAAAGAGGTCAGATAAACCAGCGTGATTCGTCGCTATCGAATTTACCTCCTTTTATTTATTATATTTATTGTGGTCTGGTGTATTTGTTATATTAATATATCCTGAAAGATGTGGACGTCATCCGATCAGTCTAATTTTATTTTGTATTATAATGTGTGATATGTGCAAGCATACAATTCTGTATCTATATTTTTCGACTTTATGCTTTATTTTATTATTTGTTTTTATTGTTTTCATATATTCCCTTTGCAGAAGTATAGCAAAAGGTGGTAAACGTGCTATATTTATGTGCAATACTGTTGAACTGGCTCGACAACAGTTCCGGGAACTTAAAAAGACAACCAATTTAAACATAGGCCTATACATTGGTGAGCGCGATGTGGACAGTTGGGAGCGAAGAAAATGGCAAACTGAAATCAATGATAATCAAGTAAGATCGACATTTATCCAATTATAGAACGACCTATGTGGATTATAATACTCTTCGCGCTCTACTTTACTCTAAAGGTTCTTGTTGGTACACCTCAAATATTTGTGGACATTGTCACACAGAATCTGATTAAAGTTACCGATCTGTCCTTGGTTGTAATCGATGAGTGTCATCATGCAACAGGTGACCATCCTATGCACAACTTTTTGAGTACCTTTCGTAATGCCGATCAGACAAAGCTGCCGCGTGTAATTGGCTTGACGGGTGTTCTCATAAAAGGCAACAAATTGGGTAATGTTCTGGATGAGCTAAGGAAATTAGAATCTACAATGCGTGGCAATATTGTTACCGTGCGCTCCATGGAGGAGATGCAAAATGTAATGGTGTAAGTAATGTTAAGCAGATGAAACTGATCTGCTCAAATGAAATGGTATACTCAAAAATTACCAATTCCAACCGTACACTTTACTTTTTTCCATAATTCCATAGGTACTCTACCAAACCATTCGAAGAGCTGGTAGAGTTTAGTTCAGCTCGACATGTCTTTCAGGTTGAGGAGAAAGTGAAGCTACTTATTGCAGAATGCAACAAAGTAATTGACAGTTGCTGCATTGGAAAAATGCCAGTTATATTAACGAAAAATTTGCAACGACTACGAGAGCCAAGTAAAAAGAAATCCGCCAAAAATTTACTTAACGATTTCATTTATCAACTCGACCAGTTTGGCTTGTATGCCGGTGCCATAGCGATAATGTCACCGATCATCGAATTTGAAGTGAAAAAAAGACAGGCCGAAACATTAGCATTGCGCAACATGTATCGTATAATTATACAGCATTGCGAACGTATTCGTCATATTATTGTAAAAGAACTCAAGAACATGGTGGATCCCATCGAAGATGCAGACGGCAAGGAGCAAGAAGTTCAAGATAAGGACATTCATAGCATTGACGTAATGCTTAATTATGCAACGCCGAAATTGAAGTCGCTGCTTTCATACATTACACGGAAATTTAAAGGCAAATCTGCTGGTGACATTGCCTGTTTAATATTCGTTGAGAGACGCTACACTGCAAAGTGCCTTTTCCACATAATTTTACGCTACGCCGAATTGAGTCCCGATTTACATGATGTTATACGCCCTCAATTCATGGTTGGCCGGCAAAATATACTCGCCTCCGTTGAAAGCATTTTAGATTCGAAATGGAATAAAAGCGCCATAGACGAATTTCGCTCCAAAGCCTGCAATTTAATTGTATGCTCCAATGTTTTGGAGGAGGGCATTGATGTACAGGCATGCAATTATGTTTTCGCATTCGATACGTTGAAAACATTCAACTCGTATATTCAAACAAAGGGTCGTGCTCGAAGTCAAGAGTCACTTTATTCGATATTTACGCCCAGTATAGAGCAAGCAGAAACAATCAAAAGAATAAAGACGTATCGTGGCATACATGAGATGATCAAAGAATTTCTCGTGACACGCACGTTGGATCATGAAGATCCCAACGAGGAGGAAATAGCCGGACAGTTTGTGGACATAATTCCGCCCTATATAATACCAAGCGGCGCGTGCTTATTGGCTCAGACATCGTTAGCTCTGCTGCATCGTTATTGCCAAAGTCTTCCATGGGATTCGTTTGGTATGTGCCTGCCATGGTATTGCAAATTGCCGCCGAACAAAAAACAAGAGATTGCTGTATCCATACAATTGCCCTTACAGTCTACAGTTAAGGAAACTATAATTGTGAGTATGAGGTGTATGCATGCATTCAATGGACACAATTTACTTTCAGAAACGCAACCCAAGAGTCGTATGCTAAGAAATCGGTCTTGGTATTCGTTGCTGTTGTTAACACATTCAATAGTGCACACTTTAAATAGTACTATAGAACAACACTATGAAACAATAAAGAGAACAGAAAAATTATATCCGGCACAAAAAATATATTTTGTGCGAAACCAAATTTAAGAAAATCCAATTTTCGTCAAAGGTACCTTTAATATTTGTACCATAATTTGGGAGTATAGATCCGATTCATTCATACTTTATTTTCATAACATTCGTTTGGCCAAAAATTGATACACGGATCCGTCATTTTTAAGAAAAAAATATGATTTTTAGGCATTATGTAAATTCGATTCGTAGGTGCGCGAAGTTAGAAGATATAAGTTGTCATAAAACAAAGAACGCTTTTATTTTAGGTGCGGAAAACTGCAATTATGTTTCGACCTGGTCTAATATACACTACGCAGTCTCCACTTCTGTCTTCTTAAAGACTCTCTACTATTGTCTCTTCTTTTCCCATGCCTAAATCTATACCCTTGTTCCACATCACACTTTTAACTTCCTTTTCCGATACTAGTAAGGACGTGCACAACGGGTCTCCGAGGTAACGTAGTAGTTCAACAATGGAGTTAACAATTTTTAATTGGAATTTCAATGTTACAAACGCATAAAAAACAGGCCTAATATTACGATATATGTACATTGTGAAAGAAGGACGATTCGTGGTGCTACGGTTAGATTATATCCCAAAACATAAATAAAAAGCAACAGCTGACGAAAAGTTGCGTTGTGTTATACAAGTTAAAGTCTCTTAATCCATCTAACATTGTCCATTTCTTTCCTAGAGCGATTATATGAAGTCAGCTCGAGAAGCGAAAATCTCGGCTGCCTTTAAGGCGTGCATAAGACTGTATGAAAATGGAGAATTAAATAATTTCCTTCTACCCATCTCGAAATCGGAATGCATAGCTAAAGTGTCGGACAGTCTCTTCGAACACTGGAAGAAATTCGACGATAATGGTAGGTAAACTTTCTAATACTTTTTTTGTGGCTTGTAAGAGAAGAAATCGATTCATCATCCTTTTCGAAATTGCTGCATTATGGAAAATTAGCACCTCCCTTGGTTATAACTGTATATTAGCATAGCCTATTAGAACACCCTTATCGCGCATAAAAGGGGAATTTGTTCACGTGAAATTTGCTATTCCCTTGTAGACGTAAAATGGTATTATGAGTAGGTTTGAGTTCTTTGCTTTGTAGTAGATATATAGGGTGGAAATCTATTATCGATCGTTGGCTTAACCCATTAGCGCCCAAAAGAAACTATTGTTCAGTTCTTTGGCATTAAACAGGTGTCCTCATATGGTCGGTTATTTATTAAAAATGCATTATAATTGTAAAGAATTGCCCCTTTTTATATTAAGCCATCGATATAATAATTTTTTTTGGGTTTACATATAGTGGACAGCAAGAGGAAGGTAGGGTATTCTTTATTGATATTTGATATCTTGATGAAATATAATTGAAGAAATTTACAATTTAAGAAATTTAAGAGGACTGGTTTAATTCTGATTATATCAAATACTCCGTTGCTAGGTCGAGATATAGCATTGAGTCTCAGAGACGTTATAGGATCTACTTGGAGAAACTAAAGAATGATTTTAGGAAGAACCCCAGATCTTTTTATGACTTCGAGAATCTTAAGCGTAGATCCGCAACTAAGCCGACCAGGATTAGAATGGATGGTTTAGAATTTTGTGAAGATCAGGCGATTGCTGATTCTTTTTTTTTTTTGAACGGTCCCAACGCCTCTCACTCCTGCCCCTTCCGACCGAGAGGGCCTCGTCCCCATAACGTGGGGACAACGTACACACCACAGTCCGAACTGTGGCGGACAAGCAGTAGAGGGTGGAATACCGGCTACAGATTAAATATCTTCAGCCGGCAAAAATCTAACAAAAACAAACTGCACTAAAGGTTAATGCTAACATTTGACATAGAAGCAATACATTATATTAAATGATACTAAACAGAACACTAAACATTCAAGTACGAGAGAATCCTTGACTTTATTGTATCGAAATCTATGATGTAGTACAATGAATTAAAATCAATACCCATTCTACGAAGCATAATTTGTACGCTGAAAATAAATATGAAGAAACTGATAGTATCTAGTTGGTCTAAATGGCATGTTAAACTTAATCCTAGAAAAAACAACCTTAAATATTATCACGGTGTTCAGCACCTACTTAAGGAGGGCAAGTCAATCTACTAGTATAGGGGGGAAGAACAAAATCACTATTCCAATGTAAGTGTCTCAATGAAAACAATAAAAGCAATTTTTTTTTTGAACTGACTCAATTCTGTCAATATAGATTTCATACTGAGGGTCCCATACTACAGAACCATATTCCAAAATAGGCCTAACGAGCGAAGTAAATAACTGTTTCGTCACATAGGGATCAGAAAATTCTTTAGCCCAACGTTTAATAAAGCCAAGAACACCATACGCCTTGTTTAACCATGGCTATAATATGATTGTTGAAATCAAGTTTCGAATCCATCAGAATACCAAGATCTACAAAAGAATCAACTGTCTCTAAATCAGCTCCAATAAGATTATGTCTGACAAATTCTGGATTCGATCTAAAGAAACGCATATGCTTGCATTTCCGTAAATTAAGTTCCATGCAATTAATGTCACACCAATATCCAAAATTATCTAAGTCGTCCTGCAAATAATGAGAATATTCTGGCTGTTTATAAGAACAAAAAAATATATCACTAGTTTCTCAAAAAGCTTAGGGATAGCACTTAATTTAGTTATCCCTCTATAATTCGAAACTTCAATTAGACTGCCAGATTTATGTAGGGGATCAATGAACGACTGCCTCCAAGCCGAAGGGAAATATCCAAATCTCAACGAAGTATTAAATAATAACATCAGAGGAATAGCTAAACCACTAGCACAGAATTTTAAAATTATACTTCGCACCCCATCGGGGCCAACACTATTTGTTGATTCTAGATAATTCAAACTTGACAAGACCAAGGGTAAGTCAATAATTGGTATTTCTAATTGATTCAAAGCAGGAATATCATAGGGATAAGTGCTGTGGGATCGATAAGATCTATTTGAATATGTGGTTGCAAAGAAATTCGCAAAACAATCAGCAATATTCTGGTTTGCGACGACTTATTCTCGACGATCTTATCCATCGAATGACACTTATCCTTTTAATATCTCAGCATTGAGTCAACTAGAAATCCCTGTAATGGATTTACACTTGGTTTTGTCCAATTTGAATAATCTCAAATCCATGAATAGTGTTGGCCCCGATGGGGTGCCAAGTATAATTTTGAAATTCTGTGCTAGTGGTTTGGCTATTCCGCCCTTTGGCTTGGAGGAGTTCATTCATTGACCCCCTCCATAAGTCTGGCAGTCTAATTGACGTGTCAAACTATAGAGGGATAGCTAAGTTGAGTGCTATTCCGAAGCTATTTGAGAAATTCGTTACTGAGGTGGTATCTCTTAGGGTTTCTTCTATATTGAATCCATACCAATATGGATTTCGTAAGGCTTTTCTACTGTGACAAATTTGACTCAGTTTACTTTACGTTATTGATGATGTCATCTATACGGATTTTAGTAAAGCATTTGATAAATTGAACCATGAACTCTTGATATATAAATTAGATCGCATTGGTTTCTTTCGAATCGCTCACAGATTGTTAAATTTGGAAATTCTCATTCTAAACGAATTCTGATTCCATCGGGAGTCCCTCAGGGTAGTCATCTAGGGCCTGTTTTATTCTTATTATTCATAAATCCTATTCCAGAGTCTAAACTTCTAATGTATGCAGATGATGTAAAAATCTTTTTTTATGATTGGCCAGAATTTTCTCACCCATTGCATAATGACTTGGACAGTTTTGGACGCTTGTGTGAAATAAATTGCATGGAACTGAACCCAAGGAAATGGAAACATATGCGTTTCTTTAGATCGAACCCGAGATTTGTCAGGTATAATATTAGAGGAGCTGAGTTAGAGGTAGTTGATTCTTTCGTAGACCTTGGTATTCTAATGGATTCCAAACTGAATTTCAACAATCATATTATTACTATGGTTAACAAAGCATATGGTGTTCTTGATTTCATTAAGCGATGGGCTAAGTAGTTCTCTGATCCTTACGTGACGAAGCAGCTATTTACATCGCTTGTCCGGCCTATTCTGGAATATGGTTCCGTAGTGTGGGATCCTCAGTATGGTATCTATATTGATAGAATTGAGTCAGTTCAGAAACAATTTTTAATTTTTCCATTAAGACACTTACATTGGAATAGTGATTTTGTTCTTCCCCCTTAGATTGAAGTCCCCTAGTAGATTGAAGTTGATCGATTTGCCATCCTTAAAAGCAGACGTGTTATGTTAAACACCGTGATGGTTTATAAGGTTATAAATGGTGATTTCTCTTCTGACTATATTATTTCTAGGATTAAGTTTAATGTGCCATATAGACCTTCTAGATACTATCAATTCCTTCATTTATATATATGATATATTCATATCGTAAAATTTGTATTGATTTTAATTCATTGTGTCACATCATTTTCAGATTTCGGTTTAGGAATCGATACAATAAAGTCGAGGATTTTCTCCTGCTTAGATGTTTAGTTTGTTATGATATGTTTACTTTAATATTTTTAGTTACTAACTTTAATAATAACCATTAATTGCATGTGATACTAATATTTTGTTTAATAATATTTTTGTTATACCGGCTGTAGATATTTGATCTGTAGCCGGTGTCCACCCTCTACTGCTTAGCCGCCATAGCCCGGACTGTGGTGTGTACGATGTCCCTACGTTATGGGGACGTGGCCCTCTCGGCCTGAAGGGGCGGAAGTGAGAGGCGTTGGGACCGTTCGAAAAAAACAAGAACTATATTTGTCTAGGCGTGGACAATAATGACCTTTGACATTAATCAGGCTTCACTGCCGCTGACATTTTAAACAATACGCTGCAATGGTGGTGGATACCATATCGGCCCCTCAATATAATAATAGCCTATGTGCTCATAGGCTGTTGATTTTTTAAAGAATCTCCATCATTAATTCCATGTCCACAAAGTGGGTCAAAAGGTCATTAGAAGATACCGTACAATTTCTCATTAAAAAATTCTCATTAATGGAGGATGCGTAGAAAATATTAACTTGGCCAGTTTTACAGAAGATTAGAAAGAGAAGGAGCCACTACATTTTCAGTTGAGAAAATAAAAATGTAAATTGAAGTTAAGAATATACAATTTGATATTGAAAAATGAAAATGAGAAAATACAAATTAATTACAATTTAAATTTCTGAATATCAATTTGTTTATACTTAATTTCCATTTTCATTCGCATTTCCTCGATTTCAAATTGTATTTTCTGAATTGCAATTTACATTTCTCATTTTTAACTTGCATTTATGAATTTCAAATTGCATTTCTCATTTTCAATTTGTATTTTCTCAATTTCAAATTATATTTCTGATTTTCAATTTACATTTATGAATTTCTATTTGTTTTTTCTCATTTTCAATTTGCACATCTCAATTTCAATTTGTTTTTTCCCAATACGATGTTGTATTGTCTTAATTTCAATTGAAAATGATGTAGTTAATATATCTTGAGGTAGGCTAAGGTACATAGCTATAAGTGACACCAGATTCAGAAAACTTATCAAATTTGCACTGGGGTCGTCAACACTTATGGTCGAGGTGCATCATTTTAGATGTAGAATACTACTAAGGACCAGTCGCCATCATTAACATTTTTAAAAGATTCCCAAACTTGTGTGTTCGTTGGCTATACTAATATTTCCGTTTCTGTTGTTTCTTCTTAAAGTCTGCAAGAAAACTGTTGGCAAGCAGTTGCGACGATTGTACAATCGAAAATGTCCCGACGAAATGTACAATGCTTTGCCGCGTCTGGGTGAAACGTCCTATGCCTATGCAATAGAATTTGCCACCGACTTTGAGGTCAACCCGTACAATGAGCATATCGTCAAATATATGAGCACCAAATCAACGTATGCTATTCTATTAAGCAAGAAATTGCCTAAATTGGCTGAAATGCCTCTTTTTATGTCACAGGGAAAGTTGCGCATTAAAATATCCGAAAATCCCATTCCATATGTTGTACAGACTGAGGAGGAACTGAAGCAACTGAAACACTTTCATGCCATGATTTTCCGAGATGTTTTGAATCTGTGGAAGGAATTTCTTGTACTGGATAAACGGAATAAGGAGAACGCCTATTTAATAGTGCCACTGAACGAAACACGTGCTATTGATTGGGCACTTGTGCAACAATTCCCGTATTTGCAGCCAAGTCAAGCACCTACTTTGGCGGAACGTCGAAATGTCGTCGAATACAATGCAACGGATTATTTGGACAAAGTCGTAACGAAATGGTATAACGAGGTCGAAAGTGAACGCTTTATAGTGACAAAAATCCGCAGCGATTTGACGCCTTCTAGTAAATTCGAAAGCAGCAATTATGGTACTTATGCTTCTTTCTATGAATCTCGTTACAATTTGCAGACCGCCAATATGACGCAATTCCTATTGGAGGTGAAGCCCTTGACGCATCGTCGGAATTTCTTCAACAATGCCAGCAATAAGAGTGCGGAGAAGAAAAAAGAACAAAATGTTATAATTTTGGTACCCGAACTATGCCATAATTATCAATATCCCGGTAACTTGTGGCTGAAGGCTCTCCTTCTGCCCACCATATTACATCGTGTTGTTTATATGTTGCATGCAGAGACTTTGCGCACGCGTATCAATCAATATTTGGGCTTAGATCGACATTTCACCAACTATACGCCGAAACCTTTGGTCATAGACTCTTCGCTGAAGCGAGTGCTGGATGACGATGGAAACCTAATCAAGGACAAAGAAGTAGGTTGACTGACTGCGCACGCACAAATTGTTATGCATTGACATCAAAACTTTTTCATTTTTTTTCAGCATACAAAACTGCTCTCTTCATTACCCGTCAAAGAGCATGCAGAAGATTATCAAGTGCATGCTTTGAATGGCGATGATGTATCATGGAAATCTTATATGGAACCAATTGATCTTACGCGTAAACTCGATAAAACATATCCCGTGGAAGTGGATTACTACTATAAATTCATAACGAACTTAGTGGCGGAAATGGAGGATTTAAAATTACACGAAGAACAAGAGTGGACGAAATCACAATTGGAGGTGTGTAAACCGAGCAAAAGGGCAACGTCCATTATTGATTACAAGCTATCCTCGGCAATGAAACCATTAGCAATCTCGGATGCATCAGAAACGGAAAAAACCGAAATTAAGATCTTAAAACGAAATTTTTATGCCGACAATGAGTTGCAATCGGCCGAGCAATTTGAACTTGTCGCCGCTCTGACGACGGCTGGCGTCAATGACATCTTCGATATGGAACGTTTTGAGTTATTGGGTGATGCCTTCTTGAAGTTCTCCATCTCCCTATATTTGGCCAATAAATATACGACATGGAACGAAGGTTTCCTGACCATCGTCAAGGGTCGCATTGTCTCGAATCGTAACCTACTGTATTGTCTAATGGGCACCGATATTTGCCAGCGAATTTGCAGTTCCCCATTCAAGCCAGTAACCGCCTGGTTGCCCCCCTTGTTCAGTTTGCCCGCAAATCTGTTGGAATTGCTTACGACAAACTTACCCGCAGCCTCCACATTGGAGCCAGCTGATTTCTATAACTTGCAATTAACTCAAAATGAGATATTCACAGGCGAATGTTTGCCAGAAAAACTGGATCATTTCGTGCGTGCATGCAAGAAAAATAAGGAGTTGGAATCCGGCGAAGTCACCATAAACCTAGAAAACGACATGAACTTATATCTGTACAAGGACGTTTTGCGTGACAAAGTTGTAGCAGATACGCTGGAGGCCATACTGGGTGTGTGCGTTAAAAACTATGGTATACATCGGTCATTTCGTATGTTGGAATTTTTCGGCATTTGCAAGTCCGAACCGGATAATCCTCTAACAAATTTGCTCGATTTAAAGCTAAGCAATCGTCAGCTGCGTACAGGCATCTCCAGTGCGGAAATTAATGGATTTTTGGTCAACGCTGATGTTTTAGAAAATAATTTGGGCTATACCTTCAAAGATCGTGCCTACTTGCTGCAGGCAGTCACACATCCCTCCTATCCCACCAATCGGATAACAGGTTGCTACCAAGAATTGGAATTCATCGGTGATGCTATACTCGATATGCTGGTGACGTGCTACATATTTGAACGTTATCAAAATATGGATCCCGGCAAGATGACGGATTTGCGCAGTGCTTTAGTCAATAATATAACATTGGGCTGTCTCTGTGTACGTTATCGCTTCCACTTATTTTTATTGTATGAAAATGCACCCTTGTCAGATGCAATTAAAACTTTTGCCGATTTCCAAGAAACCCAAGGTCATCGCGTTACAGATCAAGTGCGCATTCTCATGGAGGAGACCTATAACGAGGTGGATCCGTATAGTGTATATTTAAATGACGATGGCGATGGCGAGGAGGACTTAATATCGGACGACAATTCCTCACACACACCTTGGCCCCCAACAAGTCAAGCGACGTACAATATGGCCAAGAAAATAGACGTTCCAAAGGCTTTGGGCGACATTGTTGAAGCTATTATAGGCGCTATTTATTTGGATTGCCGTGACTTGGAGAAAACATGGCAAGTCATCTATAAGCTATTTGAAAACGAATTGGTTGAATTCGCATGCGATGTGCCCATTGACTCGGTTCGCCAATTAGGCGAAATAAAACAAGCCAATCCCAAATATACTACGCCGCTGGTGGACAACGATGTTGTTATGGTCAAGTGTATTTTCAATTGTTTAGATAAATCGTTTACTTCGAATGGTTTCGGCAGTAATGCCGTACAAGCTAAAAAAGCGGCTGCTAAGCAGGCCTTACAGATTTTAGCTAAGCACTCTAATTAAATATGTTTTTGCTGTTACAAAAAAATATTTTATGCATCTGTCTTTATTAATATTATTATTATTATGTTTGAAAATATGTACTGAACAGTGTAGTTATATACATAAAATTAAAAATATAAAGCGAAAAGGTCAACAAACAAAAATACATACATACCAACATTTTAAAATTGTTTGTGATTAGATTAGATTGATCTAAATCTGAAATCTTTCCATTTCACGAAAATTGTTAAATATGAACAATATACATTGTGCAACAATAAGTTTGTCATATTACATATTTATGATTCCGTATTTGGCTTGCATTTGTTGATAATTATAAATATTCAAGAAATACTGCATACATTCATAATTTTTAATAAACATATTTACTTTTTTATTTAATTTTAATTTTATTTCAAGTACGCAAAAGGGAAGAAGAATCAGAAATGATTAAATAATGCGCTTCTAAAAGAAATTGTGTTGCCTAAATTTCTAATAAAAAGTGGGAAGCGAGTGCCAGATGCGAATAGCATTTACAATAAAGGGACGTTCAGATATCAGATACTGATGTCTAATTGGTATCAGTAATATTCCTCTATTGTATCTACCAAAACGTAGTTTGTCAAAAAGATATCCGCGCTCCTACGTATGAATTTCTTTGTGGAGGAATATTACAGTTATTTTGAAAGATGTGAGCAGCTTGACTCCAAACATATCTCAGAATCGCATTGTGTGTTACTATACTGTACGTGACATGCTTTTAGCACCGCAGCTGGTAAATAATTCACAACCATACAAAAGTGATGGCATCAAGTATGTTTTTGCAAGAAGAAGGCTTATGTGTTGCGGAGTATAAAAAAGATGTGTACATTCCAAGTGAGAGATTTGTTGTAAGTAATGCCGAGGTTTTAACATTACACACAAATACAAGTTTTCCAATAAGGACTTGACAACTTTTATTTTAAATAAGATCGGAGAACGTGCGTCGCGTCAAATGGTCCGTCGGCTTCAATTCTTGAGTCTGCTAGATCTTGTGTGGGTGTATGCCAAGATCCTTACGCAAAATTCGCCATAAAGTAGTCTTGGCGATGTCCAGTTCTTGAGAACGCCGCTGAATCGACTGATTTGGATCGTTATCGACCAACCCGTTGTCTCACTGGGATGGCAGCATCACACAATGAATATGTAGACTCAAATTTTTACACTAAACTTGTTATTGATTGTCTACTAGGGCGAGAATAACGACCGAAAATTGGAGTTAACGCTCTTAAAGTGCGGTCACCGACTCCGAATTTACATTTTTATAATTTGCATACGTTGTTCGTTCGTGTACCTAACCATGATGAAAATGTTGAGATTACGGAAAAAGGAAAGTAACAATTAATGAGTTCACAATTTAAATTCAAGGTTGTCAAGTACCTATTGTAAACCCCTTTACGTTTTTTTATCTATTTGGCGTATTTATATATTAAAAATTTAAATAGAGCATACAAAAATCGAGAAACACAGATGGATAACCTTTCAATACTTTTAGCTATGTACTGAGCTAGTCAGAGTACTAGTTAGTGATGCCGCAAAAATAAAAGTTTTGTGTCCAAGACCTAAAAAAATATTTTAATATAAATTAAATATAATTAACAAAGAAATTTATGGACATTTTTTATTTTTTTTTACTAAAATTCCAATTTTCGGTGAAGGTGCCTTTAATATCTGTTCGCTCAATAGGTCCGAAATAAAGAAAAACAAACTAAAACATTTATATATGTTAGAGATCTATGGATAAATGTAGAAGTTATGACACTGTTTGTA